>VZTX01003600.1:0-54152 GCA_013400915.1 Pardalotus punctatus | reverse complement strand
CCCCTCCCCCCCCCCCCATTTCTTCTTGAAGGGTTTACCTCCTTTGGTATATTTAGTTTAAAAATATCTTGTCTGAAAATAAGTCTAGAAGACAATGAAGGGGATTCTACTCTAGAATAAGTGTGCTGTACAGAAATACATAACACAGCATTCTGTCCAAGCTTAAACCATTTTTCATCTCGCACATTATAATGCAACACTTTACACATTCTGTTTAACATGAGAACTACTTTCAATCCCAATGCAACAGATTAAAGTCACTAATATTTCTCAGTAACTTGATATTGAACTGTGTACTTTATTTTTAATACTGCTAAGAAAAATAGATAGTGTTTCTATTTTTAACCACTGGAAATGAACATTACAAAAAGCAAACGTGTTGTTACAATTCCCTGTGTTTTCATGCTGTCAAAGCAGTATCCCCACTATACCTTTATCTACAATATGATCCAGACCACCCAGAAGTCGCAGTTCTTCTTTAAACCAGTCCCCAGCTCGCTTTGAGGTGAGAGACAGTAATGTCTCCATTGCCAAATGCCCAGTCTGAAAGAGTGAGGTTCTGGAATTAGTGAAATCATCAAATGCAGCTGTAGCCAATATATTAAGTCAGACAAATACATGTCATATAAAAACCATAAAAACAAAGGTATAGATTCTGAGTAGAAGAACCACCAGAGGGAGCAAGAACAGACTGGAAAATACATGTATCTTTACAAAATGACAGTACTGATAAAAAGATGCTTTGCATTTTCCATTTTCTTTATTTTATTAATAACTTAGAAAACCCAAGCAGACTCCTGTCATCTCTTGTTATCAAAAGAAACAAGTGGAGGAAGGAAATGGAAGGAATTTCAGCCAGGCAGTAGAAAAATCAAGAAAAGCCCCAGCGAACACAGCTTCTCGGTCTCCCAGGCACACTGGCTCTGATGCTCATGGAACACATTTGCTTCCCATGCAGGTATCTTGTATTCTTAATTTTAAACCTACAGAATAAAGCAATTAAACTGCCACTGTAGAAAATCTTACTCTATTTACCGATATACTTTCTTTTGAAAAAAAGAGGAACACATATATAAATTCATCACTCCCTGCAAATGGAAGTAGAATGGTTCTCACCAGGCTTGAGCAAACACTCCATTGTCTTAGTATGGGCCCTCCCCCTGCCCCTGCATCTTTCTTTCAAAAGGTGAAAGATGCTTTTCTTGCTTTCAAAACACTTAATTTCCAAGGAGGAAAAGAAAACTGAAGATTAGATAAAGATGAATTACCACCCAAGGTGAATTGTTTCTGGTTTTTAGGAGCAAGCCCTGCAGCACACTGTCACTGTGAGCATAACAGTAACAGCATTTCTCCAGTGCAAATGGAAACATCCTGGGGTCAGCAAAGTCTTGTGGGGATCAAGAGAACACAAGCAGCAGCAAATCTACAATAGGTTAGTTAACTTCCTAAATACCTTCACCACAAAAGCTCAAAGGCCACACAATATTTAAAATAAGGTGATTAGTTTTTTGCCAGAGAGCAATAAGACTTCAAATAACTCCAGGAGAATAAAATCTGCTATCTGCACATACTTAAGGAATGCTATTTTTTTTCTTTTTTCCTCTTTTTTTTGAATAAAAGAAATGAAACCTCTTAACCCTTTCGCTTTTGAGGAAAGTAATCCATTACATTCAATTTCTTATGTCAACTGCTAAAAAATTTGAACACCAAAGGCTCAAAACATTAAGCTTTCAGACTTCTGCTGAGAGTGAAAACCAGAATAACCTCTTTCACCATCGCAAAGAGAAGTCACTTCAAGGATTTTGCTCTGATGCAACAGTGAGGAAGTAGCTGCAAAAGCATGAGCTACAGAGGGCTGTGCTCCCTGACAGGTGAGGGCCATTTGCTAAGGTGAAGGCCAAGTTCTTCACTTTTATCTTCTTCTAATGGAGCACAGAAAAAATTCAACCTGCACACACTTCCTTTTCAGCTTCTGGGTTTATGTTTTTAACATTAATAGCAGTCAAGAAAACGGAACCTTTGAATATTCAAAAGTTAGTCCAGCCTAAGTTCTAGACAGACACACAAACAACACTGTCTGTGGAAAGAAGGAGGCAAATTGATGACCTTCACCTGATCTGTGTAATATTCAAAAAGCAAAGGTGTGACTGGTTAGGCACAAACTGGAGGTATAAAAACATCTGCTGCATTCCTCCTGTTTCTCACTGGATATGTCTGAGTCTGAAAAAGCACAGAGCTCTTTTTACCCCCAGAAGATTTGCATTATTGTTTGCATTTCCTGCCTGTCATTGGTACAAAACAGAGATTATTTATTGTATCTCATGACAGGGATCTACATGAAAGCAGCTTGATCTTCAACATATAAAGTTCATTATTGTCTCAACTTACCATTGCTACTATCTTAAACTGCAAGAGAACCTAATCATTTCATTTGGCTTGCAAATATTCTCTAAATACTATATAGTCTGCTTCTAGATGGTACAGCTGGGAGGAAACCAGTTTCCATCTGTGAGGTACTACAATATTCAATGCATTTACAGCAACAGCTTGAAATAAATTTAAGAAATAGAGCTGCCTCAGGGAAAAACCCTCAAATAAAACAGCTGAAACTGATGGCCTAGGATATTAATGCTCTTTACTCACAAACAACTTCCTCACAAGACAGAGTCCCTTTTGATATATCCTCTCCCTTGAAAACCCATGTTTAAAAAAACACAAGAACAGAATTACAGTTCATAAAAAAGCAACAGGCTAGAGCAGATTATGAATATGAGAAAAGCTCAAGCAGGAGACAGTGGTCTTTGTGGCTGGATGTTTTAGCAATGAGGAACCTGCACCAGCTGTTCCATGCTTAATAAAGGGAGCTGTCTTACATTTTATAGTGCAAGAGATATCCTGGCACTGACAAACTCTGCTACGTGAGCTGCTTTCAGTGCCAAAACAGCTCTGAAAGAAGACTCTGATTATACCAAATCCTAGCTGATCACCACCTAGAGAACAAATTTCATTCTGTGGTGGTATTTTCAGACTGTAAACCGAAAGTGTAGACTATAATCTCAAATTCGTTCTTCCTTTGAAGATTTCCGAGGCTAGAAAGTTAATTCAAGCTCCCTACCTTGCACATTGCATATGTTTGTAGGAAACAAGCCTCAAACTGAAACTTTCAGTCCAGTGTCACCACAATCTGATTACCAAGGTTAAAAATGATGCCATGGGCATTATCTTCCTCACCTGAAATGCAGCTCTTGCTAAAGCTACAGAATAGTACCAGTTTGTACCAATAGTACCAACAGACTCCTTGTACCAATTCACCTCTCTGTCCCATAGCCAGAACTTGGGGGGGAAAACACCCAATTAAACCCTTCCTAAACTGACACAAAAGTCCCAAAAGCTAAAAAAGAAAAAGCCAGCTCAACAGGGCACATCATCTTTAGTCTAACTGAATACAGAACACAATCCTGACTGCAGATTACTGTCAGGAGCTGGAACATTACTTGCAGAGACAAAGCTCTGAAAAGCTCACTTCATGAACAATAAATCAGAAGCTTCTCCCATGGAGTATAAGCATTACATAAAAAATTGCAAAAACCCTAGTAAGAATCTTGAAAAGAATGTATTACAGGATGTTAAAAAATTAAGATCACACTAACATCCTGTACTATACTGAAATATAGCAAAATCAAAGACACATTACTAATTTTTGTTATTTATGGCCACTCATCTAGTCAATCTGTCAATCAACTCTTTAAATACACTCCTCTAAAAAGCCTTGCAACTTATCCTTTTTATTTTCTAAGCTAGCTTGATGCTAGCATCAAACCATGGCCAAATTTATTTTTAAATAGAACCAGTTCACTCTGCTGCAGATGAAGGTATTTTCATAAGAGCAAGTATGTTTGAGAAAGGGAGGAAAAAAATGCATCCAACATTTATGATAAGCAACAAAACTGCCACCACACTTTAGGCAGGGAAAAATCAGTTTTTCCAGGATGAATTTGTTTTTTTAAAATAGGAAAACCTGCATCACATTTTGAATTTAGCACACAATACTCTTACTCCCATGCACAAACCCCTATTTGTTTGTGAAAGTACTTATAAAATTTAGGAAAGGAAATGGAGTCAAATAATCTAAGTGTGGTCTTCAAACACACAGTCATTCAGTGTTACTTGTCTGTAACTAGCTACCCATAGCAGGGGCAAATGGAGACTCAGCTGAAGAACATCCTAACTTTATCCTACTAACAACCTTTGAAAAAGGAAATTTCAAATTTAAAGAAGAAAAGACTTGCAGTGCAGTCAGGTATGCATCAAAGGCAAATCCAGGAATTCTTTGCTGGGGACACGAAAGGAAGGATGACGCTTACAAGTTCCATTTTATGAAGCATTCCACAACTGCCAAGGCTTTCCAATAAAAGCATGTTACCCACCGTGATGTTTTCGAGATCAAGATGTTTGTTGTGAACCGTTTCACACAGTCTCCGAATTTTTTCCTTAATTTTATTCATGTCTTTTTCATTCAGCAGCTTGGCAGAGGAAGCATCTTGTTCCAATTCCAGAAGCCGTATCATCAGATCTAGACTGGCTCTGTCTAAATCCATGTTCAAACGATCTCTACTCAGGATGTACATTAGAGCTGCTGTACAAAGGGACAAATTCTTGGGTTGGGAGAGAAAGAAAAAAACCAGTTAGCTTTTACTAATCATTTTAGGCAGACCTTTTATCATTTTTAATAAACAAGCTGAAAATCTCTAAAAGAAAATGCCTGACAGGTCCCAGTTTTAGCATCTGCATGAGCACTCACTGTTGAATGGAGATTCCTTCTAGCAACTTACTAATGCGTTCTCCTGACAAATAAAACTGAGACACAAAGCACTCAATATATTTACAAAGCCCCAGTAGAAAAGCAGGATTTCTACTTTTTAGGGACTCAGCGCTGCAGACAGAATAAGAAACAGTAACTCCAGTAACACAGTATTACAGAAGACAGGTGGCAGGGGAACAAAGAGAAAAACAAAGAAAAGGGTACATGGCAAGGTAGGCAAATGTTCTGGTTTGAGGGGATGAACTGGTGACAGCAGCCGAACATACAGAGATCATGGGGACAGTGTCTGTAGTGGGGAGCACCCGGGGACACAAAATCTGATTCTACCAAATGGCCCCGTCAGTTAATAGTCTGAACAAACATTTCCAGTATAAACATGTTTTATTTCCGGGGGAATTCTGCTTTTTGGAATTAGCCAGAGTATAAACCAGTTTCCCCCTGTGCCTCATCCCCATCAGTCCTCAACATATGAATGTTATTAACCTGACCACCCCTATCTTACATAGAATTGCTATAGAGGGACATCTGACTGGCTAAAGAACACTTAATTCTTCTAAAAGGAGGAATTAAATTCTACCTCCATGAGGATCCAGAAAGGCCAAGGCTGAAGCTGACTGTCAGGAAGGGACAAACGACAGTGAAGCAAAGCTACCCACGCCTGGTGTACAGCACTTGCACTGAGAGCACTGAGCTCCAAGTTACAGAGAAGAGGAGAAATGTTCACTGGGAACTCAGCTGTGCTGGGCACAAAACATTCAGAAACCTTTGGCAGTAACTGGAGGAGTTGAGAGCTGGGGGTGAGCGGGGTATGTGCGTGTCCTACTGAGCTCAACCCTCCAGAGTCACCATGCTGCTTGCATCCATCGCAATTGTTTCTGTATGAGGAAAACTAAACATGGAAACAAACTAATTCTGGAATATAAATGTTGTATACCTCAACAGGAAAGAGCAGAATTCTGTGTCATAGCAGATTAACATCTTGCGTAGAGTTCAGGCAACCACCAAAGCAATCATTATCTGCTCCGTTTAATTTAGAAGCAAGTAATAATCATGCCTGGTCATACTAGGCAGTATCAGCATTTCCAAAACAGGATTAGGCAGCTGACAGTCTAGCAAAAGCTATGTCAAAACTCCTTCCTGTCTGAGCCAAGGAAATCCTCAGGTGAATAAAGACTTTAATCTGACCACCTACCAAAGATGCATGTGAACTACTGAAGGAAGGAAGCAAGAGTTTCCAAATCTACATCTTGCAGGAATACATGAAGACAGGATTGTTAAAAAAACAACACAACAAACTCTTAGCTGCGCACATCCCTACTCCAGCCTTTTATCTGAGCTCAGAATAAGGGGAAAATTGTTGGTACAACTAATTTTTGATCAGTACCCTAAGAGAACAAAAAAACCAACCAAAGAACCAGATCAATCCTTCAAAATCCCGCCCTTACAGACTGCAGTAGAAGAGTGGGTTTTTTCGGGTGAGCTTCCACCATCCCATTCTATTCCTCAAAATGCATAAAGCACATTCCGCTTCCAAATAAATGCACAGAGGAGAAAAAAGTAAAATAAATAGAATTTGCTCTAGACATAAATTTCATGGCATATCTAATATGGATTTGCACTCCATACTTCTACAGAATTCAGGAAAACATCCTAGTTTGAACATACACTCCAGAAATGGCAGACCATTTACACCCACTCTCATCCTTGTCTTCTCTTGCTTGTTCTATTTATGCTCCAGCTTGTGGGAACAGATGGTTATTTTCTAGGGTTCAGCACTACATATAATGCACTTTTATCTTTTTTTAAGTTATTCACATGCTGAAGACATTACAAAACCACATTTCTGTGCTTAAGTACTGACAGCTATAATGGAAATACAGTTTTTATTTTAAAAACTAATAATACTTCAAAACCTTTACAGAGCACCACTGAAGATACAAAGTCAATTAAAAACTCATGCTTAAACTCAAATCTACAAGAAAAATTTGGCGGAACAAGTAATTTTCTTGTGGTTATTTTTGGGCATAGCTCAGTAAGATAGCTGGTTATTTTGTTTTCCCTGCTGGTTAAAGAAATGCCAACTGCCAGTATGCAACTGCTACTTTATACTCCTTATGGAAATGTTAAGAGTCCCCTACACACTCAGTCTATTCCACTGCATCAGAATAATGAATGCAGTATAAGCTCTTATTTGTTTCCATTAACAATGTCATTGCGGCAGTTTTCCCATCTTCAAAATACTTTGAAGAAAATATTAGCCAAATAATTGTGTGTTTTTAGCTCAGTCCTTATTTATCTTACAGGGATTTGAGCCATGCATGCAAAGCCTAGTGCGATTTATTATTCTTGAGTTCCTTTAAACTGAGATTTAGTGGAGAAATTTCTATTCATGTTGAAAAAATTAAAATTTCAGTGAAATAATTAGTGAATGAAAGGGTAGTATAGCAAGACAGCGTGCTTATCCAGAGATGGCTGTGTTGAAGAACATACTGTCAGCAGTTAGGGCATATCCATTAGCATTTATCAAGAATAGTCTGATAAATCAGTAATTTCACAATACTGCAAAACCTGTACCAAGAATGTACTGTAACTATATTCAAACATTAACTACCATTTTTTTCTTTGACAAAAGGGAGCATTTCATCAAATATACTGAAAATAGTGAACATAATCAATGCTTTTTGTTACCGCAGACTAATAATAGCATGCAATTTCCTTTTGAACTGTATCTGCTAGTTCTTTTGAAAACGAAGAAATAATGGTAACTGTTAAAAGACAGCCAAAAATACACCCAGCAAGCTTGTACAGTTTCCAGGGAACTGTAGCTGTCCTCTGCTGATCTCCTGCAACTCAGTGGTGGCAACTGTCCTAAATAGTGACTGTACTTCATTTATTTCTAGTATCACTTGGCACTATTTTGACAGCTCACAAAATAATGAATCCATTGAACCCGGTGCCTATGTTTTACAGTTAGCCACTGCTAATTTTTGAGGGAGATAGAAAATAAGCTATTATTCTAAATCAGTTACTTAGAACTACAGGCTTTTTCCCCCCACCCACAGCAAGATGTCAAATACCTTCTCTGAAATGTCTATTTCTGTGGGTGCAGAGTTGCATTCTGCATTGTAGTCACTCTTCTAGAGCCACTGCAGAAAATTATAAACCTGACTGATATACATATCTACTACCCATTTCAAGTAAAATCTTGTATTTTCAGCTTTCGTAAAAATACCTCAAGGGATACCCCACAGAGATAACACTGGTAAGAAGGAAAACCAACTGCTTCAGTTTAACTCCCAGGTCATATTACCATAAATAGTTGAAATTTACCTTTCCTAGAAGCCAACAGAACAAGGCATTCTAGAACTGCAATTACAGCAGTGCTCAAGGAGACAAACACAAGACATGAAAAAGTCCCTAAAACAGCTACAGAAGGGGTGGTAATTCCCATACAAGCAAGTCTGGAGATGAGCACTTAGAGCCACCTTTAAATATAAGGAGGAAGGATTCCTTTCAAACGTATTGTATTTGAAAGAATTTAAAATACAACAATAAAACTATTTAAAAAGCTTAAGAGAATACATAAAACAGCAATCCAAAGCACAGTCCATTTTTACAAAAACCCTCATTTTTTAAAAAATAATTTCCAAACCCAAAAGCACATAAACAGAGGAATAAGGAATTAGGAGAACACAGATGCTCTAATTTTTCATCCCTCCAATGAATGCTTTTTAAAATGGAGCCACTGATCTGAGAGGCACCATTATATACACTAAATTTTTTATACATATATATATATATATATATACACACATACTATACTGGATGCTCTGACCTTGAACAAAATTCCTGCCCAGTAGGCAGATCGCGACCAACTTCAATGAAAGGCACAGTGTATCCATACCTGGTGGTGCTGGGAATCATCCAGTGTTTTGAAAACCATGGCTACCATCCCATGCGCTCTCAGATGCATTCGGAAGCTGGGCATGGCGCACTTGGTCGCCAAGCTGATTACACTGGAGAAAATCAACTCTGGGTTAGAACAACTGAAATGACCACACTTGAAAAAACAGCAGATAAACAAGTCTACAACACAGGACTGACCACATGCTTCAGACCCTGGAAAACGGTTGGGATGTTTCTTCTACAACTTTCAGAAGGCTTTTAGAAGGTTTGCAGTTCGGTGAACAGAGCAGTGTTTGGTCAAGCTGCTTACCAGCACTAAACTATGTCTGCTTTAAGCTTGGCTTAAAAAAACCCAGGATTTTAAAGGGCAGCCTGAATTTGCTTCTTCAAAAAAAAAAAACCAAAAAACCAACAACAAAAAACTCCAACAAAAAAAAAAACCCTGAAAATTTCCAGTAGTTAAACTGAAAGTAAAATGTCATGAATTAAGCAGGAAGCTCTGATTTAGAGACTGGGAGAGCTCATTATGGACCAAGGCATTATCAGAAATTGTAAATGTGAGCTTCCATGCTATCTAATGGTTATCTACTTAACTGACCACTCCCACTTATGACTAACATTACTTATACATAAAACATTTTATATTTATTGTTGCACTTACGATTGATGGAAACACTAAAAATTCAGAAAAAACCTGACATATATCAGTCACCATATATCAGTGACCAGCATAAGAATTTATTTTAAAAATGGAAGCCTTCCCCTAGCTTTCTCAGGGGGCTGTCTGCCATTTCTAGCACAGTGCAACATAACAACCACTAAAAATACATTGCTTTTAAATGTGCAGTAATGTGGGAGTGATTCTGCAATCAAGTCTTCCATGACTGCTGAGGAAAATGCCTCGAAGAGATTCACACAGTAAGGTATTTAAAAGAACAAGTGGTCTTTCTGTGTCCAATCACAACAGCACCAGTTAGAGCTTACCTATCTGTTTCTGAGTCTTTTACGTCTACTCCTATCCTTACATTGATTTCCTTTGGAAAAACACTTTGCTTTTAATTTGTTAACTGAAAGAAAAGATTTTGGTTGTGTTTATATAAGATATATTCCATTATATAAATTTGGAAAGAATTCAGTTTAAGATCTTAGTAAGTTTGCCATATGAGCAAATAAGGAGCACTCATGAGAAATACTCCTAAACTGTCATTCTAGTAGTAATTTATTCTTATCATAATGTATATACGAGCTGGATCATAGAGTTCTTGTATTTATACTCCAGCAATAATATTCATTGCTGGTTTCTGAGGAACAAATAAACTTTAAAGTAGCTCTCTCAGAGGCATATAAGGCTTTATCTCAGCTAAAGTCAAATCACAAATAAAGCACTGCCATCACCTGTCTCTATGGATTCAAGTTTTTCCTTCTCTACTATTTTAGTTCTACTGGACAGAGAGGAAAATCTAAGTTTTTAAAAGATACTATTACATGGTTATTACATTTAACATGATTATAATTACTTTTATGTCCAGGCAATAGATACCAATATGAAGTCATAAACTTTTTCAAAGCAAGGCTAGTATTTTTGATGCTAACTTCACAGTAATGTGTGACTTGAGTATCAAAAGTGCAATGAGTAGTCCAAGACAACTTAATGAAGCTTTCAATTAATATTGAGGCCTCAGTCCTTCTAGTGGGTGCCAGTTATGTTATTTTTCAACACCAGATAAAGAACAGGCAGTTGGAGTTAAACACTTATCTCCCTATTACCTTAGTTCTAGATTATTGTCAAACTTTGCAGTCTTAAGGATTTTGTTTTAGAATTGAATTTGCATGAAAAACAGAACAGACATCACATGTAAGATACACTAAACAAAGAGAAGTTACCAGAAAGTTTTAATTTACAGCAAGAATAACAAACGTGTCAAAGAGGTTTCTTACTACACAATTTTCTATTTCATCTTCATAGCCATACTGGCTTTTGATTATTCACAAGATACCATCTTAATTATTATTTTCAAATTTTATTCTTCATGGCAGAAGTGCCAGGTAAATGTCAATGACATTCTAAAGCATGGTCACTACTCTGATGCATATTTAATTCACTATCTCTTAAATGTAGGTTCAGGGTTTTATATTAAGATATCTTACCTAAGGCAACGTGTGTTTAGGGGCTGATTGCTCTTCAATCCACTTAGCAAGTACTCAATATCATCTGTGAACTCTTGATTTTCACCAAATTCCACTACATCATTGAAGTGCTTTACATGCTGAACAACAGTGTATAACTGGAAAAGACAAATATTTTGACCTAAGTAAGTTGCTCTTGGGATTGATCATAATCTTAACAAGTTAACAGTTTAAAAATCTATTCAGTTTTAAGTGCAAGGAAACATTAAGATGTTAATAAAGGCCATTCAACTATTTAGATAAAGATGTTATTTTTAATAGGAAAGCCAAATTTCATTTTGACACTGTTCCTTCAGTAGTTAGGATTACTAGTAATTCTTTATCTTAAAAATTTGTTAAGAATACTTACTTCTTTGTCTTCTTTCCTACATTTCAATGCAGTTACTATCTCTTGATAGGGCTGAGTAGGTATTGTCACAGTTTTTATCACTTTGGGAGGTGGTGCAGGAGCCTTAAAAACTCCATCATCTTTATGAATTGCCTCCTTTGAAGATAGCCTTACCTATTAATAAGAAAGTGCTAAAATGGGCAGATGTTTTGAGCATGAAAACATACACTGAATACATCAGGAAACAGTACAGGTGTGCAATTGTCAAACTCACATTTTGGGACTACTTAGTCCTTGCCTTGCACTACCAGGATGCACCTAAGCTGTGTGACAATTTTTCTACTCTTAAATACAAAAATACCCCATTTCTAAGTATCAGGAAAGCTCCAGTAGAATTCTGAAACTAAAGCCAGCAGAAGATGCCCCTTATATTGGTTCCTTAAGCTCTAGGGCAAGTAAACCAACCAAATTCAGTGTTTATAGGTGCTCTCAGAAGTCTCTTACCCCTCTGCACTGGAGCTTCCAGGAACGCCAAGCTGGCTGCCCTATGGAGCCGGGGAAGTGCCCTGGCCCTGGCCAGGAGCACAGCGTTGAGCTGCCCCTGCCTCTGCCCAGCCTGGCCTGCAGAACTCTGCCAGCTGCTCTGTCCCTGCCTGCCAGGGGACACTGCACTCCTGCCCAGCCTCTCCAGCCTCACACTCCAAAATGCATCTGGCCTGCAGGTAGAAGACTACCACTATACATTTTGTAGCATGACAACAAATGCCACACAGAGCAATGAGGGGCATGGAGCAGGCCTCAAACAGCTAGAGCACACTCTTAGGATTCTCTTATCCCTATTTGTGCTGTTAAATATTTTAGGAACATCATACCACAGCGCAGAATACAGCAAAACCTGTTCTACAGACAGTATGGAACTTGATGTTAGGTCTAGAATAACTACTGACAGGTTTCCAGACAACTCAGACAAGTATTACAGGTTTCTCCTCAACCTACTTTGCTGTATTACTCTGAGGCTACTACAAGCTAAAGTGCCAGCTTATCTTCAGATTACTTTTTTGGCACAAATTCAGATATGAAGACAAACCAGAGCAAACAAGGCATACAGAAAAAGACTGCCAAATGCCAAATTCTAAATGTACAAGTGCCAATGCCAGTGGGCATTTACTCACCCTCAGGCTCTCAGTAACATCACGTGCTTAGCTTCCTTACACAGAAAAATCAGAGTATTTTAAAAGTATGACTGAAAAACCAGAATTACTATGAAGGCATAGAAGATGCATGAACTGCCACTCCAGGGGATAGCTGGAGAGAAAGCCTTCTTGTGCACTGTACACTGACAATCAAAATTAAAATAAAAGCCAAAAGAAGCTGTTATATTACTGAAGTATTCTTTACATTCTGCTTCTATCATTGTGTGGCATTTCAGTATTCACTCACTTAAGCACCAGTGGCAAAATGGTAATAAACCACCCTGAAAAACCGGTTTAGAGCACGTACTGGAGGACTGATCTTATCAGCGGGCCACTGAAGGATCTCATCCAAGTCTTGCTTAATGGCTGTCCCTTCAAAGCAAACTCAAGGGAGCTTGGAGAGAGCACTTGGCATACGCAGTTTGCATGCTGTGAGTTTCTCACCATAAACCTGAGACAGATTTCTCCGAACCTTTAGGTGACAAATTTCTTCAGAAATTAAAGAGGCAGGATCATACATGCAGGAACTACCACTGAACAATTAGATCAAGGCTCATTTACCTTGTAACTTTTAAGTCTTACACACATGTAAATCAAGGTTAAAAAAAGCGTCTGAAGTAACTTCAGATGTACATCATGAGCAGCAGATAAAAATTCCCCTCAGTGGTTTGTTCAGCCAAACCTCTACCACATTCCTGAATTAATATTCTGATGGTTCCAGATACAAAGTGGGAGTCTGACAGAAGACAAAAGTGACTGTCTGAATGAATGATCCAGACATTTTTCCAGCTTGAAAAAGCCATATTCAAAGTCTGTCTGACAAGACTCGGATGAAATCTGCCTTTAAGTCAGCTATCAGAGTACTTCACAAAGATCTGTACCAATAGATTCAGTAAACAACAAAAGCTTCAGTTCAAAGGGACATAATTTAAATTGAGAAAAGGGTTTAGGAAAAACCCAGGGCTGAAATTTCTGCTCTCTCCTCAAACTCTAGTGGAAATGGTTATTTTCCAATCAGTTATCTGCATTTTCCAGGCAGTGCAGTTAACATCCAAAGAAGGCTGTTCAGAATACTGTGCGGAGGCAACCAAAACCAACCACACATAAAAGAGGAGGAAGTACCAGAACACCACAAAGGTAGAATTAAATACAGAAAAAAAACAACAAAAACCAACCCCAACCCCCCCCCAAAAACTAACAAACAAACAAAAACAAAAAAGAAAAAAAACTCCCAAACAAAAACAAAACCCACAAACAAAAATGCCCAAAGAAACCCAAACCACCACCCCCCAAAATCCAAACACAACCCCAAACAAAAAAACCAGAAAAAACCACCAAAACAAAACAAACCAAAACAAAGAAACAAACAAACAAACCCACAAAAAAACCCACACCAAAACAACAAAAAAAAGAACAAAAAATAAACAAAAAATAAACAACCACAAACTGGTGACAAGAAAAAAAGCTGAAGACTTATCATAGCAAAAATATCTAGTTTATGATTTTCTGTTCTCAGGCAAGTACTATGAGCATGGCACCAAATGAAATTACGTTTATTGACAATGTACAATGCTCTCTTAGTATAATCAGCAACAACTTCCACAAATACAAGCCAAAGAAAAGATACTGGATTCTCAGCCTCAAAAGACTTAAACAATTACTTCGAGTCTCAAAACAACTACTGACTTTTGAACAAACACCCTCAAGAACTGTTTTCACCCCTGGTCTATTTTTTGTAGGTTATGTTTATATCCAGTATGTTGGTATTAGTATTCCTGACTGGACACAGAAAATGGTGTTTCTTTCATAGTATCTAAAGACTCAAGTCACCAATCAGCATTACTCCATTAGAAAGGACAAATAAATGAAATGGCTCTTTTCAAGTTTTTCCTTTTTCATGTGCAATTTGCCAACTTCTGTGGTCATTAGCAAGTTAATCCTGGGAGTTCTCTCAGGAAACGAACTGGAGTCCATTATTAGAAAGCTTAACTTCAGCAGATTAGGGAACACAACTTGAAGTATTTTTTGTAGCTCTATATTGAAGGGATATGAAAGATCCTATTCTATAGTATTTCCACTGACAATTTCTTCTCTCTCAAATTGCAATGGCTCACATCACAAAGGGGACTTAATTCTGAATTACTGTGACATTACCAGATAGCAAGAACTTAGGTTTAAAAGGAAAAAAAAACAAAAAAAAAACCCAAGAAAAAAAAAAAAAAATCAGTGACTCTTGAAAGGATATTGAGTAAACTTGAGAAAAAAAACCAACAGTCTACTTACTGGGACACTGGGAGTTTTCAAAGCTGGTGGCGCTGGCAGAGCCTCTGATTCTGGCTGGTTCCAGTGTCTAGCATTATACACAGCTTTTGTGGGAGACTAAAAGATAAAAACAAAAGTTATTTTTTAAGTAAATTACCAGCAGTCACCATATACTTCAAAAATTACTATAGCAATACTGTAGCCAAAGAAGGAAAACGAGCCTCATTTTCCCTGCTGTATTCCCAACAACGTAAGTTCTCAATACTGTGTGTATCGGAAAATTGGACAGACTTTGACGCATCTGATGGTTTTAAAGACATACAGACCCACTCAAATGGCAAAAGACATGACATGTATGTATTTAAAGAGTTTTTTAGTTGTTCTATCTCTTAAATTTATTCAAAGGCAAAAGGTCTGCAACCCTCCTACAGACAAAAACTGACAGCTCTGGGGGAAAAAACATGTTAGCAAACACCATGTCAGTAGAAATGACTGGTTTAGAATCAAAATGCAGAACTCATATAGACTTTGATGCTAGGAGGAATAAAAACACTCAAATGAAATGCCTGAATCCATATTAATAAATTAAGAAGTCTTTTTTTCGTGTTGCTCAAAAATGTGTCAAGGCAAATCAAAACGCATCAAAATTTACTGTCCTTGAATTTCTGGGAAACATAACATATTCCTCAGAGGAAGCAAAGACAGAATTCTATTTCTAGCATTCGAGTTTACCAATCTACTTGCATAATATCATTGTAGACTGATACAGCATTACAATTTTCACAATTTCCCACCATGCCATGTAGCAAGTAAACTCTAAGTACCTGGTTTCTCACAGCACTTACATAGCACTTTAAATGTGAAAAAAACTTCCAAAGAAACATTTTCTATCAAAATGCAATATAGCCATAATTTAACCCAAATATAGCTCATGTACAGCCCACAGAGGACTACATGTGGCAAGCCTTAGTACCAGCCAGGGACTGAGCACCACCCCACAAAGTGCAACAAGGCTCTGCCATGTCAAAAGCTAGAAAGCCAAATTTGCAAGTCAAGGGTTTCTGTATTACTGCACATTAAAACTCTACTGCGCTGCATCCTTCTATTCTTCACAAGAGAAAGCCCACCTAACAAGGTTTCAAGGAATATTAGCAGAATGAAAGCCTCAGCTCTGAGTTTTCAAAGCCCAGAAGCACTAAACCATTCCAGTCTCCAGACAAGAGAAAAGCCTCTTTCTCTCCCAGAGTATGCTTTAATGTGGTCATGAGAAACTTGGATTGTTAAATTATGTTCTTAAAGCAGTGCTCATGTACCATTCACCAACATGTATAGAGTAGTTATTATCTTAAGTTTCATCAGTTTTTGCAAGGAAGCTCTTTTAGTTGATATCTGTTCAGCTCAAAAAGTTAAACTGAGAAACCAGTTTCACGTTCCGGATACCACAGCAGTTACAGGAAGACATCTAGGCCCACAAATACGAAGAATGTGTCATACGGATCCATATTTGAAAAAGGTAAACTGGTAAAAAATGGTTCACATGTTAAGTCTCTTTTCTCCTATATATTTCAGAGCAGCAAATACTTACCTTGAATCTGACTCAGGGTCTGCACTGAACAAAGGAAGGGCAATTTACAAATTTTTTTTTTTTTAAATCAAGAAAGATACAAGTTTCACAGATATTGCCAATGGAAAAGAACCACTGAGTGGTTTTGTTTCTTCAGTTGCTCACAGTTGCTGCATACTTCATCTCAGTGCACATTTACAACTGGGAAGAGAAGGCATAAATTTCTGGGTGCCCTAACCTGGTGTACAGGATATTTCAAGAAGTAACATACTCTGTCAAGTAAGCTGCACGGTGCAGGATATCACAGAATCACAGACCAGTTTGGGTTTAAAGCCTCTGCCTGTGCCCCCCCAGCGCGTTCCTTGTCCTTGTGCTCAATGAGGAGCCAAACGCAGCCCCTGGCAGGTGCAGGGCGAGCAGAGCCCGCTGGATTTGAGCTTGTCTTGGCGAGGCAGCAGCTGGGACAGGCCCCTGCTGACCACAGCACGGAAGTGCCTGCAGTCTGCTTAGCTTTTCCACATTCTGCACCTCTGCCGTGCACACACACACACACGGCAAGGAGGCCCAGCCCACAGGAAGCACATCCACTGTTCGGTGTGGAGTTAGAACAAAGCACACCAACAGCTGTGTCAGTGCAGCCAAAAGCTCCACACAGCACTAGGGTGTTTTCCTCAGCACAGAGCAACAGCTGATGCGTAGGAAAGAGTTCAACAGGGCAAACAGATAAAACCAAATTCCTTCTAAATACTCGGGGCTCACAGGCTTCCAAAGATGGCATGCTTTTTATTTAACAGTCAAAAAGGGGCTTTTCTTCCCCGATTTCCCTTAATCCCTTACTAAATCAAAAGCTTGGGCATCCCAAAGTGTTTTGTGACACGGCACTTTACAACTTAAGCATTACTAGTGCAATAGAGAAAAAAGGCCACATTTTACATAAGAAAACAAGTAATGCCACCAATAAATGCCTGCTCTGAAAAAGGAGGACATCTTCATTTAATAGCTCTCTTGTAACAGAGCCTGAAGTGCAGCTGGAAAGAGTAATACTTAACCTCAAATACCTAGGAAGGCTAGTTTTAGCCACCATTCCTTGTAGCATCTTCTACTTCTAGATCAGAAATTATTTACAAAAGTGACTGGCCTGTGATTCCATGCCTTCCCAGCAGTATTTCCTTAGACACCCTGCTATTTGCTATCTGGTCAGTCTCACACTGCCTGCACACAGCTGAACCACCAAACACACTTGCAAAAATCCAACACTGCTTTCTGAAGAAATATGTTCTAATCGGTTCTAACATTAAGCAGGGACTTTGGAGCCTCTCTTACAACTCACATGGACTTTGACATGGCAAATACATCCCTCCTTTCCAACCAGCTCTTACGGCAACGTTCCCATTTTCCCTTGCAACACGGAATTAAGATCAATTTCCTAAACAACTGCAAAGAATCTAAGCCAATACTGATGACCCAGTAAGCACTGTGTGGACTTCCTTTGGATTACTGTCTGACAGAACTGAAGCCAGGAAAAGTATCAAAGATCAAATGAATGCTAGTGAAGACTTTTCAGAAGGGCTTGATCACAAAAGAAAGAGGTTGGTTTGTTTGGTTTTGGGGTGGTTATTTCTTTAAAACAACTCAAATGCTTGTGATAACAAGCTTCCCTGAACAAGCAACACTGATATTTAAGTAGCAGTAATTTAAGAAACTGACTTTCTCTTAAAGACAAGAAAACCTTGCAAGTATTCAAATAATGCAGACTTTTCTATAGTAATTCTTTCTCTCAAGATTAACTTAGAATAGATGCAAGTGGAAGTACATAGCTCCTTTGAATTCATGTGTTCTTAAGGCAAATAAGTTCTGCAATATTAATCAGCTGTAAGAGCTTCTGCTGAATAGCAGAGGAGTTTCCTTTTTTTGTCCATCTAGAACTGACAGCTGCTTACCCAGAGATACATGTCTGAAAGCCTGCAAATATTCCAGGGAGGGTATAAGGCATATGGTACTGTGGGACTCTGCATGTGGTTCTGGGAGGGCGAGTGCAGATACAAAATCAGAACTAACACCAGGGATTTTACAAAAGGCACAGAGCTGTCGCTTTGGTAAGATCATCTCCAAACGGCACCAACTATGGGTCATGCTTAACCTCCCATCCCTGAAAGCCTTAAAGCTGAAATTTTCAAGAGCTGGCACTCTGCACATACTGATGCAGCACTGCCTGCCATTCATAGATGTAAGAATAGAAAAAAATAAGAGCCAGGGACATGAGTCACACAGAAAATACTAGCAAAATGAGAAAGAGCATCTATTTGCAGGCAAGAATGCTTTCAAAGGTAGAAGACAATGGCAAAAGAAAACCCAAGAACATTTTAAACAGATAATCCTGATAAATGAATTACATATATCTGAAGTGCATTCAGTAACACTGTATGCCAAATGCTTGTCAAAACAAGTTCCAAAAAAAACCCCAATAAATAAAATAACTGATTTACCACGCTGTATTCATAGTCCTTAAGAGTACCATCCTGTCCTGCATGTCTCACTTGGAACAGGAAAAAGGTAACACGCACGTTATGCAGCACAGAAATATTCATAATGGACTGTTTCTTTTGAAAAGGGAAAGGAATGAACATCACTCAGAGCAATGAAAAAGAAATCATGCTTCAAAACAGGAAGATGGAGTATCAATTCAACACAGGCTGAGCCATGTGTATAGAACAGAAAAAAAGTTAACTTGGACTCTAGATAAGACAGCAGTTTAAAACCAGGACCAAGTAATTTCTCCAGTGTTCAAAATCTGGACTGAATCTACATTATCTGGATCACAGTAGCAGATTAGTGCCAATAAATCACCTCTGGGCACCATGGATCACTTAATTGTGAGCTGCTATTCAAACACAAAACACATGATGCATGTACGTAGCCAGACAACTACAAGCTGTTAGTCAGACAAGGCTGAAGAGTATCAGCAGCAGACAACACAATGAGCCGGGGAAAAAATGTCACTGAAGCTTTTCTCGCATCAAACTTCAGAAGAACTGCAAAATGCTTCTTCTTCCTTGAAGCTCAAACAGAGGCCCACAGAGTACAAGAAGAAGATGGCTCCTACACCCAAGTGAAACATGGAAACAGAACTTAAGAAACAGGACCATTTGATAAACGAGATTCATTAACAGAAATAGCCACTGATGTTCTGTATGCTGCTTATGCTGAGCGTACTCAAAACTGGTCAGCTCAGAAGCAGAAGCCATATGGTTATGGTCACTAATTTGGCCTGAAAGCTATGTTAAGTCTAATTAAAAGGGACAGGGAAAAGCAATTTAGACGTACCACCACAATACTGGAAATGCAATGCTTCACTGGAGAAAAGAAAAACCTGCACTTGCCTGCAAAGAATGCCCTGGCACAAACACTACCCAGCACAAATCGTTCACACAAAATTCCTGCTCTCTTGCTTGTGAAAGGCAGAGACACACAGACAAACACAGCCACACGTGTCCCCCTCACCTCCCCCCCTTAATCCTAATCCACCCAAAGTGTATCAATCTACTAACAGGAAAGCCTTACAAAATCCTAACTGCAATGCAATTCCGGAGGTCACATGGCTGGGGTGTGCATACACCCACAGAAGCGCTTCCACTGGGATCAGTAAAACACCGCCCAAATAAATCTCCCAGCTGTCCTCAGTGACAAGACTGGGGTTTGCATCACTGAGTCAGAGGATGCTGACCTGATCACTTCCCAATGTGACCAAACTCCAGATGCACCTCCAGAGAGCACTTACCTCATGCCAGCTGTTACAGGGCATTGCCTACACTAGGTCAAAATAAAGCTAATTCAAAATAAAAACTTTGACATGTGTGTAACAAGGACACTGGGCCCTCAACACCAACAGTTTTTCCCTCAAGACGCACTCACGTTGCATCGTGCAATTATCAAATGTACATCAAGTCAGACAGAGCTGAGTGAACCAACCATGCTCATACAGTACATAGAAGCTGTGAAGACAATTTTGCATATTCATCTGCATACAAATTAAGCTCCCACTGGCAAATCAAACTGGTACATTTTAATCTCTTTGAACGTTTTTCCCATTTTAGAACTTCCTACAGGACTGAGACCTTGTGCAATGTAAAATTTATCCTACACAGCTATCCTGCACTGCCAAATTACTAAAACATTGAGTTAATTACTGGAACTACAAAACCGATGTGAGAGAGTTTTTGCAGGGAATGTGAGGGTGCAAGAGAATCTAGTTTCAAAAATACTTTAAAGCATCTTTGCTTCTTGCCTTAGAGTTAATACCAGTAGGAACTGGAAGGAGAAAATGCCAAGTTTCCAATATGACATTAAACTTTTTCCATTCAACGTGATTTTTCTAGTTCCTGAAAAGCCTAAGTACGCACAGGGGGAGAAAGATTGCCATGCTTATTTTTCATTTGTTCCTGTTGCCTCTATGAAGACACAGCCTGTTATGTTTCCTTTGCAACCCTATCCTTCCCAGACAAAGCTGCTAACATCGCTGCTGACACCACCTAGAAACACGGGCATTTCCAAGGACGGCGCTACCGCAGTTCTACCTAAGCTGCACACGGAGGACTCCTGAGGAAGCGGTTTTGCCAGGTGGAAGGATCTCAGCCATCTACCGGGACACCCACTTCACCAGTTTAACAGGAAGGAGTGAAAAGAAAATAATTTTGATCAGCATCAAATGATTATCTTGAAGTGAGGAGACAAACTCCTGGCATTTGCTTTCACTCTGAGAGGGTTTTGAGGTGCTAAATCCCAACTCAATTCAGTAAGATTACAGCAGTTACCTCACTCTTCACTTTAGGTGACTAATCTAAAAACCTGCCAGTCCTGACTAGTGTCCTGCTTACTACAATTAAGAATTGGTTTTGGTCATTTACATTAATAATAAATTTTAAAAAGTCCCTAAATGGTAAGCACTTGGAAGCCAGTTCTAAATAAATATGCTTACAGAAGAATTTGGTTTTGCAAATGTAAAGTGAAATAACAGTATCAATATGAGATTGGTTTTTTAAAACAAATCAGCTATTTAACAAACAGATTTATACTCACCTTTTATCATACTTTATCTTTTTTCAAAATTTACTTTTATTCCAGCAATATAAAAGTTTCTTACCATACACAAGCTGTTTATAACTGGCTGGCACTTAGAACAGCTCATCTCTTGTTTACGATTCCAACAAAATGTATTTGGACAAAAAATGCCCCACAAAAACCACTTCAGTTCGGGACTGGGCAGATGATCTGCCAGAAGCACCAAGCAGCACATGAAAGGAATGTGCAGCAGAAGCAGCAGGCAGGTTGTCAGCTCTGCCCAGCACCGCTTGTCAGCCCGCTGACACTGACTGGGCTCAGCGCTGAACTGAGACACGACAGAGATGTCACAGGATATTTCAATTGTCCAATTTCAGCCTGACTCCTCAATGGCATCAAAACAGCATTTGCCAAGTAATAATCTTTCCTCTTAAAAACAAGCGATGTTGACTTTCTAAATTAGTATGCAAAGAGCGGCTCAATGTGCATAATTATCAGCAGTTTAATATCACTGAAAAAAATGCTTTATTTCAACTGTTCATCCTTACGGTAGGACACTGTTTAGCTAAAGGTTATGCAAGATGAAGACAAGCAGTTCTTTTTAAAATGAGCCCTGGCCAGTCTACTCTGACCCTACCATCACGTGTATAGAATATAGCAGAACTTTTGAATTATGATTCCACTGCTGCTTTTTCAGGCCTACTTATTTAAAATAAGCTATGGAAAAGTTATGAAGCAAAACTACACAGGTTTGTGCACTTAAGGTAGGCTAATCTTCACATACATTAAAGTTTAAAAATGAAAGAAAAAAGAAAAATCTTTAAAACTCTAATTTGGGGAAATGCTGATTCATTTGCAGGCCAGCAAAAAGAAATGTTACTTGCAGGATGCCTTTGATAAACATCGACTGTAAAGTATAACACAAGCTAAGTGGAAAACTACAGACCACAGTGCAGCCTAGTTTCTGTCCCCTCCCACACACACGTCATTGTCACATTAGCCCTAAGATTACTCAGCCAGCCCAGAGCCAGGCATGGGTTCGTACTTCTCCAATTTCAAAACACTTTCAAAGACCAGGTATAAGCATTTCATCTTGAACTTCTATTTTACTTAGATCCAGCATTTGTTTCAAACTGGTATTTATAGTTCTTTCCAGTCAGCATGAAACACCAGTGGAGAAAGCTTCCATCAACCTGCAAAAGATCTTATACCCTTAAAACATCAATTACACCAAGTCCTATTAGAAACAACAGGCTCACATATAAGTTTTATTTTCAATTATTGACAGTGTCTGACAGTGACTAAACTTATAACAGGAGCATGGCAACTCATGGAAAGAAACTGCCTACAGGCCAAGAAAGATGCAGATAAATAATGGACTAAGGATTAGTTGCAAATCAGACTGAAGTCACAGAGAAGAAAAAAAAGAAAATCTCCTCCTGGTTCAGCACTCAGTAACTAGATTCTTCACATGGTATTGATTTAATATGTCCTTCCAACTTACCTGTTCAAAGACCACACTTGGAAATCTTGCACACATTTCTGTATTTTGTCGGGTACAAAAGTTATTAAAACTTGACTAAAAGATGAAACGCAGTAACAGTTACAGGGCTATGACTGGCTGAAGTTTCTCTCTGGGATACAAAGTTCAGCAGCAGTCTGTTGGCTAAGCCATGTCTGAATTCAGCAATGCTTTCATTCACGTATTCAACACTACTGTCATGACTAACTACTAAACGTTACTTGATCAAAGTGCTGCATGTAATCCTGCTAACGCCGCTGTGTTTAGTGAGCATTTCTCAGTTGCAATGTTGACTTAACCAGGTTAAGATGACTTAATCTCTCTTCTTGGGTTCCCTCAACTGAGTAGATACAACAGTTTAGAGTCCCCCAGTGAACTGGACTAGGACTGATGTTAAATGTTTCCTTTTCAGTGAGTTATTTTTATAGTAATACACAATGCTGGGAAACTGAAGGAGCAAAGAAACAGGAGTGAGCTGGTCGAGCAAAGGGAGAGCAAAAGCAGCAAAACCACCTGTTTCTGTCAGTATTTTCTGCCCGTTTCAGGCAAAACCAGTCCTTACAGTAGATGGGGCTTTGTTTGGTTTGGGGTTGGGTTTTTTTGGTGGTTGTTTTTTGGTGCATAATCCAAGAAGATCTCAGGGCAAATGCAGTCCATATTAGGCAAGTAACTTTCAAGTAATGCCACTATTAAAGAACTGTTATCAAAATGTTCCCAAGCACAGCAAGCAGTGAAACCCAAAAGCAGCCACTAAGGAGCACCAGGCCATGCCATACAGTAAGGCAAGGGAGCCCCATGGCAGGCAGACACCTGCCAATCAACGGCTAAACTGCTACCAATTTGATGTAGCACATCCCAATCAAATCTGTCATTATCTCAAACCCAATGAACCTGATGCTGGCTGCCGGAAAGGACTGCTGTGATTTAACCCCAGCTGGCAACTAAGCCCCACCCAGCTCCTTGCTTACCCCCAGGGGGATGGGGGAGAGAATCCAAAAGGTAGAAGTGAGAAAACACAAGGGTTGAGATAAAGACAGTTTAACAGGGAAAACAAAAGCCATGAATGCAAGCAAAACAGAACAAGGAATTCATTCACCACTTCTTAAGGGCATGCAGTTGTTCAGCCGTTCCCGGGAAAGCAGGGCTCCATCATGCACGACAGCTACTTGGGAAGACAAAGGCCCTCACTCCAAAGATGTGTCCCCCCTTCCTTCTTCTCCAGCTTTTTATATTGCTAAGCACAATGTCATATGGTATGGGATATTCCTTGGGTCACTGGATCAGCTGTCCTGCCTGTGTCCCCTCCAAACCTCCCTGTGCACCCCCAGCCTCCTGGCAGGCAGGGTGGGAAAAGGAGCAGAAAAGGCCTTGGGTCTGTATAAGCACGGCTCAGCAATAACAAAAACATCCTTGCAGCACCAATACTGTTCTCAGCACAAACCCAAAACAGCCCAGAAGAGCTCCTCTGAAGAAAATGAACTCTATTCCAGCCAAAACCAGCACACAGAGCAAATGCCATGGTGCAGTATTTGAATGGCCCAAAGGAAACACCATGATAATCAAGTTAGTGCCAAAGGGGTTTTTCCATACGTTTTCCTGTATAACCCAATGTGCACACAACAAGAGGAAGAAGCAAAAGCCCACTGATGTATTCCCATTCACTGGGTACATGTGGGAATGCATTCACAGTCATAAACATGACAGGTTTTCCAGAGCTAAGATTTCAACAAGTGAACTTAAAAAAATTTCTCCTGCCATAGCAATACAAAAGAGTAAGCAAAGACTTAAACTAGCCTAAATTCATTTATAAACGTTCAATTTTCATTGCAAAAGTGAGTAGTTAAGTGAAATACACCCATTTAAACTGGAGTCAGAAGCCATTAAGCAATAAATTAACCTTCAGGTTAGTTTTTAGTTTGATCAGTAGTCCATGAATCACCAGTGTAGACTGACCATCCAGTGAGCACTTTCTTCCTCATCTTACCAATCATAAAAAGCACATTTCATACTCTCAAGAAAATTTTTCTATTTCATAGGTGCTTAAATTGCATTGTATAGTAGCATGGAAGCTCCATGAAATACACTCAGTGCAAAAGATACCAACATCTAAGACATTAATTTCTGAGGACTTGTTTCTAAAATTCACCTACTCTAAAGCACAGGCAAAAAAAATCCTGATACAGCACTCATCTAATCAAAATTTCACACTACTTTGAGAAAATGTAAGACTGAGTCTGCTTCCAGTTGTGCCAGCTTAACTTAAGAGTGCTTTTTCTCCTGTTATACCTCCTTTGTCTCCTTCATGTAGCTCCCCAAGTCTTCCCATGTGCCTCAGCAGCCCTGAAGAGCAGTAACAGAAAGATTATATTTTGTCCCACCCTCCCAGGCCCCTTGAGCTGAAAGGCTTCCATACCTTTTAACTATGATTTGCAACTCTATCTAAATTCTTACCTTGAAATATTCAAAGGTAATTGGTATTCACCATGTCTAGGTTGGCTTCCTATGGCCACAGGCAGAACTAGGATCAGCACAGAGCTACAGAGCACTCATTATATATTTTAAGAGCAGAAAATGTGCTGTTCAGAGGACTTGGGGGCCCCTAGTGACATGCTGGACAACACAAACACTGAACTGACACAAAACACAAAGTATCAATTTCTAGGGCTGATACATCAAAATACTAAGTTTGGGGATAGACTAGTTCTCTTTATCTTATACCTTTAAGTTGGTGTTTTTATCAGGTTCCTACTTAGAGACAGAAATTTTGTATAAGACCACAGGAAACCGTTCCAGAGAATTCCTACAAAAACTGTTTTGCTGACTCTAGCTAAAACCTGTTATGAAAGCAGCAGGAGCAAGAAATCTCAGGAAATCATTTTTATGCTCCCTATTTTCAAGTCTCTAGTCTGAGTAGTTTTGGACCATAGCAACAAAAAAATTCTTCTCTACTTTACTGGGTTTTCCTGCTAATGGAGAAATAGTTTCATCTGTAGAAGGGGAACTAAGCTCAAAGGGGCCAGCAAGTGGGCGTATCCAGAGTTCCCAAACTTAACATGCTAGAGCATGAGTTACCCAACCAGTTGAATTAAAATTGTAAACAGCTGCAAACAAACTTCTGCAGATGTTACTCATGTATGCTTCACACCCATAATTTGCAACTCAAGTAATGCCAGTATTTATGTATTCTAAGTACTTAATTATGTTGCTATGGAATGTAACACTCCTCCTGCAACCAGGCTCAGGATAAAGGGGTTTAATTCACTTAAAAGCGTGGCTCAGGCTAAGATTTTACTTACCTATCACAAAGAATGTGGCTACTGCAACCAGGCGGGGATTTCAGTCCTTATGGTAAAAGCAGCGTTTAGAAACACTGATATTCACCAAGCCAATGATGTTGGTAATATTTTATTGTACATACACTCAAAGTTTCAAGAACTGGGCTTTAGAATTAGGAGACAATGGTCAGGTTTCAAAACCACAACCATGGGTGAGAGATTTGCTGAATACAAACTGGAAAATATACTTGCACTTTCTGGATCTGCTGAAGTTTAACAATAGCACCTGTTGCTCCCTGAGTAACAGAGCTGTTTACCGGGCAGCTCAGTCTGATGCAGGGTCACACCCCTACAACATCACCACTGAGCAGTAAGGAATTCACACTGCATCTGCTACTTCTTACGTGAAAAAATAAATGGTGCTGAGACAGTGAAGAAGTTCCAGAGATTTTTTTTTTTAGATCATTTAGTTAGTATGATCAGGTTAATACTTCTAGTTCTTTCTTTTTTTCATTTCCAGAATGAAAATTCCCTTAAGATACAACTAAGATTAAGAGTCTATACCTATATTTTAGGAAGGTAATTATAGCATCTCTAATTACCATCAGAACAAGCTTTACAGCTTTTTTAGTAACTCCATGTAACAGTGGTATGATTAGAGAACATTAAAGTTCTGAATCTCAAGTACAGCAACATCTACTTCTAGGTCCATTATATCACTACAAAGTCCAAAAATCTGTTTCCTTCTCAACTTTCCCACTGGAATTAAGTTTATTCCCAACTGAGAATTTTCTAGAGTTGAAACCATTCTCTTGTACAGTATGATATTGTTGTAAGGCTTTTTTTACCCCCCCATAATTTCATTATATATACATACAAAATTAATTAAAACCATTTTCACATAAAATCTCAGGGATTTAAAGAATAAAAATTAAACAAGAAACACACAAAATGCAATAATAGAATATTTGATGTATATAACTACTTAAATTTAAAAAAAGAATTCTGTATTTACCAGAACACCCACAGCTGTTTTATGCTGGTAAAAAATACAGCCAAAAAAGTTACAGTTAAATTTACACTTCCTGTACTTCTGTTTCCCAGTGTACTGTAACATGTTCACTGATAAGAAGCTGAAATTTAAAAAGTGATTATTTAATCATCAGAAGCTGAGGACCTTTGATCTACAAGAAATACTGTTTCAGTTCTGAAAACACCCTCCTCACTTATCTGACTTCAAACACTGGAGGCAAGAGCTTCCCATTCTGTCCAAAGTCAAAAGGCATCACAGCTGACAGGACCTACTGGTCACGTATCCACCCACATGAAAATATTCCCCTGCATGTTTTGAGAACTAAAACAAGTTTGTCATCCTTTCTCCAGCCGCAAATCCGTATTTTTAAATGAAAAATCGTTATATATCAATGGAACTGGGGAGGTAATAAATCTTCTGGTGCTGGAAGACCAAAAAAAAAAAGGCACCTTGAAAAATTACTTCAAGTGAAACTACCATATAACACAAGTAATTAGTTATCTTCATGAGAAATTATTAGGATTTCTTAGGAAAAATAATTTTTAAAACTTCTTAGAACTGTTGGACTGATGAACACGTTCTGAACACGTGTAGGAGGCAGTTGCTACAATAACATGCAACTGCCTGGTCTTGCAAAACCTACAGAACTCAAAGGGAGAGCAGAAATACAAGCTCATTTCCCTCTTTCTCCTATTGGAGCAGTTGTGGGTTGCAGCGATGGTGAGACAGAGTCAGTTGTCACCGGTAACGTGAACAAGTGACCAAAAGCTCAAGAAGAGGCCTCAAGCATTGGAAATGGCTGTCCCGAATGTACATGTCATAAAAGTTTCATTTAATGCGGATTACAAACTTTCACCTGGTAGCTAAATTCAATTTTTGCTGTATGCACATTTTTAAAAGCCTCAAAATATTGAGTACCCTATAATGACAGGTAAGATAAACCACACCTAAGATTAACAATATGAATAAACTCTTTTCATGCTATGAAAGGGCAAATTCATCCTGGATATTACACAGTTGGGGAAGACTGGGGCAGGATTGGAGGTTACTTTTTTTCCTAACTCATCTCACTATACCAAATTCTATAAAGGCATTTATCCTTACAAAGACTATACCAATGTCCAATTTGAAGTTTTAAGAAAAGTTCAATCCTATAATATGATAGATATTTCTTGGGAAAGGAAAGAGAAGAGACCAAAAGAATCCCTCCCAAAATACCACCAAACCACAAAATAAAATACACAGCATTTACTGATGGTTTGCTTTAAATAAACATCATCTCCAGGGAATGCATGTATGTTACAAGTCTGGCTCTCCATAACAGTACTGTGAACCTGAAAGATGGAACTTGCAGTAATAAATACAAAAATTTTGCACTTCAATGTTCTTCTCTTCCAGGAACAATACTGAAAGCCAACATATGATCTTAAATGCAGATAGAAACTGTGACAAAAGCTCTGTTGCATATGTAAGAAGAAACATGAATACTGAGGAGTTTATTAAAATAAGAACTTTGTATTGGTCTCAGCATTATTACTCACCCGCTTTGGCCCACTAAAAATCTTCCTGGTGTTTTCCTTAGATTTATCACCTTGTTTATTTGTGGATTTCTTATTGCCTTCAAGCACACCAGATGCATCCTCTGAAAACTCCAGATCTGTTAAAGGTAAATATAGACATAAAACAACCATTTAAAAAGCTGTTGAACTGCTAGAGCATTTCTTGCATCTGATACATTTCCACACATATAGCTTCTGAAATTACATCATGGACAATCAATCTTCATCAGAAAAATCAGCTTTAATGCCAAGCACAGTCCTGGCTGCAGCTCAGGCTGACTGACTGGATTGCAGTACCACACAAGCAAGACAAGGTACACAGTCACAGCTATCAGAGCATTCCCACTGGGTAAGCTTCAGGCTACTGCTTCTCACTGCAAACTCCTGTACGGCTGCCTTTCACAGGAGCTTCCTTATGGCTGGCTCACTGCTGTAAGTCTGAGCAGCAGATGAACAAAAGAGTAGATTGGGCTCTTCAAAAGTGTGAGATTAAGAGATTTAGAAGAACACACTACAATCGCAGGACTGAAGAATTGATCTTTGCTTCTCATGAAGGCAGTCTGTTTATATTTGTTTATTCTGATGTAAACAGGAAGAAAATATGGTCATCAGCTCAGAAAGTCAGCTAGAAGGAACTGCTGACTTGGCCTTGCAATGGACTTGATACTTGCCTTACCAGTAACACCAGTACCCAATCTGGGACTGTAAATCTGCAATTCACTCATCAAATTCAAGTTTTGTCCTTTTTTTAAACTTGTGTTGTTTTATTTGAAGCATTATCCCTTGGAGACAAGGGACAAGGGTTTACTTGGCATAAACCAGGAGTTACCACAAATTTCAAGACGGAAATAAAGACAGGCAGAGAGAAGCACTGTTTCATTTGATAAATTGTTTAGAAAATTAACCTATTCCTGAGAAGGTGCTGCTGTTTGTAAAGCACACTGCAAAAACACAAGTAGGTAGGATGGGTTACTCTAATCCCAAGGACTCAGGACCAGCCAAGCTGGGTAAGAAGGCAAACAAAGGCAAATCAGGCAACCAGATTTCTAATGGCACTCTCAAGGATACAAAACTTGTCTGAAGAATATAAGAATTCTTAAAATAAAGCACTGAAGTTTCCCAAATTGCAGCAAATTTCAAGAGGCTTGGCAGCACGAGGACTGGCAGGACGCCTACCGGAAGGCACCTCCTGCAACCAGCCCCTCACACCCCATCCCACTGGTTTTCAGTGTAGCTGTGTCATGTGAGCACAAGAGCCTAAGAACACAGCATCAGCAGCCCCTCTGAAAAACCTGACTTTAAAAGATGTTTGATGAAAGCAGTGTAACAGAGGAAAAATACTACACACCAATTTTCATTAACTTAAATAAAGCAAAACGACTTCCAAATCTATGTAAAAGACAACTTAGTTCTTGGCTAGAGCCAATTGAAGGAGTAAAATCAAATTGCTTTGACACACATCCTTCTAAATCCTGAAATCCTTTCGAAGAAGTCAGGCCCTGAATGCAAGTCTCAAAGAAAGTCAAACCAACAGAACTGGACCCTCCTACTGTAGATTAAAAACTAAAAATTAATTTACTTGACCACAGCCCTTACAAACATGCAAGTCACCCCAGAAACTCTAGAAACACTAAATGTTAAACCCACCAAATGAGAACAGTAACTTGCACCCTGTGCTAAGACTTGGGCCTGACATTGACTTCAATAATGATTAGCAGTGCTGTGGATCAACAAAGCCACAATTTTAACATCATTTTAAGTTTCCTTGTTTGAATTCTACTCCTATGTGATTCTGAGCTATTCCATTTAAACTAGGTAACTTTAAATTCAAAGAAACTTCTTGATAAAAACATTTCAACTCCTACTTACAATAGGATAATTCTGCATTTTCTACTGTTGCTAGCACATCAAACACTTACTAGCTTTAAGTAAGATTACCTGGAATGTTTTTTTTGTGAGCAGTGCTTTTGGAGACCTTCTAGGTACTGTAAAAGCACTCTACACACATTATCTTAGCAGACTTTAAAATCTAAACTAAACAGGGTTTGGGGGAAAAGTCTTTTGTTAACATTAACTGAGTGAGGCAAACACATGAGCAGTTTGGAAAGCAGGGACCCTATGGAAGCTTGTTTTCCACTGGCTCTCTCCTGTATGGTTTTTTGGGGTTTTTTTGCCCCCTCACAGAGAAATTGGTCATATTGACTTTTTTCTCAATACAAGAGCATGTAAGGCCTTTTCTCCTCTGTCTAACCATTTTCAAGGCATTTATAATCTTTGAAATAATTTGTCTGTCTTGGCTAGGATTGGAAAGATGTTCAAAGACCAACTAAAGCAACAACCACAGTAAATTTCCTGGGGAACAACAATGTAGTTTTGTTTTAGTGTTGCAGGTAATTCTGCAAAAGGTTTTGAAGTCCAAACAGGACTCTGCCTTTGATATAGTTTTAACTGGCTTAAAACATTCACCCAATGAAGGTGATTCAGTTTTGGAGAAGATGCAAAGGAATTAAAAAAAAAATAATTAAAAAATGGGGCAACTTGGCTTACCAGAAGTGAGCTGGGTGCTAGATGCTGGTATACAAAAGCTACATTATCTAAAAAGGTTATAGGAATCTCATCTTGATCACTGAAAGGAAAAATGCATAGATGACACAAAGGTTAAGCTATCAGAACTGATTTACAAAGCAAAAGACTAAGCTGCAATAGAGATTTCTCTTGGATACAACTCCCCATTGATTGCTACAGTCAAGTCAGTCACTTTCTTCCAGTATTAAAAGCTTCTCTTCACTGGAGCCATCCTGTACTGTGGTGACTGAAATGAGAAAAGTAGTGTTTCAAATCTAGGAAAGTCTCACCAGTACTTTTAGCCCCTGGCATTCTGGCAGAATCCAGCTGGGAGGCTCACGAGTCAAAGGGGTTTTTGCTTCACTGGGCTGCTACAGAGTAATATCAGAGAATTTTAGATTGCAATGGCAAAATAAAAAGTAACTTCTACTACAACTCAACGCTTCAGCAAAAATCTAAGGCTAATAAAGTTATGAAGTATTTTCATTAAAAAGAAAAGTGTGGTAACAGCATCTAGGAATTTAAAAGGTGGAGCTTTTTTTGCAGTTGGGGGTTTTATTTGCTTGACTTTTGTTTGGGGTTTTTTTGGTGGATTTAACCACTTCAGAAGAAAAGACTATCATAGAAGTGAGCAACAGTAAATATTTTTCAATGAAAGACAGTCTAGCCAAAATTGAATTTATCTGTTTTGCAATTTTTCCTGTACGAAAAGCATGGTTCCTGTAGTCTTTGCGCTTTCTTAAATTTCATTTGTAGAAATATTTAAGTATGTGTTGTTAAACTTACTTTCCTTCTGTGAATTACCAGACTGAAAGGAATAGGCTTTATAATGTTCCACTACAAAACCTTTGTAAGATGTTTTAAATTAAGATTCTAAAATATGTTTCATAAAATTACACCTAGATTATGGCAAGTAACCAAATCAGTATTATGGCAAAGTAAGGCTTTAACAGAAAGCATCAAAGGCATCAAGTTTCTTGAAAAACTGATTACGCCATGGAACATTGTTTATGCACAGAACTCCAAAATCAGTCTTGGGAATTTCCAGGGCTGAAATTCACAGAGGCAGTCTGGCATCTCACCTGTCAACCTGGAACAGGAACACTGGATTTTTACCTGTGGATTTATTCATTAGTACAAAAAAAAAGAACAGCACATACAGAACTCAGGTAGCATTAGCACCTTTCAGTATTGTTCGTCATTTCAGGACAGAGTTTTATTGTGCAAGACATTCTGAAAGCTTTTCCTCAGGCCTTCTCAAGCTGGCATCTTTCATGGATGAAGAAGTCACATTTTTGCAGTATGTAAAGACAATACCTCAGATCAATGCCACATTATACTGCAACTTCAGGCTTAGATCCAGAATTTTGTGATAAATTGTCAGGCTCAGAACACTGTATTTAAGGACCTTAATATGGTTGTTCTGGCGATCATGATGCTCAAAATTTGCAAAGGCCTGAGAGAAGATAGTATGAACTTCAGCAAGGAGTCCCACAGATTTTAGGGCAGCATCAGACTCCTTGTTTTCATAATCGGTACTACAGGTCTTCACTCTTTCAAATTCCAGAAGAAAAACTGCAAGTCAAATCTCACCTGCCTACAGTAGTGCTAAACAGGAATCAAATGAGCAAAGAAATGCAAAACAAAGGGGAAGTGTCTCTCAGCAGAGGCACTGAGAGGTAGCTCTTACCTGAAGTGGAGAAGTGCATAAAGAACTAACAAAACATGAATTTACATCTCCCTGTGCCATGAAAATCTCTTAGGAAAATATTTCAGAGAAACAATCTGCGAGACCTCAGCGTATAAAGGCCTGCTTGGTGAATGCAGTGCCAAATGCCAAGTGTAGATATTTTGAGACTCCTGAGGACAGCAGCTGAAAGAACTATTTGATGGGTCAGCATCTCAGCTGCATTAACTGTACAAGCAAATTTTCCCCTTGGAATAAATGGCTGAACAAAGACTCATTAGAGACAGGGACTACGAGTACTTCTTAAGCAGCCCTGTAAGATAAAACCCATTTTCCAAAGAGGCTGGAACCCAAGAATCTCATCGTAAGTAAATTTTATGAAAACAAATCACAGTCTTTTTTGTTTGAAAACACAATCTTCTCATACAACATCAGGATCCATTTGTTCCTTTCAAATCCACAAAAATATCCTAGCAGTGACATTTACTTTTGATTAAAAGGCTTACAGAAAATTCTGGTTTTAGAAACAGCTATAATTAGAACAGAGAAATGAACATATTTTCCTCTGAAATTTTATTTCTGGATTATATTAGCCGAAGCTATTTGTAGGGAAAAAACCCGAGCTTCTCCAAGGCTAGATTGAGACCCTCTCTCCCTATCATAATGAAATACATCTTGGCAAAGTCTTAAAAATGTAACAATTTCAGTGAGTAGACAAAACTTCTCATGCTTCATGCACCAAAATGGAGGACCAAAATATTCCATAGAACAGTGGCAGTGTTTAGAAATATTTATTCCAACACAAGTGATTCCTTGGCATTAGATTTTTCAAAACTAAGGAGCTAAAAGCAACCTTCTACCGGAATTATTCCTTTTGTTTTTCATTAATACACCTCAACCTTGATCTAAGTCACTAGGTAGGACCCAACCAACCACTAAGCAAGTTTAATTTTTCAAAGAATCTTAAACACCAGAACCTGCTCAGCAAGTGCCTCATGTACAGTTTTATTTATATGTGGATGTGAGTACACACACACACACACACGCACCTCCCCAACCTGTACAGAAGATGGAGAGGTCTAAAAACTGAAAACAAGAGCAGGAACACGTGAATATGCAGAGACTCTCCCAAAGCCACCTATGTGACTGGCACTCCACGGGTCCCCACAGCCCCTCCCTAGAGTCATGCATCCTCAGATAAGACAGAACTTGAGAAAGGTCCAAACTGCCAACAAACACATTCAAAAGCAGAAAAAGGTTATTTCCCTTCTCTTAAGAGCTACTTAAATGTCTGCACTCAGTTCCACAATTGTGGGTTGATCTGCAGGCTCTGTGGGAGGATACCTGCCTTCCAGGCATAGATACTGTATGCTCAACACACCAAAAAGGTATGAATCTCCTGTTCAAAATGAAAAAAACCCTCCCAAGAGATCAAGGGGTACAAAGCATACTTCAAGAGAGATACGAAACACCCGACACGACCACAGGAGAAGGGAGTTGAACTGCTGGATTTCCAGTGAATTTAACTGTTACATTTCCAAACCAGCGGTATTGTTTGACAAATTCCTAGGTACACTGCAAAAAGAACAAAATATTGAAGTCAATTAAAATAAAATATCACCTATGTTTTCGGGAAGAGTTCTACTGACCTGCATTAGTACTGAGCTGGCTATCCTGGGAACAGTTTTCATTGCCATCAGAGGTTGACTGTAGTGAAGCAGACGGTACAGTTCTACTTCGCTTTTTGTTGGCCTTCCTTTCTGCTACCTGCCACTCTTCATCTTCATCCTCGCTTTCACTTAAATCATCAAACCCAAAGTACTTGATTTTGTAATTGGAACTCCCAGAACTTCTAGAGGCACCTTCATCTCCCCCTCCCTCATCTTGATCATCAAACCCAAAAAATTCTAATTTGACATCCTTTTTGGATTTGGTATTGCTCGGTCGGAACCTGGTTGTAGTTTTTGTGGTAGCAATGTCTGCTTTTTTCCGCAAGCGCCCAGCTTCGCCCAGGTCAGTAGGGGCAGCCGTGGTGAATTCATCCATGCGCTCCATGGTATCCTGGATGGTAACATTACAAACTGACAAGCAAGATGGATGCAGAACAGTGTAGTCTCTAGTCCGTCCAACCGTCCCTCGAAAACTGGTCCCACTACTTAAAGAAACTTTCTTTCCTGGGTTCAGACCATCATTATTTGACTCATTGTTCGCTTTGGATAAAGACTGACTAGTGCCATCCATTAGCTTGTCAAAATTTGTTGCCCCCTGCAGTTTTGCTTTGTTGGATCGACAATATGTCCTACAGTTGCTTGGCCTAGGAATAGTTTGCACAAGTTCTTCGCTAATGGCTTCCTTTGGATTTTCACTATCTTCTTTATCACACTCCTCATCCTTGCTCTTCACCTCTGACAGATGTTCATTGTCAAAAGCCAATATATACTCTCCAGTTCTGATGTCTTCAGTTTCATCCTCCCATTCATACAAGTGAGTTCTTAGTGGCCCCTTCGTCTGAGATGTTTCTGATGGAGAGTCTGATGTTTTCCCCACGTGGGAGTCCCAAGAATCAGGCAAGTCCTTGGCTTCAGTGTTGCATCCAGAAGTGTCTGTAGTCTCAGCATTGGTTTTATTACTGTCTTCAGCATTATCATAGATGAAATGACTGTTCTCATTGTCTGCTTTCAAGTTGTGGATTTTATCTATAAGGAAAGACATATTTATTACTAAAATGCAGTATTAAAAAAAAAATCACCCATGTGGGCAACTTTGAAAAGTCACAATATAACAACAAATACTCAGTGATCAAAGACAAAAAACATTAGAGGTCCTTATCTGCCTGGTTTATACTTTTTAAGCACTCTAGCTTGAAGGTTTTGCAATAATAGTCTTCTCAAAATTTCTAGCAAAAAAATAACTTGAAGTGTCATTCTGAAAACATGCGAATCATGAAAAAAGACAGTAGTAAACCCTAAATACAACCACTTATTTACCAAGTCAAATTACACAAAAAAGGAGAAACTCTAAAGTGACATGTTCAGAAAAGAGATCTACCAGAGTTTCACACACAGGTGACTTACAGTGAATAATTAGAGATAAAGAACAACTACGTATTTTCTCATTATGTACGAAAATAATTTCCTTCTTGGACCATGAACAAAATGGCACACAACTCCAGAAACTGTCACTTCATTCTGCTGCTTCAAATGGAAATACTTGGACTTACAAAAGAAATACAGAAAATGCAATTCTCATCACAATTTTTAATTCTATCTCTTCTGAAATTCAGGTTTTTGCAATTAATTTCTGCATCTCTGAGGAAGGGCTGCTGCTAAAAATTATTTTTGCACTTCTTTAACCCATAGCCACACTCACATCTTACACTGTCCAAGAGGACTAGTTCCACTATAAAAAGTCAGGTTTTGTAAGGGTTGTTTCCAGCCAACCAGCATCCACACCATAGTAATGCCAGGAAGTAATGCAAGTATTAAGTCTGGCACCTGTCATCCTCTAAACTGGTAGGGAAACCATTCTCTTTGTTTTCCCTGAATACCAACAAAAGCTTGGTGATTTGGTACCGGAGTTTCATGACAACTTTATCTGCCATTGTCTGTTGTTGACATCACACACACACACACCAATATACTTGGGTTATTTCCAGGCAACAAGAATTTCTTGGAAATGTCTGAGACAGTATCACCAAGCACAGGAACCCAGGTGCCTGCCGTTACTATTGACGCACAGAAATGGCTGACTGGGCCAGGAGAAGAAAGATAAGAAGTCTGACCATGCAGAAGACCCTGGTGCATAGAGGAGTAGCACATGATGGGATAAACTGGAGACACAGAAGCAACTGGGACAGGGACAGGTGAAAACAGAAATGCTAGAAGAGAACATGCCTAGAAGACGTGCAGAATGCTAAAGTAATAAAAGGGGCTCCACTGGCAGAATACAACCCCAAAGGTTCCAATTTTTCAGGCAGCAAAGGCTTCCTAAACTCATCAGTAAAATGAAGGCTTAAGCATCTCTTTAGTACTAGTCCTGACCACATTAAATTCCATTGGCTTCCATTTAGCCAAGTGGCACAGATGTTCAACAGCACTGACCAGAAGATTTCAACCTCCTGATGAGGGAAACAAGCATCTTTTACTTACTTGTTCTCAAATTAAAACAGCATTGTCTAAATGCCCTCCTTGCACATGTTTTATAGAAGAACTTTAAGGTACAGAAAATTCTAGTAAAAGAAATGGCTACCAAATCCAGTTTTGCAGGAAATTGATTTAATCCTTGCTAAAATTCCCCAGGGAACCAGGACAAGTAATATCTGACAAACTACATTTAAGTTTTCTGGGAGTCCAGCTGAGGTCTGTCACAGAAGTATACATTCTCAGCTAGAAATAAAAAAATATTTTCACAGAATACATGAAATGCAAAACTCAAAACTAAATTCCTCAAAGAACAAGAAACCTTAACCCTGCCATCTCAGTGATGGAATCCTGGTTATTTTTTTTCAGTATCAATATGTTATACAAGCAATATTGTTATTCCCATTTCAATCTCATGCTTGTGATAATCCAAGAGGCACAACCAAAATGAATCTTTCTCTAATCAAGGAATGAATTTGACAGTGAACAGTATGTTCCTTTCTCCCATATGTTTAATATTATTGTGACTACCACAACACTTAGGCACGAAAAACAGCAAATTAAATGCAAAAAAAATTTAGCCTCCCTTGCTAAAATATACTGTTTTGCAGCCTCTCCATTACTGTTCCATATCTAAGTGAATGACTTGAATTAATAATGTCTAAGAAACATTAAAACAAGTACATTTAAAATATGCCTGTCTTGGCTCACTAAACAATACTGAACTGTTAGGATGAAGTTTCAGTACGCTTATTTGCAAAAGGAATAGTTTTCTTCTCCTAAGAAAGTTTAGGATCCTAAAGAGCTGCATTTCATACGAGGAGCAAATCAAATCTCATCTTCCCAGGAGTGAAACAGAACATACATGTGTGTACGTGCTCTGCAATGAGCCAAGGGCCAAATAATTCAGGAATCTGTTTTGAGATGACAGAAGTCAAAATTTAATTTCATGTTGTCTTCACTTGAATCATTATCATCTCAGCTACAGTCTGTACTCTCAAGCAGGAAAGATGATCGACACATCAAGCCTGGAAACCCAACTGAAGAGATGATGTACAACAATAGCGTTGATAAAAATTAATGGAAAAAATGATCAAGGAATCTGCCTCCAAAGAAACATTAATCAACAATTCTGAAAAAGTTTCATTTATTGGGGTTTTTTGCACCCTGCTACTAAAAATTATGCCTACCCTACAATACATAATTCCACAGTACTTCTGTAAAACTCCAGCTTTTAATGTGTGCAAAAAGCAAAGATATTCAGGGAGTGCATATTTAACACTTGCACTTAAGATCAGTTCATCTAAACCAGTCCCTGAATTCTCTTTATTCATTAGTTCTGACATAGAGTTTAGCAGTTGGAACCATGTTACTTTTTCAGTTACTTTCTCAGAGCCAAAGCCATCACCTAGTAGGCCACTGTAAGAAAAATGATCCTTATGACACTTACATCAACTACAATGTTGCTTCGATTTTAACAAGTTTCTCCAATACGCATTAGGTATTTCCCCAAGTAATAACAAAGTCAAACATAGTATCTTCATTCAGATTGTATTTTAGTTAATTTTTACAATGTAGTTACAGAGAAAAACTATGCTACAAATTGTTCTGGAATAATTTGGACGGTGCTAAAATTAACCCACTATTTGTAGGACTGAACAACCAACACAGTCCCATCCAGTCATCTGTGACCTATTAAGAGAACAAAAAGTTCTCCTCTTATTGTAGCATTCTCATTTGGACAAACTGAAGCATCAGTTGAGAGATGCATCATGACAAGAACAATCCCAGTTCCCATTTTTTCAATAGAGAAAGATTTTCTCTATTTCAGTTTTTTTGTACTTGCTGTACTGAGGTCACTACTTCTTACTTCTATTCGCACCTCCAGTTTCACACTTGCCCAACCCACTTGCTCTTCTCCTCATGCTTGTTCCCAACAACCCAAAAAGAAAACCAAGAAAACCAAGCTAGCTGTCAGTTCCTCAACGCCAGACTCCATAACCTCTATGAGAATGCCCAAAAACACAGAGGTCGAGACATCAGGGCATCAGTACAGCTGAAAATCAGTAAAATCTGATCAGACTGGGTTAAGGCAGCAGCACCACACATGTAGCTCCTCCAGCCTGCAATTTCTTGTTTCTCCTCATCTGTAAATGTGAGCAAAATCACTTTCTCCAATCAGCTCAGCTGCCTAATAAACACCAAATCCACTCTACCCCAGTGAAATGGCTTTACTGATGCTTGGCTTTCTTAGACTCCCAAGAAATGAGGTCGTAAGGCAAAGAGCACTAACAGCTCTTTACGTACACAGCAGGACTTGTGTGGTCTTTGCATAACCCCTGTATCCCTTCTATGTGCATAAGCAACTTAGAACCTCGACTTGTCTGAGAAGATTCTGTAAGTATCAACAAAGTGTGGCATCTCATTTTTGACTTCCAATTCCTTATTTAATACAGCATACCAAGGTACTCCTAAACAGCAAATAAGTGGCAGTTAACCTCCCCCTTCATTTTGGGGCACCAAAATTTTAAAAACACACAGTACTTCAAATGTCTTAGTAACTGCATCAGGGAGGTTTCTCCACCTCCTAATAAGCAAGGCTGATGGAAAATGTAGCCACTAAACTGTTTAGTGTACACCAGGTAGAAAGTCTGGCTTTAAAACTGGATCATCGCAATGCATTACTGAAAAACTAAACAGTGACATTCAGAGGAATATTTCCTCAAAGGATATTTTGTCAAGCCTACTGTTCTCATCAGTAGGTCAACAGCTGTCACTCTGAACGTTCACTACCAGCAAAGTACTGCTAATCACTTCCTAATTGCCCATAGGTGTGCAGTAACAGCAATTCCAATAACCTTGGTTTTAAATATACAGTATTTATTGGCAGTAACTATTACAGTAGAAGCTAGCATGACAGAAGCGAAAAATACGAGAAAAATTGTGAATTACTAGGTATTCTGTAGTTCAAGAGAGGCATGGAACTTCTCCTCCCATTTTGACTAATTAGGCTCTTTTGGGGCTCAAATACCAGGATAAGTCTCCCAATAAATTCAGAATCAGCAATAGCATATAACTCCCCTCCCCAAGTCCAAGCACCTTACGTCTAGGAACCATAACAATGTTCTGTGGTAATCATGATTTGTTTTCTCTTTACATCTCTAAAACTTAATTACCAGAGTGTAAGAGAACCAATCTAAATGACTGGGAAGTCAAAATCAAATGTGAACTGATAAACACACCTCTTTATACACATCTTGCTTTATTTTATGCTCTAGTTTGTCACTTAACAAGACAGAGATGTCTTTTGCATTGCTGATGAATTTAAAAAAACAAAACCAAGTAAAACATGTGCTCTTTCCCACCAAGCACAATGAATGTTTTCACAAACACACACAGATGCATATTACCAAATCTGTACAACTATATGTAAGTGATAATGATTATTGTTCCAAGTAACCTTTGTGAAGTTACCACTGGAGACAGAATTTCAAGTTCAGACAATGCAAGACAGTAAATTTACATAAGGCGATAGAGTTTATACTTCTCTATAATACATACAGACACACACAAAGATTCAAACAGCAGGAATGTAACAGAGCTGTCAAAAGCCCACAGCTTCTTCAGTGAGAGACCTTTAAACATTTAACAAATAGGCATCTACACTTACATAGATTAGACTAGATGGATATAAAAGTAACATTTTGTTCATATCTTATTTTTTGAAAAACACATACTTACCATAAGCACTCACTTATTAGATGGAATAAATGTTACTCTATACATCCAACAAAAACAGTAAACGCCTTATGACTACCACAAGTAGCCAGTGGTACTACCGCCTTCCCTTTAATTTCTAAGATCATTGACAAAATGAAGAATGCAATTCTAGACTTTTAAGAACTTCACTTTTTTTAAAAAAGAGAAAAATTTTTAGAAATAAGAAACCTACATCCTTCAGCTCAGTATCTGACAACTCTGACATTAAAATACCTCACATTTCAACTTATTTTTTTCTTTAAGTACCTATAAAAGTCTGATAGAGACTTCTTACTTGAAGAGGAAACACAGAAGTTTGGAGAAAAGATAGAACACTCTCTCCACCAAATATTGAAGCTGTAAGAGTTAACAATTCATACCCTGATCCTTCAGGTACAGCATATACCCCAAAATGGAATCCAAAACCAAAGTAAAGTAATCCTTTAGGAAATCAAACACCCTTCTGGGCAAGAAAACCAAGCAACCATAGTCCATCTATCTTCCAGTCTTGTGCCCGTTTCACTTTTCTTTCATTTCCATTTAACTTACATGACTAAGTAACTGGGTTCCAAGTCTGAAAACATAATTTTCAGCTCCATAAAAACCAAATCATCATTAACAGTCTAACCCTAATTGCCTACAGTCGAACACTATATGCTTTTGTTAACAATTCAGCGGGAGAGCTGCAGAACCTGATATGTTATTTTTAAGTTACTTGGTGCACAGAGCAGGATCTTGGGCTGTGAGAACAATGTCTCCTACTGGAAATTTCCATCCTGAACAGATGTGGGGCTCACAGGGCAAAGCTGCCCCACAACTCCAGCATCATCCCCCACAACCTCCTCAACACCAGCCTGTATGGCTGGGCAGGGGACAGCACCTGCTGCAGATCACGCACCGCGACATGTGCCAGCTCCATGTGCCGGCCCAGCCGCTCGCTCTGCCTTCCCAGGGATTAGGGACCCAGCTAAAACCTCATCTGCCTTTCCACCATGTAGCCAACACAGAGGCAAGGGCACAGGCGACACTTGAAACAGGACTGTATCTCTGAGATCTCTCTTTACCTCTCCAAGTTTGACCAAAACTGGTTGAACAGCACAAATGTTAGTAGAAAACTGAGGAACCAGTATTGACAATCAGTATTAGCCTTGCTATGCTGAAAAAACATGACAAAATGTCAAAATATTATCACATATGCAAAATAAATGCTTACTTTTTCCTATGTACTCATGGACAAGTTGCCAATGTTACATGTTAGCCCTGCTAACTTGAACTTTGGGTTAGCTTTCTATCATTTCTAGCAATGCTTAATTAAAGCTAAACAAAGTATTCTCCAAGCTATAAACAAAAGGCATACGGCCTTCTATAGCTTTTGCAGCATGAAACCTTATGCTCCTTCATTGCTGTGTAAGTAGCTGTACAAGCCTCCACTCTAATGCTGAGAGAAACATGATTAGTATTCACAAGAAACAAATCTACAGACTTAAACTAGGTTTCTTCTAGTATTTGCCACAATGTGCATAATTCCCCGCAAATATTAAAGGTTTCTCAGAAGCAATGAAATCTTGAGAGCCAGCAAGTGGCATGATGCCAACCTTATATTCTTCTTGATTTCTCTTCCAACAGACACCAAGAGATGGTGGCAAGAAAACAAAACATCAAGAAAAAGCAGGCAGTAAGATTAAACCCACAAAAATTGCATGCAGGGCCTTCAGAGCCCTCCAGCTGCTGGGGGCACATACAACTAACAGTGATCATGAGCAGATCACCGACACAGGATGGAGGGAACAGTTTGTTAAACTCATGATGAGCTACTGCTCAGCCTCATGTCCCTGAACACTCGGAAACATTTATTATGGCTCCATTACACCATCACCAATGTTCTCAGGCAAAAAGCTACATCACTTCACTCTGCAACTTGCAGCTGACCAGGCTGAAAGAGAAGACAAATCTTTACTAGATTCTTGTATCACATCCTTCATTTCTAGGAAGAGAGCCCACATGAGACAGACATAGTGTGATCTCTGGCCTGGTCAGAAAACCAGCAACTGCAGAGAACCCACACTTTTCTCCAAACTAGAAAACAAATTTCATTATGCATTGGAAATAAAATGCTTTGATTGGCAAAGAGAAAAGGTTACAGACTACACCCCTTTGATCCATTTTTGTCTATGACTGAAAAACTGGGAAACATATTAAAAAAAGCCAATGAAATGGGCAAAATTTATTTGAATTGGTCAGTATCCACTGTTGTCTGTGAGATGCTGAAAAGCATCACCTGCTAGCAGGTATGAGCAGAAGGCATAGTCAGGAAGTGTAAGAGCCTCAGAAGATTAGGCTCCCAAGACCAGTTGAATAGCTAAAATTATAGAACACTGAAATATCTAAAATTATAGAATCATATATCCATAGCTATGATTATAAATTAATTGGTTCTTTACTCTCTTTGAATCAAAATGAATTCCCAACAAGTGTGCATGCAGGTGGGAACACTGTTTGACTCTTTGCAGATGTTTTAAGTGGCACCTTCTTTTACAGAAAAAATTCGCAGAAAACCCTAAAGTGATGGGAATTAATTTACTTCCATGACAGCACTATTTTCCCTAAGAATCGTTTGTCTTGTTTCCTTTCTGGCACCCCAAACATCAAAATTCTAAGGCAATTTATATGAAAAAAATTAATTTGTTTCTTATATAGTCTTAACTAAGTCCTCAATGACACTGTGTATCCATTTCATTATGACTATATTCTTCTAAGCATGAGACAAGATACCTCAGACACCTTTTCTTCTCTCAAATCACTGGGATGCAGCCTGTCAGTCTTCTAACACACTCTTCAACATCCCCAATAGAGCATTATTTTCACTCCCTGAGCCTAACAACATTTCCACGTTTTCAGAACACGCTGCTACCACAACGCCCCTCAGTGCTGTGGCTCCAGCCTGGGAAAGGCTGGACCCTACCCACTGCATTTATTGCTTCTAACCTTGCACCCCTGTTTCAGCCACACAAATAATTCCTCATATACCTTTTTTCCATCAAGAGGACATGCTACCAGGAGGCATTCTGAAAAGTTGTGTCATGCTGGTACACTTGGCAGCCAGTGCACACCTTTCCAAAAACTCCTTGTATTTAAACAAAGTGAAAGCCTTTCAAAGGGGTGCAGGCTGATGTGCCCACCTTCCCTCTTGTACAGAGAACATTCACTGAACTAATCCCCTGCCTTTATCTCAGGCAATATTTTTAATGGTATGGCAAGATGGTTTTTGAAGTGACAACATAACTGCCTTACCCCATCTTCTTCTAGTTCTTTGGCTAGTGATCACTAGGTATTCTGATATCACTCATCTGTCCTTGTACCTTAAGCCATCTCTCAATACCACCTTCATATAAATCTGTACACACATACCTGGCCAAACCAGACCCCATGTGCTCAGCACAACTGCCTCCACAGCAAACTTCCAGGGGGAAAAACACAGTGGGCAAAAAAGCTGCTGCACTTCATAGTACAAGAGTTGTCAGAGCCTGAAGTAGCTGTACCATGTGTTCACCTCTGATGGAAAGTCCAATGAAGACACATTCTTCCTCACTCCAAGCTCAAAGGGCATGTGCTGCTCAGAGCAGCAGGAGAAAGCCAGGAAGTTAACTACTACTAAGTCCCATGAGCAACACGAGGGGCTCATACACGGCAGAAACACTTTTTTTCCCACCAACTTTTCTAGGGTGAGCTGCTATGGAAAATAATTAAAGCATGTAATAACACAGCAGCATTAATAATTGTCAAAACAAATGTACACTTAGGCTAAGTCAGCCTGAATTGAGACAGTACTCATGAATATGTTGAAAACCTTTAACAAATACAGTAGCAGTTTCTTACAGGACAATATGAGCCAAGTTTGAACTCGAAGAACATTTTCCATCCAGTTAATAAGACCTCAGCAGTTTGAGTCTGAAATTACTTCCTTACCAACTGGTTTCTGCTTGCCTGCATGCTTTGGCCCACTTGAGAGGTATGCACCTTAACAGGGTTTTTTTCTTCTACAAGAACTGACCAACTGTTTCAAATGCAAAGTTATTTCCACTTTTTAAACATGAAAGCTAAGAAGCAATCAAAAGTATGACCTTTTAAAAACTAACTGTACAAGTCCAGGAATAAAGAATCTTAAAAGTATGGATTGCAAAAATCACTCTTCTATAGGAAAGGGGAATTATAGATTGAGGGAAAAATGTTTCACGTACCCTGTACATGGGTATACATCATATGAACTGCCCCGTCATTAGGAAAAACACGTTGCAGAAATCAGATTCTTTCCTAAACACTGGGGTCTTTTTTCCGTATTGCCATTTTAGCAGTATAAACACTGAGATTTAAACAGAATTTCAATAATTTCAGACTTGAAAAATACTCCAGGCAAAAAACCAACAAGCCACCACTAAATAAGTATCAGGGGAAAAAAACAGAACAATAATCACACCAGTTTGAACATGGGCTACTGACACAGCAAGAAAATCCTGTGTGTAAGGGGAAAAGGGATATCTTCAAAAGGGAAAACCTTGCCAAAAAGCAGCTAAAGAGAGGACCTGTGGATAAACCCCAGCTATCTACATACCCACCATAACTAGAGCTAGCCAAACAAACCTCACTACACTGAAATTCTATGGGTGTGCATATTTTTCTGGCAGACCTTTCCCCTTCTCTGGTATCGGTTTCTTAATGCTTTGACCCAACCAGAGCACAGCTGCAGTTCTTTTTCATCATGGCTGCTGCCAGCTGTCTCCTAAGACTGCCAAATGCTCAGGCCTCATTCAGGTTCCCCCGACTCTGCTCCGTTTTTGGACAGAAAATGACTAAACTCAAATCCTCTCTCACAAAGTAAATAACTTGTACTCAAAAACTCTGCAGAGGAAGAAAGATATTACTCTGGCCTAACTATTAAATGTCCACAAAACAGAGGTTTTAAAACAATTTGAAAGGAATACCCTGACCGGGCTGGTTGTCAAATGCAATTATATAACAAACCTACATTTGGGAAGTTGAAACTGAACTCTAAAGATAGGGCTCCCCACCCACATAATCAGGATGCAGAGGCTTTGCACACAGAGTCACTAAGGTACTATCAGGGTAGTATGTCAGGAACAGACTCGATGACTTAAACCGTCTCTTTTCTCCAGGGCATCCATCTTCTGCAATTTACTCTCTGCTCTCTGTGCTTTTCCAACAACCAACCACAACTAAATTCTGCATCCTGGGCCAAGAAGTAGTTGAGCAGTCATATCCCTTTGCTTCTGCACTGCATAAGCACAAGTTCTTAAGAAGAATTATACTTGCCATTTTGATTTGCTACCTGTAAATGGATTGGTCCTAAATGAAAAATGAGGGCATTAAGAGCTACCTAGAAAAACACAAGAATCAAATAGCAGTCAACAGACAAATGTTCCCTCCCTTATAGCACCAAGAGCAAAACTACTGCCAGAACAAAACTGTTCAAATACCAGTACATAGTAACAAATGACAAGATGAGGAATAGCTGTTTTCATTATTGCTCTAAATGTTAGGGGGAAAAAAAAAAAAAAATTTGTTCTTTTAATCTTAAAGAGCCTAAAGGTCACTGCTGACACAATAACCACAAAATCTGTATTTAACATCACAACACAGCAGAATGCGACAATTCTGACACTGTTCTGTAGTCTGGAAAGACATTTAAGCCATTCTATTTCTCCACAGCAAGCAAAATATATTTTCAAGAAATAAATTCAAAGGCTCTAAAACAAACCAGCCTTAATCCATGCCCAATTAAAATACTTCTCCATTAATGCATGATTAAATACCTAACATTTTCACTTAAAATCACGGTAGAAAAAGAACATTCTCTCATAGTCCACAACCAGGAATATGAGGTGGCAAAGCTGAGAAACATCTCTCGACCCAAATGCCTTCTCTCACGAAGAGCATCAACCCCTTGGACCAGCCCCCCGCCAAAGGCCTGAGTTACAGGGCTCAGCACTGTGCACAAAAGCAAAAGCCAGCAGATCATCACCACACCCAGAGTCAAAATGCAAACTCACACTACAATGCCAGAAGTATTTCCATAGACTGAAACAGACAGAGTAGGTAAACTTGCTATCTAAAGTGAAACATGGTGATATACCAATATACTTACGAAATGCCATACCAACTTTTAAAATTCATCAAGCTTTGACATTAATTTTCATCTGAAAAAATGTACATTAATTTCAACCTACAAGCTAACAAATATTCTATAGGAGCAAACTTTAAAAATTTGCTCTGCAAGGCCATGTTTTTATATCAAAGCTTATGTGCAGATGAATAAAGCACACTATTTGAGTTTATGCCTCACAAAATAAGCTGTTTAACAGTTAAAAAAAATCCCACCAGACTGTTTCAAAAATCCAAATATTGTTCTGAAGGTTTTCACCTTACCCTACTCTAAGACTCTCTCAAAAAACTTAATTTTCTAAGTAACTGCACTTTTGCTTTATATGAATTACCAGTGTGGTATTTTTCAATGACACTACTTTCTAGCTACCAAGTTCTCCCTACCTTCACAAAGATGACCTAACAGTTAACTATGAACAGTCTTTCATTGCTCCAAATTCCCCTAAACTCCTATCTGTAAATTACCTGCTACATACAGGATTACTCAGACACTCTTCAGACAGTATTAAGTCTTGATCAAGCAACATTAGGGTAAGATTATGGGAAGCTTTCCACATTAAGAGCTTCTCAAAGCCTTTAAAATGAGATTGTTACAAGCACTAGCTGAAGGCTATTAAAAAAAAAAAAGACCACTAAGGTCTACCATTTTAAATAAAAGGTACAGGTCCTCAACTGCATTACATGGCTGCACAACTACTAAAACAAACCCCCAAATCAACTGCTTTTTAATACCATAAATTAGCTAAAATTAACTGACACTGCATCACCTCCATTTCAATGCCCAAAGATACGGCCTCTGAGGCAGGATAATACAACTGGAGTAGAATTAACTGTACCTCTCAGTTTGTGCATAGACCCCGGTAAGTCACATTTTTCAACTCAGTCTAATTGTTAGCATTATCCGACCTAGGTGAAGAACTAGGTTAGAATTAAGATACAAGTTAAGAATTAAGACACAACAATGGCTCATGCTCTCTGGAAGTCCTGAGACCTTCATTCATGCCTAGGCAGTATGAGGACAAGGACTAGCAAACTGCACTTTGAAACAAATTAACAAGCACTTTCTTCAACATCAGACCAACACAGCCTAGTTTCCCACACCCAGAGACACAGTGCTGTATATGGGTTAAGAATGAGCTCACATTGCAGTCTTTCTTACACTGGAATATTAATAGTCTACTACCTGCCTACTTTCCCTCCCAACCCCCAATCCCTTTCTTTGCTCATCAGGAATAGTCCAGCTTGCTGTCTCAAGGATCTATACGCCCTTTGGACAAATCTGCTTGAACCTGGTGGAGTTCAGGAGTCACCAGGAATGGGAAAATTATTATGGGAAGGGAGAGGACATGTAAGCAGTTGAGGTACATACACCACCACACTCCTCCCAAGTCCCTTTTTTTGCCAGAACCCTATCCCAAATCAATCCAATTTACTCCCTATCGTTCTGAAAGGGCCTCCCTATCAAACTTTACTCAACAGTCACTACAACAAAGAAGCCTTTGAAGTACCTACATTTACACTGGCTGACTATATACCACTATCTCTAATTGCTCAGTGTGCTGAGCAACGTCCTCAGAGACAACTTTTATTTATTTTGGATCAGTTTACACACAAGCATAATAGCAGCATAAACCATCCAAGTTTTATTTACACTAACTGTCAAAAAGAAACACTATCACCAAAACTGCAGTCTTGAAACAAGGGTAAGGAAGCCAAAGACCCTCCTAGGATGTTCTGCAAAGATTCATTCTCGGCTGAATTTCATTTCTGAAGAAAGATATGAAAAGGGTTTTCATCTTCATTTGACTGGGTGTCAACAGAATGTAATAGACTCTGAAAGAACAGAACCATCAGATCAAGATCTATCTTGTCCTTCACTATTTCTGCCTGAAATGTAATCAGTAACAAATACTTCAGAGAATCTTGCAGAGAATTCCTTCAGTAAACTGTTTAAATAACCACTCCCTCTGCATTGAGACCTCCACCACAAAAGGTGGATGGACTTATCCACCAAGACTCATCAGCTTCCTTCTGTTCAGAGCTATATATTTATGGTATAGATAGTACTGTCTAATAAGGAGGTCTAGAATTTACATATGCACCAAATTAGCGAGTTTTTCTGTGCCAAATACTGTATTTTATTATTTTCCACAGGACTGGAATGAGGAAGCACCAATCCAACTGCTGAAGTCTGTTTCTCTTGGCCTTTCATACATTATGAATTTTCAGAGCTCTATCACATTTTCTCCCCACAGCTCTCTCACTTTCTTTTCCAACCTGAAAAATACTGCTCTGACAAAGACTGTGTACAAGGAAGCCATTTCACTGTAAAACCTGTTCTACTACAATCTCTCATTAACAACCAAGAAAACTCATTACTATTTCTTCTCCTTAAAATACGGGGAATGAACTTACCCAATTCCTTATGGAAACTATATTCAAACTTTAAAAACCTGTAAATTTTATTTCCAGACTGAAGATGAACCATAGTTACAGACAGCTGCTGAAAATCATATGAAAACAAGAAATATTTTAGCAGCAAAAGTAAGAGCAAGATCAAAAGACAACTACAACTTGTCTGTCAAACTACAGTTCAAATAAACACTTCCTGGGTTTTCTTGAATTAAATCACTAACATATATTACAAATAACTGAACGGTGCCTATCTTCTACTATTCAGTACCTTCTTGTTTACAGCATTACAACTGAACAAGTCCACTCAAATTTCTAATCCTAGGGTTTGCTGTATCTGAGAAATGAAAGTTATGTAAGTTCTTCTCATTAAAATTGATTTTGATAAACCAGAGCAAGTCAGTAGGTGTCATCTTCATCTAGGTTCATCTAATGTGATCTTCTAACCAATTATAGAAGCTGTGGTTTAATCAGCCCATTATACAAAAACCTCTCATGAGATGTAACAACATCTGATCTTTTCCAAGAACGACCTGAAGAAAATCACAGCGATGTTCAGCTCCATGAGCCCTGTGAATTCCCTCTGAAAAGTATGAAGATCTCTTACGAACACTCCAGAGCCCAAAAACACCTCCAAAAGGAAGTCTGGCAGAGTTCAGTTTCACAGGTCTGAAGTTTTTTACATACACTGATACAGTTGTGCAAATTATGAATAAAAAATGTTGGTGCAGCTGAAGTTCAGAAAACTACCTTTTCCGTCCAAATAATGAAACAAACCATGGTCTAAGCTGTATCTGCACCTTCACGGCAGTAAACATGTACCTGCACTAAATTAAAGCATTCTATATACTGCTAACTCATCACTATTCAAAACACACGTTTAAAAACCAAACGTACTCGGCAACTTTAGAAAAGGAATATCATTGTTCCCTTTTACAGAATAACTGGACTAAGTGGACTAACACACTGCACTGAATCTGAACGACTGCACCTTGATCTGCAGACACACTAATTACAGAGCCAGTGCCCTCAGACCAACGTGTAAAACACAGAATGCTTCTTAGTGCTTTTAGTTAAACCGAGCATCCTCTACAATTGTTTACAATTAAGAATTGCCCCGCAGCTTTATTAGAACACTTAAACATGCCTTGAAAACACAAAGTCTAAAGGGAGATTAGCAAAAATCAGAGGAAAACAGAAGTATCCAGACAGCTGAGCAAACATACCTGCAGTTACAAGTTTAGCACTGCTGCCCTTGCATTCTCCATCTTCCACATTTTTGCTTGTACTCTTTTCTTTTAAGAGAGAAGTATTGTCAAAAGGTATGCACTTGCTGGATGCAACATTTTCTCCACTGTCTGGCTGATTAATTCTGCTGTTTGCTTCAAGTAGAGGAGTGAAGTCCTCAGACTGAGCAACTTCACCAGGTTCCAGCTGAGAGGAGCTTTTAGCCTGTGACACATTCTTTGAAGACACAGGAAGAGATTCTTCATCACTGTCAAATCCAAATGGATCCTCTGTTACCTCATCTTCAACTCTGGGTTTCTTAGGAACTTCGGAAATATCTGGTTTGACACTGGGCCTCTTCTGTCCTAATTTGGCCATGAAGGTGGTTTCTCCCCATTTTGTACTAAGGGTGGTCCGTTTGTTGGAAAATACTTCATCAAACTTGGAACTGCCGTTTCCCCCTTTCCGGCTGTAGGTCTTTCCAAATCGGGATGTCATTTTGGCTCTTGTTTCATATTCTCTATTGTGAAAGAAACGAGAAACATAAACTCATCAGCCTTCCAGTACAAATGATTGTTACTTCCACACTTTACTGGGCCTACAAGCACCAGGCATATACATTTCACACAAGCAACAGATCCGTCATCTGCTTCTTTCTAGACTCACTCATTCACACATGACTGTCATTATGGCAAAAGTTTCTGCACTAAGTATCTACTAAAATAACTCAAAATTCAGTTGCTTGCACATTTACAAAACAATAGCACAACGGATCCGTAAGAAAAATCTGCTAAGAATGGTATTGCTTTGCTCTAATGTTATATTTTCAAGTACAGACAGCACTGGTATCATGAAACACCTCAGCAGTATTTTCACATCTGAACACGCAGCTCCCTCCCAGAGTCCAATAGCACAGCATGGCATAAAAAACCTCTTGCCAGTTAAATATAAAAACTGTCCCAATAGTCCAAATTGCTGTAGATATATTTTAAGTACTAATTAATCACAACAATGACAACTCCATCCCATGTTCTTCTTCCACACTCAGACTCACTTAGCAAGTGTTTTACTTGGTAACATGATGTGTTTTTTGCTATCTGCATCAGTCCTGGTCAGCAATCCCCCATGAGTAAATGTGATTCACCAAGGGACAGGAGCAGAGACACTGCTCAACCCATTTCTAAGAACATGGAGGACACCTTAAGCAGGCCAGTGTAAACCATTAGTGTTCACCGGCTTTTACAAGCACAACCACTTCACAGTTAGCTCGCTCAGAAGAATGAAGTTTAAAATTAACACATTAAACAGGGACACATTTAAGGGTTCCTTGCATGTGCTCTATTTCTGCTTTTGTTTAATTCAAGAATGAAGACAGGCCACCTGGGATTTTTTTACCCAAAACAAACACTTCAACTCCTGGACAAATGAAAACTTAAACCCCCAAACCCTCATATCTGTTTTGTGAACCACCATTGCTCTCTTTTTGGCCAAACATGGATAGGAAATTGCAGCTCTTTATAGTCAGCCTGAATCTAATCAAGTCCATCTTTCTCTCTGAAATTCCTCTCCATCCTGTCAGTTAAAAAAGTCTGTTAAAAAGAATACAAAGTTCTTTCTAAAGTCTATTTAAAAGATAGTTATTTATGCTACAGAATGGAAGCAAACTAGCTTTTAAGGTGTTAATTAACTTTATATAGGATAAAATATATGAAAAATGGCAGGTAAAATAATTTTTATTGAGCTTATAATGATCTATTTGTTCAGTACAACTTTTTTTATTATTACTCTCCTGAATACCTGGTGTACTGTCCGTCTTCCCTATTTTAGTTTTCACTTCAATACTCGCAGTTTCTCAACCTGGAGTGCCTCTCTTGTTTCTGCCAAAATTGCCAGACTGCTTTCCAGAACTGTCCCTCTATCATTTCATTCTAGCAAGACTGTCTCACTAATAATAGTCTCCCCCTATTAGACCAGGCCAACCTTCACTTATCACACGAACTTCAAAACTCATGTGGAGAAAATCGTGGAGAAAATTTTAACTGAATTAAAATGATCATATTTGAGCTTCAGAAGTTTACCAGGTAGATGGTGATGCAATGCAGAAGAGCTACAGGAACACCCACTTTGGGAAATGCTCTTCTCCTCAGTCCAGCCAGAGCAGAGCAAAGGCAGGTGCTTATCTACTGACCAGAACTCTGCTGCAAAAGCCCACTGTGCAGAGGGCTTCTAGCTGCTCCTAGGAGACAGAGCTCTTTAACCCCATCTCCTCTTTTCCCCACAGAGTTATCAACCCCCTCTGCACTGCTCCAAACATATCACTGCCAAACTTAGCCTTTTTTTCCTCCCCTGAAGGTAGCTCGAGTTTTCTATCTACAAGTACTTTAGAAAGCAAATAGCAAAATAAATCTAAATTACTAGCTTTACTTTGCTGATGCTTGAAAATATTCATAACAGCAACCAAAATATTTTAGACCAGAAAGGCTGGGTTTTCAAGCTAAAAAATACAAAGCTAAAGTAAAATATTTTTTGATATATCAGTTTCTATACAATTTACAGGAAAGAGAAATTACCTCCCTCGCCATTAGCACATTTTCCTCCCTTAAGCCCTCAAGACTCAAATAAATATTACTTATAAGAAGCATTACAAGAAGTATTAAAGTAAGTATCTTCGACACTACATTTCCAGCCTGTGCAAAGATAAGGACAGATTTAAATTATGGTTTGTGGCTTGCACTTCTAATGAGAAGATTCCTGTAGTCAAGAGGGCTTCATTTTCAGAAAGCAGAACCGCATTTTCCTATTTATAAATTTTAAAATTAGGGTCATCTCATAAGACGTTAGAATCAAAATGTCAAAATCCAAATTAATACTCAACCTGATGTGCACAGGTTAAAAGATTAGTATCAGGAAAATATAAATATTGTATGCTATAAACTCACGTCTTAGATTGCAATTAAATTTAAGGACATAAAAAGGTGCCTCCTTACACGAGAGCATCAACAGAACAGGATTTTTACTCTTTACTTACAATTTTCTCCTGATATCTCACTCAGAGGGAAATAAAACACTTGCTCAAATTCACTCTGCTTCCACTCCCTGCCTCCCTCTCCTGCATTGTGCTGCACCATTTGGAGCAGCGCAAGCAATGTAAAATGTAAATACACGTAAAAACCCGAAACACCGTTGTCCCGCATTTCCCAGCGCTAACTCGGCGGAGCAGCTGGAGACAAAAAACCCACTAATTCCCCAAGAAGCCCATCAGCCACCCCTACTCATCGCTCCTCTCTACACCGCTCCTCTTACATAATCAAAGGAAAGGAAAAATAGGTTAAATGCACGGAGGCAGAAGGAGCTGATGAAATCCCACGGTGACAGTTTCTTTTTTCCTCCCTCCCCCTGCGGCGGGGGGGTGCGAGCGGAACCGGGTCACCCCACCGCTCCCTGATGTCATTTCCCTTCCCGCCCGGCCGCCTCCCC
>VZTX01003598.1:0-35666 GCA_013400915.1 Pardalotus punctatus | reverse complement strand
CTGCCCGTCCCGAGCGCTCCGTGTCGGCGGGGCATCGGGCGGGAGAGCTGTTCTTGATTGCCAGTTTTTAGCAGGGTGTTTAATTAGGGTACAACAGTCCTCCTTTCAGCTGTTAAAGCAAACATCCGAGCAATTTCCTTTGCCGGTCTTAAAACCGGTAAGCAAATCGCGATCAAACGTGCCCTCGGTAATTAACGCCTGCTTCCCGAAATCGCAGCATCCGAGCTGGTGCGGTGCCCCGCTGTCACCGTTCCTCTCATGGGCACCGATGGCGCTGGTCTCGCAGGTCCCCGTGTCGAATACTCAGCTTTAGGGAAGGTCTGAGAGGAGAAAACAATCCGAGTGCATGTTTGAAAACGTGATGACTCTGGGCCAGGGTGCAAATGAACCCCGTTCTGCAGACAAAAACACAGTAGGAATGGCAAAAGAGCAAGCTTTGATGCAGCTGTGTTTGTAGTGGAGAATGGGGGAAGCCTGATGGAGAGAGACCTGGACAAAGCAGAAAGCTGTGACTGTAGGAGAACGGAAGAAAGGGAGGTTGTGTATTTTCAAGAGTAGAGAGAATGTGGCTTTAAGTCATTGCAAGTAGAGGAGATCTACCCCTGTGGTTAACATATATCTTTAACACTACACAGACTGTACAAAGCATAGGAATTATGCTGAAGACCTGGACCACTCAGGGTGATGGCAGTTCCTTGGTACTGAATATCAGCCAGAGCTATAGCATTTCCAATCCCCAAGAAAAAAGATGTTGGGGGTTTTTTTTGGTGACCCGGGGTAGGACAAGGAGCAGCAGCAGTTTGTAGTTTGTTTAAGAGTCCTCTGGAGCAGAAAGAGGGGTGCTGTAGTTTTCAGTGCATAGGGTCACACTGCAGAGATGGCTTTACCAACATCTGGGATGTGGAGGGGTGCTGGGTCCACAGGGGTTGCCCTGGCAAAAGGAGGGAGGTGAAGAGAGCCTTGTGGAGGAACTGCTGGACTTCACCAGGATGATGAGAAAGGAGATGGGTCCTGACAGAAAAAGGGAACTAGGAAAGTGAGGGGTAATCCACACTTGTGTGGTTTCCTTTTGAAAAGCTGCTCAGCAGGGTGGGAGATGGGGTCAGGAGAGCAGGACAGTCAAGAATGGAGTCAAAACATGTGTGGGATGGGCTGGGGATGAGGATCCAGAGTTCATTATTCATTATTGCTGTTGACTCACAGCCACAGCAATTAAGAGGGAGAAACTGATTTTGTGTGGAAGTGTTCCCTTAAATCTCCATCAGATGGCTCCAAAGATGGTGTCAGGTCTAATTACCAAATGCAGTGGGGCTTGCATTAAATAACACTCAGTGGCTGCAGCTACCTTTGTGCCAGCCTCCCTCTCCTTGTGCTAAATCCATTACATATCGTCTCTTGCTCTAGGGGGAGTGCACCACAGTTTCTTCTAAGCTGTTAGAAGTTAGATGTGTTTGGTTTTGTGATTCCTGGTCCACATAGGTTGAATCTGTCCACCACACATTAGAATCAAGCTCAAGTGTGATGCTGTGGGAAGAGTTTTCTTCTGTACTTTTGTTACCTCCTTGTGGGAAGTTCGAAGATCCGTTATATACATTTTAATGCAGTTGACTGTTACTGGACACAAAAGCAAGAAAGATCAAAGAAAATCTGTCTCGGGTGTTTTCTGAGGGTTAACTGGCTGGGCTGGATTGGAGGTGTTTGCCATGTCCCTGCCCCATCTCTCTGGTCTTTACATTAAGCTGTTGTGCAGTACCAGCCCTATTGCAACGCCTGGAAATCCCTCAGGATAACAGCAGATCCTGTGTCTTGGATGGCACTGGCCTCCTGCAGAGCCTGTGTAAGAGGAAAACTCGTACCCACGGCCCGTGCTGCTGCCTGTTGCTCCTGGTTCTGCTCTCTCCTACACCTGTACTTGCAGCCTTGCTCTGAAAAAGCCAAGAGCTGCCTGTCATCGCTGCTACCCAGCACTAGGCATCTCATCAAAGGTTTAACAGGTAAAGTGGAAGAGTAACAGCTTTAAGACCAGCTGGGGGTGGGGGAGATTAAAAAAAAACCAAACCCCAGACTACTGCAGAAAGATGACAAGATTCAGCAAAAGACAGCCTGACAGCAAGGCTCTTCAGTTACTTTATGTAATAATTCAACAGGACAATTTGCCCTTTAAAGATTTACAAGTGTGAATTTAACAAAGGCTAAACCTTTCAGGATATTTTGATTTGGTTTCTTTTTAAGTTAAGCTTCTGTGATTTCTGGTGCACCAGCACACTCCTCGTGGCACTGAATGAAGAGAAACATGTTTGTTCTTGGTCACTCTGAAAAGGTTATTGTAATAGATAGTGTTTGTATTGCTACTTTGGTTCCTTAAATACAGGAAACTATTTGCATTCATAATTTAAATTCTAAGAACAGCAAAAAGCTTAATCTGAAAGCAGCCCAGGTTAGAGCTGTTTTATTCTCTACAAAAGAAGTCTATGAAAAGGGAGATACTATTTTCACTCTTCTACAGGCACCTGCAAATCAAAATATTATGGTCACATGTTTAAGCCAAATTCTGTATCTTCAGAGAATTGCTTTATTGCAGGGAAATAATCCTGTGCATGTGAGTGATGAACTCTTTTCTAAAAATAGTGGCATTCTGGCAAGAGAAGTTTACACAATATTGGATAATCATCTTCATTTGACACTAGTCTTGGCAAAAAACAAGGTACTTCTAATTAGAAACCACTTTCAGATGTATAGATAATGTGGTTCAGCTGAAGTCAGGTAAGTCTGTGCCCATCTTTAGTGGAAATTCTGTTTGGGCAGGTTTCTCTCAGTCTGCTGACCAGTGCCTCAGGTAGATACCATAAAACTAAACCACAGTGGCTATAAAATATTTTTTTTCTTTTTTTTCTTTTTCTTTTTTTTTTACAGTACCAGTATGACCCACCAGATATATAGATCAGTTTGTACTGGAGATAATTTGCTAGCAGTTGCATGGGGAGGAAGATAATTTTAATATGCCTATTTGCTGGGCAAAACAAGTGATATGCCAGAAATGGAACAAGGTTTAGCAAAGCTGGTAGATTGTCATCCTGCCCAAGAGAGAAAGGGCTAACAGCTTAAAGTGCAGAAAGGGAGGTTTTGATTAGCAAACTGCAGTGGAACAGCCTGTAGAATCTCCATCATACTGTAATTAAATGCACTAATTCTATTTAAGAGGAGGACCAAAGCATAGAGCATTTCATCTCCAGCTGGACCTGCCATGGCAAAATAGGAAGAATTGGGTGTTTTTGTTATGCCACTTGTGTGCCTACTTCTTGCAACGCTGCTGTAAACCACAGGACGGGCATAAGTGCCTGAATAACAGGTAAATTTTGGATCTTGCATTTCACTGACCTAATGCCTTCCCTTTGTAGGCTGACACCGTTCAGCAGTGCCCTTTAGCTACAGGAGGAGAACTTGCTTACATGTAGCAGTTCCTGTCAATGACTGCAGCCCAAGGACAGTCAAACAACAAGGATATGTTTCATTTTCAGCAAGACAAGCCTTGCAGTACCCTCGCTGTCTGAGATGCCTCCTGGCTGCCCACCAACCCACCCCAACAGCCTCCTGGTCCTGTTTGTGGCCTCACTGAGGCCACCAAGGTCGTGTCATGTCCTGGGCTGCGGTTGTGGCTGTGCCCAGTCAGGAGTAACACCACTGCACTCTGCCAGTTCTTATAAATACTGATTTCGTAAAAAAAAAATTGTTAGTTTTAATAACTGAAGCACTCTAAAGAAAGCTTAATTAAAATGCCAATTATGTCCTCCCCCTGCTGAGGACCCTGATGGTCCTCAGTCCTGCCCATGGGCTGGGTCAGTCCCTGGGCTGCTTCTAGAACAGGAAGGAAACAGCACTGTTCGTACCTGACACTGCCTTGCTGGAGATTTGTTTTATTCCAACAACATTTGCATCTATTCAAACAGCAGCAGCCTTAAGTTCTGCCTTCTAAAAACTGCCTGTGACAGTTTGCATTCTTTGAAGGTTCACTGAAAATTTTAGCTGTTTAACTGAACGTGACTCAAACAAAGCAAAGCTTGACACAGAACTCATTTGGCTTCATCGGCGTTTTCAGGTAACCAAATTTTATGCTCATGTTTAATGATGGCAGGAGATGGAGGTTTGAGCTGTTGGATTTGGTCAGTAGAGGTTTTTGAACGCTGTCATTAGTATTGTGTCTAAACTGATCAAGCAATAAAATAAACACACTGACATGTCTGTAAAGCTCACAGCTCCCCAGACTCTTCTCAAGCTGCCCAGTCCTGAGAATGTGACACATGTTGACAACATGAACTTCTATTATTTGAGAACATGATAATAACACAGATTAGGAAACAGAGCTTTAGCTGGTGCAGGGATCACGAATACTCATCTCTGTGTGAAAGTATCTTTGCAAGGATACAATTAATAAAGTAAAATCACTTTTTACATACTGCAAAGTCTGAAAAAGCCCCTCTTTGAAGAAGGCTGAAAGGACCATCTGAGAAAGCACAGGCCAGAGGGCATCACTTCAGTTGCTGGGAAAATCATAGAGGAAGTCCTTTCAGAACATGTTTTAGGGGGCATGCAGGAGAAGATGATAGGGAACAGCCAGAATGGAATTACTGAGGGTAAACCATTCCTGGCTCACCTGCCTTCTATAATAAAGTATCTTTGTGGATGAGGGAAGGAGCACTGGATGTTCTTCATCTCAGCTTTTAACCAGGTTTTCAGCAGTGTCTCACATAATATTCTTGCACCCAGCTCAGAACCTTACAGCCCACATTACAAAGTGGGCAGAAAAACTGGCTGGATGTCCAGGCTGAGCACCCTGGTCAGTGGGCTGGGCTGGAACCAGCCTTCTGCAGGCCCTGGAGGCAGGCACAGGATGACAGTGAAGTGGGACGACCAGCCCACACATCTGGGACAGAAGGATGACCTGCTGGCCAGAGGGACTGAGGATCCTGGTGAATTAACTGGGAGAAGGGCAGGGAACCCAGCCAAGGAAGGAGCCCTTGCAGTGACAGGCTGGGGGCTCAAACAGCTCTGGGCCCTGGCAGGGGAAAAGGTGAGCGTGAGCCAGCAGATCCCAGGCTGTCTGAACTGGACACTGAACTGTTTGGATCCCAGCCTGCAGAAGGGAAGAGCATCCCCCTCAGCTCACCTCAGCTTTCCTGTGTGCTGTTTGGGGTTCCATTCCCCCATATAAGGCAGACATTACCAAATTTGAGTGAGTCCAGCAGAGGGCCAACATAGTATTCAGGGGCAGGAGCACACGCCTGGGAGGAAAGGCGAGGGAACAGGGATTGTTCAGCCTGGAAAAAGGAAGGTTTTTGGGGGACACCTCATAGCAGTCTGCCATTTCCTACTGGGAGGTTACCTGGAAAATTCCAGCTTTCCACAGTAGTGCATAGGCACAGAGACAGGATAAAAGCCAAGAGAGGTTTAAGCTTTTTTTTTTTTGGGGGCCACCAAATGACCAGACAGCTGGAGCACCTTCCCTGTGAGGAAGGGCTGAGAGCTGAGGGTTTTCAGCCTGGAGAACAGAAGGCTCCACAGAGCCCTCATTGTGGCTTTTCAATACTTGAAGGGGGCCTGTAAGAAGGATGGGGACAGATTTTTTGGCAGATTTTGTTGCAAGAGGACATAGGTAATGGCTTTAAGCTGAAGGATGGTTGGTTTAGATACAATAAAAGAGGTTATCTAACAATGAGGGTGGAAAACACTGGCACAGGTTGCCCAGAGAAAGGGTGGATGCCCCATCCCTGGAAACATTCAAGCTCTGAGCAACGTGATAGAGTTAAAAATGTCCCTGCTCATTGGAGTTGAGCATTGGACTGGATCACCTTTTGAGGTCCCCTTCAACCCAAACCATTCTGTGACTGATTCTTCAGACTGGAGCCAGTCAAGTATTGGAAGAGGCTTCCCAAAACAGCTGTGCAATCCACAGCCTTGACAGTCTTCAAGTCCACACTGAATAAACATGGCTTTAAGTAACAGGAATTTCACAGCCCACAGTCAAGTGAGGTCCTGGGTGCCTTTTAACAGCACTGATCCTGTGACACAGCAAGGACAGCAGGAGGTGACAGAAGAACAGCAGCACGCTCTACTCCAGACCCAGTAAGCACCATTACTGGATAGCTGCTGTTCTGTAGTTCCATCCTTCATGGGACTGTATAAACCACAAAAAACCCAGTATTTTTTTATGCTTGGCAAACACTGCTGTGACTAAACCAGCAATGAAGGGACAGGCTTCAAAGACACAAAAATCAAGCCCTCAGGAGATGTGTCTGGAGAGGAGGTTTTTCCCAAGAATCCTACTGGTCCTGGATTACTCAGTGGAGGGCAGGAAAAGGACAAGAGGAGCATTACAACTTCTGTTCACACACCAGGTTTCTCAGGGAGAAACTATCCCAGGTGCTCTCACCTTCTCTTTCAGCTGGTACAGAACAGGTCTGAGAACAGACAAGGGTTGTTCAACAGCAGTTCTGCAGAACACATGGTGCAGGAACCACTAAAAAGTCAAGACACTGCAGCAGCTAATTCCTTAAGTTGTTTATTTATCATTGAAGAAACACACAGCAGCAAGTTCTGTGTTGGCTTCAGTGTGACCAGCTCGTTCCTCGTTACTGCACCCCAGCTTTGAAGTCAACACAGCCATTACTACAAATCACTTTTTTGGAAAGGGAAAGAATTGACCCTGAAGACAAGAATTGGGGGGAAAATTGAACAATTTCTCCAAAACCACACATTTTAAATATGACAATATTTATAAATCCTTGAAAGGCATGAATTATCCAGTAATGGAAAAAGCAGTTGTGATATTGGCAACAGAAAGTACATAGCCATATGCTTACCAAAACACTGAAATTGTAAAAGCTGCAAGTTTGATTTGTACACTGCAGCAGTGTGTACATTACTGGAACAATGACTGCAAAGTGGCCTCAAAGGCATTATGGATTCAAGTAAATCTACAGAAAATATCCCAGTGTAGCTAATTCACAATGTTTATTGTATTCAATTCAAATTTAAACAACTTACTGAATTTAGACAGTGATAAAATATGTCTCAGAAACCGCTTGCCCTCCAAGATACCTATGTAAGAGAGGGCTTTTTTATTTTTTTGGCTAATTATGCAAATTCTTTTAGCTCTGCTTTTTCAGTAATTCCACTGTGTGAACAGAGGCGTTTTCAAATGCATGTCCTGTGACAATAATACCCCATTCCAAACTAAGAAAGACTAAAAATAAAAAGGGCAGCCTGTTTTGGTGCGAGAGAGAAGCTGTACTGAAGACAGCTGTTGGGCCTGCTTCTTTTTATTTTAGCAACAAATGAACCATGAAATAAGCATCATTTGAAATTTCAAAAACTGGCATTCAATTTCCAACCTTCTGCTGTGAGTTTTGTGCATGACCAATCTATATGAGTAAGTAATTCATGCTTTCATGTTACCTCAAAACATTGGTTAAAGAATTCCAATTCAGAATGTTTATAAGCACAAATATAATCTGTGGATTGAATCAAATCAAAGCTAAAACATTGGTTAAACTCTGTGATTCCCACTTAACGTCGTACAGTGGTCCACCCTTCTTCATCTGTCTCGTTTTTAGTGCGGCGTACAGGCTCACGCTCCTTCTCTGTTTTCCAGGATCCCTTTTCCTTCTCCCCGTCCCTTTCCCGCTCTTTGGATGCTGCTGGGGGGGCAGAAGCTGGAGGAGCAGCAGGAGCAGGGGCCGACCGCCGCACTGGTTCCCGTTCTTCCCCGCGCTCTTCCCTCCTGTCATCAGCGCGTCGCCACGAGCTCGCTACAGGGCAGGAAGAGAGAAAAACAACTCTGTCATGCTCCACCAGCAGCCTGCAAGAGTTCAAACAAACAGCCCCAACCCTGGCAGTGGGATTTACTGATCCTCAGCCCTGCCAACAGGGAATACGATGGTGATGGCCAAATGCACCTTTTAATTTTATAGGGAAGTGACGGCAGAACTACTCAAACCTCTTTTCGGATTGAGGATTGTGGTGAGCAAGCCTAGTGACATCTTTAAAAACAAAAACCACAATAAGAATATTCTATTGATGTACACGGGTTTATGATGTAAAAATACATTCTTATTACCAGAATTAAAAACCACTAAAGTGTCTCCTTAGAGATGACTGAACTCTGAAAACAGAAAAATCCTTACTTAAAAACACTTGTGGAAAATGTTTAGGTGTTCACTGTTATTAAAAGACAGGAAATTACTCCTCGGCCTACTGGAATCAGAGGTAAAAGGGCATTGAATCACATGACTCCACTGGTAACAGCATCCACCACCCTTTAATGTATGGAAAACCGTTCATTTCCACCAAAAAGAATGTTTGGAGTTCTACCCCAGCTGTCTATGAACAAAGCTGTGGCAGATGCCAAACAGTCAGATACCAAAACTTCTTGATACATTAAAAAAAAAAAATAAAAAAAAAAATCTCCAGAGGATGCTGTCTTTCTGTCAGCAGCAGTCCTGTATGATCCCATGCTCTGTTTCAGCCTGCTCCCAGGTGCAGGAGCACCCACATTTAGGGCAGAGACAAAATGAGATTCTGAAGTGAAGAATGCCAAAATTGGAAGATGTGGTGGTCCCTCCAGGCTAAATGGATTTGCTGTTACTGTATTTTTAGAACACAGCAAAGGATTAATAAATACACAAAATTAATACAGGCTTATGGCTGTAATCAAAATAGGTTACTTGCCAAAATTAATACCATTAATAGTGTGAAACCTGTAAGGCTTCATTTGGAAGTATTTCCCTCACAATTAAGCGGTTTTAAGGAACGGGCCAGAAATTACTTTCTGGGACGTCTGTCTTGATAATCTAGATACAAAAACTTCATTTGCCTAGAACACAATCCTATGAGAAGTGCATACTTGAAATGTTATCCTCCTACTGTAGATGTGAAATGCTGCTGGGATGGAAAAGAACACAACTACAAATAGTTAAGATTCACTGAAGGATTCTCAATTATGCCAAAGGTGCTTTTTATTGTTTATAGAAAGCCCATTTATATGGCTGAAAATATTCTCATCTGACCCCCCCACCAGCACTGTCAGAAAAAGGGAGGCGCTCTGTTGGATGTAGGACTTTAGGGACACTAAAATGAACCTACGCTCTTCCCGGTCGGATCGAAGGGGTGGCCCTCTCCTGAGGGGCGGCTCCCTGTCATCACCACGTCGGTCTCTCATGTCACGACCACCTCTGTCCCACTCCTCACGACGACTTGAATCTCTCCAGCTGGAAGTTTCCTCAGCTGGCCCTCTCCTCCAACCGCCGTCATCCCTTTGGCCATGCAGAACATAAGACTCAATGTTAAGATGTTTACTTTTGCTATGGAAAGGAGCAGTAAGAAATCACAACAAAGATATTTTCAGGCCCAGTGGGTGTCTGTTTAACATCCTTCCAAAATTGGGCTTGTTTTTCTGGAGCCTAATATGGAATTCTCTTGATAATAGGTTAAAAAGAAAAATTTAAAAGCATTTTCAGCTTTTGGAATTCCTCCTGTAAACATATAACATCATCCTAAAAATAACAAACCAAAAAGGCCCCAAAATGCCCCTATCTATTTGCTGCCCTAAAGCGCTTCGTTTCACACAAACCAACCCTGATTGATTCCTCTTACTCAGCAATTTCACATTTCTTTATCAGTGGGACTTTTTTTTTTTTAGCAGAAATATTCTATAAGTACTTAAACACAGAAGTCAGACCTGGGACGCCTGAAACGATCGTCTCGATCAAAATCTCTCTCCCTGTCAAATTCCCGTTCTTTCTCATTTTCATCCCGATCTTTGTCTCGATCCCATTCACGGTCTCCTGAAGGTCTGGAGTCTCGGGGAGGGCCCCAGCTGTCCTCACGAGCCTTCTCTCGTTCTCTCCATCCCCCTGTAAGAAAGAAACACAGTCAAAGGAATTTGTGCCTGACCTCTGATCTCTCTTGGAGACAAAGAATCCTTCACTTCCGTCACAGGAACTGGTTCTTCAAGTTTTGATCCCTGCGGATCCAGCTCAAGATGTTTGTAAGAAGTGTGCACATTGAGTGGGAGCCAGACAGAAAACACTGTACAAGCTGCTTAATGTAAAGCCAGTAATGCACAGGCCGTGTCAGGGCTGCCTGGAACAGTCCAGCAGAGCTGCTTGCACCCTGCAGTTTTCAGTCAGAAGCCACAAGGGTCTGGTGCAAAACAAGTGCAAGCAGCATCAAATGGAGTAAGTTACACAGTGGATTCCTTTGTGAAAATCCACAAGTGAGGAGATTTTGAGCAAGCAGATTTTTGAAGAACTTATTGCCTTTTAAATCACTATTTTAAAACATGACTGTTGTTACCATCTACTTTACACAGTGCACCCAGCAATACTGCTCAGTTATTTATGAATGGGAGCTCTTTATTGTGTAGTCTGCTTTGGCTTTAAATACAAAAAACTGGAGTACAAGTTTTGGTATTTATGGTAAGTTTTCTACAGTTTGGATTACAGAATTAGTGTCTATAAAAGTTGATGTGGTGCCTGCCAATACGTAAATGAGAAGAACCAGGAAATCAAAATAATATCTAACATTTAAATGTCATCCACAGTTCTGAAAAGAATCAGCAGTTCTAGTCACCATTAACGAGACTTAAATTAGAAATAAACAATACAAGAATACGATAATTCTGATTTTAAGGGACCTCATTAGGTAATCTAATCCAAACTCTGCTCTAAGCAGGACTTTCAGGAAGGGTTAAAAACAAAAAGAGAATGTTAAAAACATTACCTCTGTACATACAGAAAGGGGTTATCAAAACCAGAACCACTTGAATGAGGTATCAAAATTCTGCTTAGAAGGAGATTAACTTCAGGCACATAGAATGGGTAGGTGTGCTAATGTAGTGAGAGTGTTTCTGTTCCAGCAGAGCATTCAACTTCTATACTTTGTTTTTGCACACAGGGAGGTGACCAGCCTTAGTGTGTGACCTTTAGGTATCTTCCAGACAAGCAATTTTTTAAAATTCAATCAAATTAAAAGCTTTAATTATACTAAGCAGAGGAGTGTCCACATTAACCAACTTAATTTCGATGTTTCCAGAGCTGATTCTCCCATCTCTGGCATCAGGTATGTTACATCCTTATCCACGAGGTTAACACGCACTTTGGAGGGAGGATTATTATATTGGTATATTTTACCTGGTTTACCAAATGGTCTCCAAGGACCTGGCCTTGAGTCTTCACCACCACGCCACGGGCCCCTGTCATCATCTCTTCTGGAGAGCCTGTCATCGTCCGTGTTCCGCCAGGGTCCCCTGTCGTCATCCCGCCGTGCCATCCTGTCGTCATCCAGCCCGCGCCGGGGCCCTCTGTCATCCTCCAGCCCGCGCCGGGGCCCTCTGTCGTCATCTGCAGCCCTCCAGCTGCCCCTGTCATCATCCAGCCCACGCCTGGGGGGCCTGTCATCATCCAAAGCCCGGCGGGGCGGTCTGTCGTCATCCAGCCCGCGCCTCGCCCCTCTGTCGTCATCCGCTGCGCGCCAGCTGCCTCTGTCATCGTCCAAGCCGCGCCGGGGGGGCCTGTCGTCATCCAGGGCACGTCTGGGTGGTCTGTCGTCATCCAGGGCACGTCTGGGGGGCCTGTCATCATCCAGGGCACGTCTGGGGGGCCTGTCATCATCCAGAGCACGTCTGGGACCCCTGTCGTCATCTGCAGCTCGCCAGCTCCCTCTGTCATCATCCAAACCACGCCGGGGTGGCCTGTCCTCATCCAATCCACGTCTGGGGGGCCTGTCCTCTTCCCCTTCTCGCCTTGGAGGCCTGTCCTCGTCCGCCTCCCGTCTCGGTGGCCTGTCCTCTGCTGATTCTGGAGGACGCTCCTTCTCTTCTGCAGGACCACGCCGGGGCAGATCATCCCCTCGCCGGGGCAGATCATCTCCTCTCCGGGGCAGATCATCCCCTCGTCGGAAAGGTCTTTCATCATCTCTTGGATCTCCCCGACGCCAGTCTCTATAAAAGGGAATGAGTAAAAAGTAGAAGCTGACATCCAGGAAAGTTTTACATCAACAGTATCAAAGCCCTCAAAGCCATTTCCGACTGCATTCCCTTGGTGAGTGGTTCCAAACACAAAGTGCACCTTCTAAAGCCCTTCACTGCTATGGGAAAGCAGCAAGTCACTGTCCCTACAGCTTCAGTAAAGGCTGAGCAGTTTATCATCTCCTTCAAGAGTCTGAAGGGGATAAATACAGTCCCCTGTTGGTTATCTGCTGCAACACCACAGAGATGAAAGTTGGCTTCTACACCAAGCCTAATTTGGCAAACTCGTGCTAAGTCTGAAAGAACTGGTATTAAAAAAGCCCACAACGAGTAATTAAGTATCCTCCTTCTCCGTGCACATTCCAATCCAACACACCATTTAGCCTACTGTCTACAGGATTTTACACATAAATTTAGGCTATAAACCCTGTTTTTGTCACCAGATTAATTTCTTTATTTCAAGAAATTAACCTTCCTCAGCAATAAATAAAAAGAAACAAGAAATAGAACATCACAGAAATGTATTGTTAGCTGCTTCATGGCAGGAGAAGAGTAGCTGCACTGGGGTTGAATCTCATGGATTTAAAAAAATAAAACCTAAACCAAAAGACAACAAAAAGAACACCCCAAGGTTTAGAAATCCACTATGCTATGAAAATATAAACAAAAAGCCAGCAATGACTTGCTACAAAACAACAGCTGTAGGACTTGAAGAGGTGAGAAAAAAGAGACAACAGTTGTGACAACTCAGCATCCCAAGAATTTTGAGCAATTGCAAGCAGTGCATTTCTTGGGTTTGAAAGAATAAGGGAGAATGCAATCATCATTGATCTGTGAGATAAAAACCAAAACGTGGAGATTGTTAATTTCCATTTAGACTCAAATTGGATAATCTTCCCCTTTGAAAAATCTGATTATTTTGCCATAGACATGTGGAGAAATGGTTATAATGTTTATCAGATGAACAAGTACTTAATTCATTCAGATAGTGTTTCAGGGTCTTAGGATTTTAAAATCTATTTTAAAGTATTACTTTTAAACTACCACTACTCTAATCAATTTCTAGAAAAGCTGAATGAGAAATGAGTAAGACAAGCTGTACCACACTCTGTGGGGAAAAAATCCATTGAAACAATACAAATAAGTGCATTAAACACTTCACAAAATCACTGAATGTTTGGGTTGGAAGGAACCTTGAAGATCATCTCATTCCAACCCTCTGCCATGGGCAGGGACGCCTTCCATTAGAGCATGTTGCTCCAAGCCCCGTCCCACCTGGCCCAGAACACTTCCAGGGATGGGGCAGCCACAACTTATGTGATTTGTGAGTAGTTAAAGGCTTGACCCAGGAATTTCAACCAATTGTTAGATTCTGCAGCTCACAAGAAAGTGAATCACTATCAAGAACAGAAACACAGCTTTTAAGGAAAGATGGAATGTTGGTTATCGAGAGATCACACCCTTCCAAAACATTTCAAGAAGTTACTAGAGAGAGAAGGAGTCAATTAATGAGTCCGAGTAAGCATTAACGGATTTAAATTGCTGTACTGGAAATTAGGGTTAGATATTTATAAAAATCTATCTACCTTCAAGCCTAATTAAGAAATAAAACATACTACCAATTGGAACCAGCAGTGTTATCTCCCTCAGCACAGGCTTTTAAGAACAACTAGACGTGCACTATCAAAAGTATTTTTACCTACAGCTCATCCTGATGTGGAGCAAAAAAATGGACAAATGTTAAAAATCCTGTTTTCTATAACTGTATAAACAGTTTTATTAGTGAACATATCCAAAACAGATGTAAACAAATGCAGATTTATTTTTAAAGTCTAACATACCTTCAGAATATTCTTCTTACAGAAATCCATCCCTCCCTGTTCAATACAGTTCTACAGAACTTTGTTTAATTTATGGCATGTATTTTCTGCTCTGTGACTCACTCTGGGACTTGCGTAGTTACTGTCAGTTTTCTAGATTGAAAATCTCAGAATTTCATCATTATTCAGGAACCCTGCATTTGCTTGTCATCCGTCTCCATTCTGTATTTATAGAACTGACACCAATGTTTGAGTGGGAGAGAAATTGTTAATTTAAAAGGAATCCAAGTAAGCAAGATGTTTATCACAGGCAGAAGGTGTCTGCTTGCTTTCACATATCTAAGCCAAATAAAACAGGAATGTTTTTGGAACGTGGTTCCAAGATAAAACCTCTCTCATTCTGAGATCCTTACAAAGCAACTCTTTAATAGAAGGTAACTTTCAGAGATGTGAAGGCATAAGATATTAATTACTCAGTTAGTGCAGCTTTAGCAATAGCAGCAAAATGGGAGCCTCCATACTTTGATCCCAATAAAACTGGGGCTTAGTAGCCCCTGATTACCTCTCCAGTGGTGCTCGACGCCATTCAGATTCTGGCTCACCACCTCTTCTCCAGGAGCTTTCAGACTCCCTATCACCCCAACGAGATTCCTGTGTGGCAAAAGAAATTAGGAACATTCTCTCTGAATACTTTAGAAAGAAGATTTTCAACACATCATTTCCTTTTGAGCACACTATGCCACTAAAAACTCACTTATCACACCGCAGAGAACACTGAATTATCAGAAGTTTGAGTAACTGAAGTATGGTTTTAACTGACTTTATTGTTTCTGGTGTAGGTCAAACAGTAATATGGCTCCCCTTGTGCCACATACTTTACCAGTGGGGTAGGATATATGCAAATACACTAAAAACTTTTTGAACAATAGCTACAGTCAGCAATAGCTACCACCTGTTGACACAAAAGAGATTCTAACAGCTTCACTTTTCCTGGGGCTTTATGACAACAGGAATGAATTTAAGGAATTATTTGCTTTTGTGCTTTCTAATCTCATCAGGAAATGCAACTGAATACACTGAAAGCTCTCTGTGGCAAGGACAATTTTGTTCCCAATACCTCAATGCACAGAAGAAGTGAGGTATTAGTGATTCACACAGGTTGCAGGGCAGAGTAATAACCAATCTTTATTGTTTTTAAAAGAAGTTAAAATGTCTCTCTCCCTTGCTGGACAAACCATTTACAGGAATTTTTGTTCTTTAATTCCCCCACAAGAAACTAATTAACTAAACCATCTAAAATACCTCATTTCACATAACCACACAACTTCTTTATAAGAAGGGTATTCCAGTTTTAAACCCCTCTTTGAAAAGTGTTTTTATTTGTCAATATGGGGAAATACACAGGTTAACCAAGATCTTTCATATCCACTCCTCTGTCTCCTTTAATGCTTTTGAAATTACCCCAACTAACAACAGTGAGCAAAGAATCCCAAAACTTCAAATGGAATTTCTGGAGTGGTGCAGGTATCTATCTCAGAACCTGAGCCAGCTTTTCCATATAAACAAGTGCCCACAGATAGGAGACCTCTTATATAAAAAATACCCATCATGGTTATTTACTTGACAGACTCTCAAAACAATTTATACAAGCTCTGATAACTTATCTTCATGGTATTACTCCATGAAATATGTATTAAACAAAGAGAAAGGCTGTCGGGGATGAAATTTAAAAGGAGTTCTCTTGAATGGTAAGTTCTGAAAAAGTGGGAGTGTAGAAGGCTTATGGTACTTAGTTACATTCTTTTAAATCATTAAACATTTCCAAGTAACTTTTGTTTAGTTTCCTGTTGGATTGGGATAATGATTTCTCTCAATCCAAGTTATACTTGTAAACAGAAAGTTGCACACCACTCTTGGTTTTATGCTATTGCATATTTCTTACAAAATATAAAACTGTGCTTTTATGTTTAAGCTGGGGGTGATTTTCCTTTAATATCTACTTGAATTCCTGTCTTTTGCATGAATCACTTCACTTTCTTCCAATAGTTATCTTTCTTTTTGTGTTTAAGAAATTTTGTACAATATTCATTTGTTTTTATTCATTTAGTTTATAAAGAGCTTGGAGATCTTAGTAGTTTCTTCATTTTACTTGATTGCTAGAGAAACTAGAAACTAGAGATTCCAGGTCCTGATAATGAGCTGAAACTAAGTGACAATAATTTAACTATTAAATTAGCCACCCACACTACAACTTAACAAGAAATAAATAAATAAACCTATGATTCTGCAACGCTAACACCTTCTTTCAAATAATCTACAGAAGAAGGAGCAGTCAAGAAGAAACAAACCTGCAGGTATTACCTACCTTTCTTGAAAATGGGTCATCCAGACCTCTCCTTTCTTCTTCTCGACGACGCTCCCTTTCTTCTATCTCCATTTCTCTTTGACGTTTTTTCTTCTCCAGTTCCTCCAGTTTTTTGACTCGCTCCTGGTATTCCCGCTGCTCCTGCTCGCGTTTCTCACGCTCAATGCGCTCTTTTTCCTCACGCTCTGCAGAGTTGGAAGCACAGACAGAACTTACTATCAATACAAATTCCATTACTTTGCTCTATCCACAGAAGGGTTACACAATACAATCTCTCCCCTTTGACTCTACAAAAAATAAACACTAAAAAATACATGAATTTCATATGATGTGTTTAGCTAACCACAGAACCTGTTTTGGAGGTAACTTTCTAGTTAGGAAGTCTCCTAAACCAAAACCAACAGGAAAAGGAGCCCTGATACATCCATTAATGAGACATCTTGAACAGCTAGCAAGAAAGAAAAAGTTCCAATATCTGTATGTGAATCCAGTGTACAAACCGTAAGTGTAACAACTAAAATATCAGTAACTACCCCAAGCATGGCAGAGGATCCCTTGGAAAAGGTCAAACAAAAACATCAGCTAACAGTGTCAGAAATTTGACATTCGTGAACGCTTCAGTTTTTGTTTGTTTTTGAAATACTGCATTATTATGAACTCTGATACATAAAATCTTCATCCTCCAATTGACAAATAGGGCAGAAATCCATCCTACAGCATGCCAACCACCTCTTCTCCTCTAAAACCCTGAAACAGGCTATCAGGGCTATCAGACAAAGCAATTCACATAGAAAAGTGTGTGAGCTGTTTACAGTTCTGGAGTTCTTGATCTGACACCAATGTTCCCTTTCTTTTCTCTTTAAGATGTGCACAAACAAGTGGCCAGAACTCAAACTAAGGGCTAAAAATCAAAGACTCAATTTTTCATTAACCTCCCTTACTTCATCTCCTCCTTCACTCATGTCTGGGAGCTACAATGCTTCACCTTCCTGTCTATGCTGCACAGGTAGCAAGGAAGGTGTGACAGTCTCACCACTGACTGGAAGTTGGAAAGACTTCCTCCAAACTCATGTGTCAGGGAAACCAGACATTAGCTGTGTTACACAAAGGGTATGGGCTCAAGGATGCAGAGGATGAAATAATCCCACTCTCAATTCCACCTTTAAGCAGCTGCTCTTCCCGGAGCCTTTGCTCCTCCTCCTCCTTCTCCCTGTAGTAAGTGATGCGTCTCTCCTCTTTGCGCTGCTTCTTGCGCTCCTCCAGACGGTTCCGCCTCTCCTCTGCCAGCCGCTCCTGGAACTGCTTGAGTTTATCCTGAAATACCAACAATACACCTCAGAACACCACAGCTGTAATGTCTAAGAGCTGGGCAGTTACACAAATTGTTAAATAAAGCTACACAGAAACACAAAGTAACTGCAACATATTAACTTTGCTTCATCACTACCTCTTTGCCATGTCAACCTCTTCTACAACTGATTTTTGTGCAAGAAAATATATTCCAATTTAGAGACAAACAAACAAACCATCATACACAGTATTAGTCCTTTACCAGCTTTTTCAGAAAAGGAATTGCCTAAATAATAATTTACCTGTATCCAAAATATATTGCAAAAAATTATCAGTATTATTGCAAAGAATCATATGCAGTTACTAATTTATATTAACATAACACTTCTGCTTTTCTTTTTGCAAAGCCAGTTTCTACTGCAGCATAGCCAAATAGTCGAAGCCATAAGCAGTCTCAGGAAAAGTAAAATTTAAAATGCAGAGCAAGAAACAAAAGCACAGTTCTTTCCCTGACCTCGTGGTCTAATTAGTTTTTAAATTTTGCAAACACAGAACATAGCTTGAACAAATACTTGAACTGTCAAAATAATTTCTAGATTCACACATAAATATAATAAAAAAAGAGACAAGTATTTCCACCTATTTTTCAGCTTCAGTATGATTGTCAGTATTACTCCAACACCACAGTAAGTCCAAGTACTTGTACAGATACAGTTGCCTGCCTATGTATGACACCCACTGATCCCTTACTAATAGCTGTATTGAAATAAACAATTTATCCCTCTTTCTATATAGGCTATTCCAGAAATTGTCAAAAACTTTAAGTGATAATACCTAGGAATAGGTGCAAGAAATTTAAAAGTCAAAGCTGAAAATAAGCAATTCCACTGCTCTGAACCATTTTAATACTAATCTGTTTCCAGCTTCATGAAGAATCCCTGGGTCACAGTTTTAGTTCCTCACTTTAGGAGTGTACTTTGTTAACAATGCCTCATCTCATGTACCTCATAAACTGTTCGCCGTGATGCTTTGAGCCTGGCTTCAAATAAATCTCTATCCTCCAACATCCTGGAGAGTCTGCTCTTATGCTCAAGGGCTTTCTCGCGCTCCAGCTGCAGGGTGGTGATCTGAAAACAGAAAATATACAAAATATAATTTTACTATACATTTGGATTCAATCTACTCCAGTCACTAGAAGGAGAAATTATCTCTTCCCCTTCCAGAGCAAAGATGGAGGATATTGCTGCCCACTAGCACAATGAAACCACAAAGCTAACATTTCAATCTTTTCTTTCTTGGATAGAGCTGAAAAAAACCAGTGCAAAACCCACTATTTTTCATTCATTGTTAAAGGACTTCATCCACTGAACAAAAAATTCTTACCCTTTCTTCTTCCTGTTGCTCCCACAGCTCCATATCATGCACTCTTTGTTCCTCATAGGCAGTCTTTATTAAAGGAATTTCTTCCAAGCGCTTCGCTCTTTCAAAATAGTCAATCTGAGTAAAGATAACACATCTTTAGCATGACATAATGCACATAAACCCCTGCCTTCTGAAGACTTCTCCAATATATCTGATCTATTATGGCAACATAGCAACAACCACAACGAACCATCAAAGGTCAACTTAACCAAGAACCTGCCTCTACCACTGGCAACTAAGTGCATTCCTAGGCAAGGATGCAGGAATGGAGACAGGCACGCACTCAATACTCTCTCAGCATCACCCATCACTCCCGGCATTTTCTATGTTGGAAGTATTTTTATATTTTAAACACTGGTGGATTTCCTCTCTTGTCCTTCTGAACCCAAAGCTTTTCACATACAACAACGTACTTTGAAGAGAACTCCTGCTTGTCTGTGGCTCACAGCATGAAGATCCAACTTCTACCTACAAACAGTTCTGAACACGGCTCCTGCTGGCTTCATTTGATGCCTTCTTACTCCACTACCCCTTGCAGGCAGTGCAAGAACAACTGCTCCCATCACCAGCTCTTATGACAGGTGCACTCCTACAGACAGGCACCACATCCTCTCTCTAGAAAGCTTTCAGACAGAGGAGTACCATTTTACAAAGATATTTCTCACACAGAAGCCAATCTGCATCATAGATAATTCTTGTTGGCCTTCTGTCAAACTTCCAATTCAGCTGCATCCTTCTAGAGATAGAGACCAAAGCTGCAGACAGTGCTCAAAATGCAGAAGAACCAAGTTCTTACTGCTGGCAAAGAATGTTAAGTTTGGAGCCCATCATTTCATATGCAAAGCCAAAAGCTGGGGGATTCTTTTCCCCGCTTTCCCTGTATAAAGTTTTTAAATCTATCTAACCAGAACATAGTTCAAAGACCTTCTTTTGTCACACTAAGTTGGGGTGTTTTGTGAAGAACTTTGTAAAAAGCTTTTTTGGAAATCCAACTTAGTTACACCCATCAGATCAGCCTTAGTCACACGCTTGCTTTGACAGCTTCAGAGAACTCCAAGAGGAAGTCTTTGCTAACATTCCTTTTATAGAAGCTGTTCTGACTTTTCCAGGTAGATCATACTCACACAGGTGACTACTAATTCTACTGTTTAATGTATTTTCTGCTCCTCTGTCCAGTATAAGCTGTAGGTTTACAGGCCTGCAGTGTCAAAGATCCTCACTGGAACCCTTTTAACTAACTTGCCCCTTTCTAGTATCAAACCAGTTTTGAGTGACCCAAGTCACCAACTGTACCACAGAACCCCTGTTCCATTCCTGAATACAGCAGGAAGTCTGGGGTGAGTTTCACCTTACCCAGGTCGTGTGTTTCTATTTACGACGACACATTTCTCACACTTCTATAGCTACCTACGTTTCAGATAGATCCTTTTCTGCCATCTAGGAGCGCTCTAACAGTGGAGTTTCCTCTGTTTCAGTGAGGACTAATACAGTTAATTAATTTGCCATCTCTGTAATGGTCTCACCTCTGAACATTTAACCTATTCTGAACATTTTCCAATTACAAGTCTTCCCAACTAAGACTCAGTTCACATCCATCTTAAGGCCCCTTTTTTCAAATCAACTCCACTAATTATAACATATTTTTGCAGTGAAACCAGTGACTCTATTTTACCTTTTTTCCAATTTTAAACAGTAACATTTCCAACACCAATACTACATATATGTGTATGCACATGTATGTATCAACACAGGAGTTCACATTCACTAAAGAATTGCACAGACATGGATTTGTACCCTTCCTACTTTGTACCTTTTTCTCCTGATTCTTCAGACGTTCCTGAAGTTCTTTCTTTTCTTTTTCCAGCTGTTCCACTTGTTTAGCCATAATAAAGTCAGGATCCAATTCTTCAAGATCCTACAAGCAAGTAAAGTTATGAATATAAAATAAGGCAAACTTTTTTTTGCAAATGTTATGTTATTTATTTATTTAAGCTGCCCTGAAGTTTTCCCCTTAACTTTTAAACTTCTTTGCTTCAGAAACATTCTCAGTTTCTTTTACTGGCTTCTGGGTAACCTGTATTTTATTTTTAAGAAGCTCCTGAAATCATGTTGAGATGAGATACTGTCCATATAATACAAAATTGGATCTGAAGGTCTATTTTATATTTCAGATACCATTTAAACCATTTAATACCATTTAATTATTAATACCATTTAATTATTTAATACCATTTAATACCATTTATTTCAGATACCATTTAATGCGGGGGAAGAGAGGAACAAAAAAAAAACCCAAAAACCACCCCCAAATGCCACAAAACAAAAGCAATTCCCCCAGGTAAAAAAGGCCCCATCCAAATCCAGAATTGAAGTTTACTTCCATTGTCTCATTTTTAAGGGAGGCTGTTTGCGAGACCAGTACAAACTTAGTAAAATGCATGAAATTCAGCTAGCCTGGCAATGTAACACTGAAAGCACAACAAAATAACTTCCCACTGCAACAATAAATCACCTACCTCAATATCAATATCTTTAAATGCTTTGGCTCCCAGTTCAGTCTTCTTAATCTGCTCCAAGCGCTCCCGGACAGTTTTCTTTTTGATCTGCTCATGCTCCTGCAGGATCCGCTCCTTCTCCCTCTCCTTTGCCTCCTGGCGCAGCCTCTCTTCCTCAGCTTTCCGGACTTTTTGCAATTCTGCTTCCCGTTGTTCCAGCTCTTCCTTTTCACGCTGGATGTTCAAACTTTCCAGGCGCTCCTTTCTCTCCTCTATGGTCTGACGGCGCGCAAGGATGCGCTGATGCTCCTTCCTGGAATTTTTTAGGAAGGCAGTGACCGCCAGCTGATGCTGTTCTTCCTTCTCTTGCTGGATTTAAATTAAGAATAAGACAATGACATAGAGAGAGTCACTCTTTAAGCAGGGCAGAAAGCACAGCAAACGCTTCTCAAAGAAAATGCAAAGTTCATTCTATTCTCCAAACTTGCCAACTGAGTGGAATTACAACTGTGATGGCAAATCACTCATCCGAGTGGCATCCAAGGCAGTACCAACTGCCCAGAACTATGTGTACACGGAGACAGCTGTCTGTAAAAGACAATATTCTGCAACATGGCTTAGGTATGACAGTTTCATGTTTTTCTGTCAAAAAATATTGCACACCCAGATGTTATTGATATTGAAATCTTTAACTGTGGTGGGTGTGTGGGTCAATCTTCTTTGTCTCTGCATGTGCTTGCAAGCATATCACCACATGGACTGTATTTCACAAAGCTGCTTTTTTTTTTAAAGTTTTGTTATTTTCCAAACACACTAATAGAAAAGTATCCTAACTGACACAAAGCACTATCTGTGAGATGATAAAAAAAAACCAAACCAATTTAAGCATTGCATACAAAACCATTTTAATTACCCTATAAAAAGCACTAGGTTTTTAGACACTAGAATATAGACTGTTCTTTAAGCAGCCCTCTCACCCCGCCCCGCATTCCCCAGGGTCACCCCACTGTTCTCTGTGGACATTCATGCTGTACACGAGGAGGTGTCACTGTGCCTGCTCAGGGAGCTGCCCATTTCCATGAGTCCAGCCAAGCACTGCAGCCCAATCAGCTCCCCACACTCCCCCAGCCATGCTGCGCCTGAAATGGGATCACCCTCAGAGATATTTTTAGTAATCTGTCACTTCCAGGGCATTCAACAAAAAACACTGAAATATCCATACTCTGTTGCAGATCTGCGCACATTTAAATGGAGGTGCCAGAAATGCAGAAGTGAAAAGTTTTAGATAAATTTCATGATTTTGTGTACTATAATGAACGTGACAGAAAATAAGTGTTTTTAAGCACATTAAAAAAAGGTAAAAAGTTTTGATCTGAACAGTGAAGGAAAAAAGGATGTCAACTTCTTCTGTAGCTTCTCTAACTACATTGATATTAAACTTGACACCGTTCTCCAATTTTACAAGTGTAATGACCAGCATTTATGTCTTATTCAGCTACTAACTGTACTAACATGTCAAATGCAAGACTAATTGCTATTTCTACCCATGAATGTACAGCCAAAGCATGTTTTTTCTTTGAAAATGACAATCTAACATCAATCACTAATCAAATATTTTTAGGGGAAAATCTACATAGAAGTATTTTTATCTTAAACACTGTAAAACCACCAATACACGTTCAAACTAACATAAGGAAGTGAGCAGGAGGTGTCATGATACAGTTCTACTTCCTGCATCTATATTTTAAGAATATTACTTAGTATTTCAACCTGTAGAAATAATCTAACATGGACATCTTGCCATCAGCTTTTTTTCCATATGGAAAAAAAATCTGATATGTTTGCTATGAAATCTTTCATAAACATAAACGAAAAAACTATCACTGCTCTAGTAAGAGAAGTGAAGGCTTAACTTGTCACAACCAAAGCATGCTGGAAATCTGAGACTGATTTACACCTTGCTGCCACAGGACTCTGGAAAACCTGAAATGTTTTTCAGATTTGAAAGGACCCGAGTCTGACCTTGAAGCCAAGAGCACCAGGAAGTGACAAGGACAGGTCAGTTCTTGAGCTGTGGGATCTTTTGTTTTATAAAGTCCCATTCCATGTTTTTCACAACAGCGGTTTCTCCAGGAAGGATAAAGGATGCATGGAAAATGGATTTTCAAAAATGCACACAAAATTTTAAACAAATCCTAGTTCTGTAGGCTCATCTATGGGAAGTCATTATTTGTTATATCCTAAACCTGATATAAGCAAGACTGGAAACTTTAAACTCAGGCCTCTTATTTTGCCATGATTTTAGTTATGACCACTTTTTTAGTTATGATTTAGTTATTCTTTAGATTTTAGTTATGCTTGACCAACTAGCTAAGTGCATTTAAGAATGACTTCTTTACAAGCACAAAAAGTGACTACCACTAGGCTGAGGGAAAAAAAAAAAAAAGGTAAAATGTACATCTAATCTAAGAAAACACATTCATTAAAATATAAGATTTGTCAACGTTTTTGTAAGACTTTAAACAACTTACCATTAAGTGAGGAGGCTTAATGACTGCAAGAGCCTTAGCCAGAGCTGAGGACATGGCAGTCAGTTGGTTTCTGATCTGCTCAGAAGGCATGCTCTGCAGCTGAGGGCCCAATGGAGCATCTTCTCTAGTACAGTAATTCAAATCTGAACCAAAACTCAGTGTCCGGGTTGTGTGATCAAGGCGAACCTTTGCAAAAAAAAAAAAAAAAAGGAAGGAAAAGGATTGTATCATTATAATTTCTCAAAAAAGCACTATGAACAAAAGTTTGGTTTATTACTGCAGTTTATACAAAAAAAACCCCAAACCAACCAACAACAGCAAAAATTAAAAAAAACAAATCACTGGAAGAGGCTGAACTTTCAATGATGCAATGAAATGAGCACCAGAAGACAATCACTCTCACCTCTTCCTCCACACTGTCAACCAGTTCCTTTTCATCCCATGCAACTCACACGAACCCAGATCTTTTCACAGCACTCACCTGTAAGTCACAATGCCTGGCTGCATCCACGATACAACGCTCCAGCTGGAAAGCGTCCACAAAAGGAACCAGGGTACACAGACGAGCAAACTCAATGCTTTGATAAATCTGGGCCACCTGAGTGTGAACAGAAACATTAGGTATTTTTCCTCAATAAAAACAAATCAGAAATAGAAGTTGTTGTACAGGCCTTAAAGTTAACTTGCTAAATTGTCAACAAATGAATGCATCCATATTAATGTAAGTGTAAATACTCTTGCAGGATTTTATTTCTGTACTATATTCATCTTAAATACCATTCCTGAATGGCTGCTTTGTATGAAGGAGACTGGCAGCAGTAACTACATCCAGCTATGCTGCTAATTAGTCTTCAACTATTTCTTTAGCACACCAGAAATAACACTGCTCATCACTGGTAATGAAAGCAGGTCAATGAAATGTGCATTTTATGAAAAACATAGATACTAAAAAAAACCAAAACCAAACCAAAAACCAAAGTGAAATATTCCCCTCCCCAACCTTAATCCAAAGAGAAGTTTTAAAAATCTTGGTAAGTAATGAAGAAAATCTAGACAAGAGATTACACCACTGTACCCCACTATTGCATATAGCTACTACAGCTGTATTTAAATGATGCACAAACTGAAGATATGGGTTATATACTGTAAAAGAGCATTTCAAAATCATAATGGTCTTCTATTTGAAGGAAAGAAAAACTATTTCAGCATTAAAGTTTCCCATTTAATCTTCTTCCAAAGCATTTTCTTACGTATGCTTAAGAACATAGGTTTTCTTTACTCATACCTGCTGCAGAAGGCGAAGGATGGTGTTGTTTTGCAGGTGAGGAACGTACAGCTGCAGTTCAGGTTCCTTTTCAGCTTGGTCTTTCACCCAGTTCAGGACCTATCAGAAGTCTGAAAAGTTACTCTATCTGCATTGACCTGTACAAACTTCACCACTAAAGTAACTTTTCTGATTTACAGCTCATTAAACAAGAGCACTTCGATTCAAATACTGCACTGCATCCTTTAATCAGAACACTTTCAGTTACAATGCAGAGCTGACAGTTTTTGTATGAAGGCGACTGACAGTACTGGCAACATTTACCACACTGCTAATTTACCTTCAAGCTCCTTTTAGCACCTCAAATATCTTTGTTCCCACTATCAAAGAAAAAGAACATGATGTGCTTCATCAACTGCAGAATTTACACTAACCTAATCAACAGCTCTCCAGTTATTCTACCTCCCAATACTCTACCTTTTAACAGCAAAACCAGTCACTGGTTTATCTTTCCACTCAGCACACAACCCACTTGCCAGCATATGCCCACGTGTGCACAGTCTTCTCATTTTGCAGCTTTAAACAAAATGAACTCAGTATCACCTCCAGCAATAAAATTTTCTGATACACTCCCAAAACTCTGCACCTTTATGGAGCTCTGAGTAACACCCAAGAGACCTGACTGAATTGTCACTCTATTTCAATAACCTGGTTTACTCTATGAGATGTAACATCCATGTCATGGTAATGGAAGTTCACCAAATCAAGTCTACTATTGAAAAATCTGGCAATAGAGAAAGCTAGTTGATATTTACCCCAAATCAATATTCAAATAACAGACTATTAGTCAAGACCAATTACTACACACACAGAGCTACAAAAAACTTACCTTGGTGACACGGGCACTCAACTTGAGCGGGTGAAAGTCTACTTCAAGCCAATTGTAAAGTTCTTTCACTTCTGGGACAACATATTGCACTACATTGAACCTGACCTACAGTCAACAAAAAAAATCCAAAGATCTCAACACAAGTACAGTACAAACCAATAGTTATGCTTTACCAATTTTATATTCAACAAGGTAAACAGGCACCAAATGTGCATTTTAATAAAGGAGACTACATATTTTTCATTACATTCTTAACTGCAGTGACAATAACTCTACACCACTTAAATGTACTTAAAAATGGAAAAGTAAAAAAAAACAAATGAGGTAAACAGACTAGTGTATCATCCTCAGCCATTTCTAAGACACAAGGCCTACTACACAAATGCAAGTCCACATCCAAACTAACACCACGTATCTCTGATTAAACTTCTGAAGCCTTCAATTGTGGGTTCAAGGTAAACTGGACAGGTACTGGAATAATTCAAATTATGAAATGAGCTTTGAACCTAAGTTTTAGACACGTGTAAATGACTGCAAGAAATTCAAATATTCTCTGAAAATACCCATTACTTAATGTCTATTTGTTTATGAGTATCTGGGGAGGTCTGAGGATAGATAAATCTAACATCCCTTCATATTAAAGACAAGAAAGTTTTCATAACCACTTAGATCCATATCGTCCAACATTTGACATCTGACCTGTACTTATCCAAAACACATTTAAAACGGAAAAATAAGCACTTGGTTCAGTTAATTACACACTTCAGAGCTGGAAAAAACCCCCACAGATCTAGATCACAACATGTTTCAGACCATTCAAGTGTTTCAAAACTATATCTGTTGCTTGGATGACATAAAAGGCAATATTGAATCTGACTCTTTAGTGCACACAAGCATTCATTGTCACTGACATTTCCAAACAGTCCTTGTGAATTGGCAATTCAGTCCAAATTAACCATACAGCTGTTTTAGCTTTAATATTGCTGTCCCACAGCTAAGCACAGTGCTCTAGAAGGAACAGGACTCAATGTTACGAAGCTGCTCACCATGTCATTGATGAGGCTGGCCCGTGTAGGGGGGGCCTGCAGCCCCAGCAGGGTGGCCAGGCGCCGCTGTTTCTCCACGATGATTCCATCCATATCCAGGAGACGAGCAATATCAGTTCTCTCTGGAGTTATGGGAATGGACAGTGTGGCCAAAAGGACTCGAGTGGACATCCTGGTGACAAAGCAGAAGCACAAGAGATGAACTCTAAGAGAACACTTACTAATTGCTGTTCACACACGCGGCCAATTCAAGAGAGGAGTGAGAAGCGTCCATGATGCAAAACTGTAAAAACACCAGAAATAACAGAGGAGACACCAACTGCACCATGAGAGGAAATAGTGAAATTTTGTTTAGAAAATACCACTGCCCAGAAGAGAAAAAGGAAACAAAAATCCAGGTATTTATTGACTTGCTTATCTTCTCACTCAGTAAGAGAAGGAAGCTTAACTAAAGTGATTCTTATGTTTACAATACTTACGCTGTAACTTTGTAAAACATCCTCCTTGCTCTAGATTTCTTTTGACGCAATTAGCACTGGCCAATTTAAGCAGAGCTGCTCATAGATGACACACATGTCATCTGCTTCTTTTGGGGTACAATTTAGTTTATTTTTGAACCTGCGAGGTTAAAAATAGATTCTAAGATCACAGCAAGTATCTTTCCCCACCTCTGCATCTCCTCTTGTGTGAGATTCTTTCGCATTTCTCTTGATAAGTGATAAAGGCGGTGAAGGGTGGATGCGTGAAAAAGAGCATTTCCTGATTTCCAGAAGACAGTTGAAACTTTGTGATAGTAATTTGCCATCAGCTGTGGTTTGGGTGGTTTCTTAGACAGTGCAAATAGTCCATGAATATCTTCCACTGCTTTGAAAGCTTCCTAAGAAAACCCAAAACAACCAAATACACTATTGTTAGAAAGGAAAAATATAAATTCATTAAAGGTTATAAGACTATAAAATATTTTGTATTACTGAAAGCTGTGATCTTCAGTTTTGTCAGCTACATGAAATTAAATACTTCTTACCTAATAAACTATTTGGACATACTCCATTAACTATCTGCTTAGAATTTAGTGTTTTTGAAAATTTGTTTCATTCAGATTTTCAAGCTACAAATCAAGGGGAGAAAAAACAACAACCAAAAAGTACCAGAAGCTCTACAAGCTCAAGCTTCGTTTGAAATGCTGAGCAGGAACACAAGTCTAAGCATTTGGTATTCTAGATATTAAAACTTTATTCTTTAGCTCTTATCCTTTCTTCACCTTGCTGCATGTACCACGGGACATGAACTGCGTGGAAAAGATTCTGGAAAGGCTGCAGACCACAGTGTGATGGGGGAGCCCTGCTGCATACCTGCCACAGCTCCATGCTGATAGCACTGTCCAGCTGCACCAGCCTGGTCTCCAGGTGCATGGACTGACTGTCAGGATTGTTGAGGTTGATGGCTGTGCTTTGATTATGGTGCCGCTGGATCTGCCCCAGGTGCATTCGCAGGTTATCACAGAGCTTGCGGAACTCCGCTTTCCGCGTGTACTGCAGGCAGAACTTGAAAGCTGCAAAAATGAATAATGTGAATTAAAAATGTGCACTAATGGTGACTTCATGGTAGTTCTAAATGGGATTCAAATATGTAAATCAGTACATTTTAAAAAATCTTCATTTGCAGTCAAAAGACATCTCAAACACGATATAATCTGTCACACATAATAAGTAAGTGACAATGCAGAGCATTTTCATCTTGACCTCAAAAGATGAAGATGTTTCTACATAATTAAGCTTAAAGAGCAAAGGGAATATTTTAAGTCTCTTTAAGAATGTTCTAATTTATGCAGTGATTCCAGCTTTTAGTTTGAACTAAGAGCAAACAAAATCCTGCGAATGGCATGAATTCAGGCTTTGGCTTTGTAAAACATGGGGAAAAAAAAATCTCAAGTCATCTAAATATGACAAAGTCAAATGAAGCTTTCAAATGACTGGAAATGACACAGAAAGAAAAAAACCTGTTGTTAATCCCATAGTTCCTCTCAAAAATCAGTCTTTGCTCTGGCTTCTGGCGATAAGCACAACACAGCACAGTGCAGGAAAGAGGTCAAGAAGAGGGGATGGACTGTAGAGGGGGATCAAGACCACCCAAGAGCTGTGAAACCCTTCAACCCACTTCCACAGAGTTCCAGAGGAACTGACTGAGCATGAGAATTGATTTGCATAAAAGGTGAGAAAGTTATCTATAAAAAGGCCCCTTCATGAAGCTCAGGTGCATGTGCACCCCAGGACCCAGGACACCCCATCAGCTAGACCAACTCTGAAACAAGGAGTGGTGATCTATTTTTCCCTCCCTTTCTTTCTATCCCTCTCTTTAATTCAACCCTGTCTTCTTCCACCCTACCCCTTTATCCAAACCCTACTGCCATGTGTCTACACTGGGAGGTCAAGGACTAACATGCCCATTTCCATGCCAACTGTGCCATTTACTAATAAAAGCCTTGAAGCTTTTGAGGGCTTTCTGATTCTTCTTGTTCCTTTTGACCACGAGCATCTATAAATCCTGGATGTTCCCTTCCCCATAAAGGGGGGACTCTGTATCATGATACTTCAAGTTTCTATCTTTTGGACCTACCTTGCTGTGCAATGTCATGGTACAGGCGCTCTACACGAGAATTATTTCGAAGAAGATCCAAACACTGTCTATAGGATTCCCACAGAAATTTAACCCAGGGTGTCAAAAGTAGACGGTCAGTACGATCCTGAGTGTCTTCTCCACTTACAGCACTCAAAAGAACACTATAGTCAGGACAGAGGAGTAAGGAAAAAGAAAAAAGTGGTTTATTCCCTACAGTTCTCATCAATTTTTCTTACCAAGTTCTAAGATGAGACTGAACTAATTGCTGCTGAATGGTCTATTGCTTATTTTCAAACTGGTTCCTCAGACTGCTCCCTTTTCCTTTAAAGGATGTAGATAATTATGGCAAACTTTTAAGTTTCAAACTTTGGCTACTGCATATATGACTGGCATGTCCAAGCTCCAGAGGTAAGACATCAGAAACTTGTATCCTTCACAAGTAAGCCAAAGGAAACTAACTCCAGGATTTTCACCTCCCCTTTCCTAGCAGGGAGCTGTGTCCTGTAGCTCTGTTAGAGTCAAGTATCACTGTCAATGCAGACACTTTAGTACTTGCTGACACTTCCCTTTTAGTCACCAGCACTGCTGCCAGAGTTCACTTCATGTTGACATGTGACACAAGCCCTGTGTTATGATCCGCATACATCAGAAACCAGAATACTCACATTAACATTTCAAATCCTTTACAAATTCTGACATGAAAAAGATGCTTAAATATGTCAGAAGTAAGATATGATAATCTTGCATTTAGAACTTCATTCCCTCATCACAGAAATATAAGAGTGGGGAAAGCATTCCCAAGACACTGAGACCAATCAATGAGATGTCCCACATGATCCCTTTCTGCTGAACAATCCACTCAACATGTTAAACTCACAAAGAACCATCTTCCCTAAGCCTTCATTTTTAAAATTCTTTTTGAACTATTTTTAATATAAACTCTTAAGTCTTGTAACTCTTTTCTACTACACCATTTTCAGCTCTAATTTGCTTCCCTTGGGTACCAGTACTACATATGCTATTAAACATGACATGTCACCAGTGCCTTCTCCAAGAGATCAAAAAGTGAATCCAGTAAAAAAGAATGAGAAATCTAGAAAACAGGACCTAAAAAACACTAAAGAAACTGTGCTTGCTTAGAAGAGAAGTGTGATTGAAAAGACACATTCTCTAGTTCTCCGTTATAGGAAGAAGAACAAGGAAAAGAGAGGTCAGTCAATCATCACTGTTTAATTATTAGTGGATTCCTCTGTAACAATTTCAAGCACTGGAAATAACATGGATGGCACTGCTCCCCTATTGAAGACACATCTGTAACCTTTTCTTTTTTGCAACCAACTTCTACTGGAGAGTTTTGCTGTTAACATGTAAATCCACAGCCTTCTATTCCACGTCTTTATGAGTATTAATTGACTACTACAATTCTATTCCTACACAAGACAAATATCCTCTACTTCAGTAACTTCTTCCAATTTTCTATCATCATTCTTTGTTCTTATTACCCATGCTTTTCTCTCTTGAATGCACTTTTCATGACCTTTCTTCTATTATCTCATCAGTTAACCAAGGAAGTATAAAGTAACATTTCCTTTTGTTTGTATATGCTCAATGTGGTCAGAAGAAATGGAGTTTATCACCCACAGGAATTACACTGGTCTAATATAATTAACGGCATTTCTACATCAACCAGTAATGAGCAGTTTACCACAATAAACTCCCTCTGGTATTGCTACTACAGATGCAGATCTGAGCGGACACTAGAAAGTTGTGACCCAGCTTCCAGAACCACTCCCATTGCACCTACATTTTCTATTCTTTACTACTTGCTTTCTTTACTTTTCTTTACACAGACTCAGGATTTCATTCAATGTAAAATTCCTACTGTTCTCCCTACCTTTAAAACCTCTAGACCACCACTAATATTCCATTTCAAGTCCACCACATTTAAACCTCAGCTTTGTGAATGAAAATAAGGATACTTTCTGTAAATTGCTACATTTTAAAGACAGGCTGCACACCTTTCTGGAGTCTGAATGTTATCCAAGTCTTCTATGTCCAGTACCATCTGCTGGGATTCTTCTTTAGCTGCTTCTGTTTTTTCTTCAGCTAATTTTAAATAGGCTCGAACAACATCCTCCAAAGATTTGATGTTAACCTACACCAAAGGCAAAAAAATGGGAAGATGTTTCCACCCACAACAGGCAGCGAATGTTTAAAATGTAAATACTATAAAACCAAGAGCATCTAAAAGGCAGATTAATCCCAATTCAGGACAAATAAATTACTTTTAGATTATATCAGATGACAGATACCATGCTTGCTATAAATAGTCACAATAAAAAAATTAAAGGCCATACCTGCTGGCAAATATTCTTGTACTGGTACAGTCCTTCTTTTGCCAGATGACTCTTGCGGAGATCCACGCAGAGTTCCAGGTACTTCAGCATAATCGGCTCGTGGATTTTCTGCCATGTTCGGTGTTTCTTACTTTTCATAACATCATAGAGAACATCAAGGGCAGGCTGCTTTTTCCCAACCTCAAGAAATTCTGAAAGTAAAATCCAGTTAGCAAAAGCCTTGCACATCAGAAGATGTATGTTTTATGCTTTACACAGGAAACACTCTACCCAAGACTCATTGATGGTTTGATTCAGCTGGCCATATCAAAAATACCGGCAGATGCGACTCAGCGCCAGTCGCTCAATGGTGTAACTGGCAAACAAATGTTGACCAGTAAATTTACATGGGAATTTCAGGATAGAGGAGATGTCTCTCCATCCATCCAGGCATGATTTTCACCTCCATACACTAGAATAAAATGGACACATCCAGTTTTAAAGCTGGTTCCCTCAAGGACAAGGAATAGGCACCAGGAGGCTTGTGGGTACAGCACCTACCAAAGGCATTTAACAAGATGCCAAACATCCCATGAACCTGACTGAAAGTCCTGCTCTCAGGTGAGGGAGGAAGGAAGAAGAAAGAAAACTTCACTCAGCAAAGTTGTTCATTTGTTGTTTTTTTTTAACTCCTGAGTGGTTTAGCACTTCAGTTTATAGAGGTTATATCAAAAGCTGCTGCAGTTCAGTTGAAGGGTCAGACGCTTTTTAAATCAAACCCTGCTACTGAAACCAGTGCCCCATTTATTCATCCCTAAGCAGCAGTTGTTATTAACAGGAGCTCTCAGTATTACAGCAACTCCCACCTCTGATATCCCACACATTCTGCTTTGCACAAAACACAGTAAACCACCCATGAGCAAACACCAAAGCAGCGACCCACATACACAGACACCCTACTCTGAATGTACTCTGCACTGCAGAAAAGCAGCAGAAATGAACACACAGAATGGGAAGCAAACAGGTTTAAAAGATAAGGGAGGTCAAGTACAACTAATGGGAAATGTGCCTATTCTTAAAGGCTGAGGGGTGGAGTCAGTACTTCCCATAAAGCACTCCCTTCCTAAAGAAATAATGGCAGAAACTATTAAGAGTAGGGGCCTGCTCAAGGGGCTCAGACATCAGACAGAGCTTCCAACTTCTGGAATCTCAAAACTGAAGTTAAACATGGCAAAAGATGTAGACTGAAAGCAGCAGTGTGGTTTTAATTTGAGGATCACAACAGCTCATCACTCAGGGCTCAGCATATGTAAATCATGAGCTGGCATAATATCAGCAAATTCCTTTCTAGAGAAAGCACCGTGATACAATTGAAGATAATCAAGGTTATGGTGTGACAGTATCGAGGAGCACTTTTTTACTCACCAAGGGAATTTTAACAAAGCTACCCTCCACTCCATAATTTACATTTCTATTCTGTCTTGGAGCTGCTTTTGAGACAATTACTGCTCAGCTTTACATTTTATTTATGAAAATAAACTTGAAAGGCAAGTTTAATCTTGCAACAACACCAGGGCACTTCAACCACAACTCTCAGTGGTCGATAACCAACTGGACAAAGCACAAAATTAATTCATATTGTTTTGAAACTTTTAATTAACTCTGGCCAAGCTGGTTCTTACAAGTAAGTCAAATAATTAAGGCTCATTTAAAAGACACTTCAGTAAAAGCACAAACTGAACCTGAAGATTCAAATACAGTACGCATCACCGTAATTTGCAGTAAGAACTGCAAGTTATGGAAACTCAGATCTGTAACATACAACCATAAAGCTGAGCCCATAAACAGCTGTAAGAGTTGCCATCTACTATTTTTTTATCTTTTCTAACACTTAAAATGCTAACAGGTATCCAGAGCAGCAACAGAAGCACTGAGTGGCCAAGAACCAGCTGATACACAACAACTCACCTACTGCTAGCCCAAAATCCTGAATTAAGCTCAGTTTTCAATCTGAGAAAACATATGTGATCACAAGAGTTGACAAAGATGTCATGTGCTTTACAGCATCTCTAATAGTGAGCAAGCTCAGTATCTGCAATAAAACACTTCCTGAAGTTGCATTACACCCCTGGGCACAAAGCAATGCCAAATATTAATAATAACTGATGGTTGGCCTTGACCTACATTTATCACTTCTAAGGAAAAAAAGGCCTTTCTTACATATCTGTATATACTTTAAATCATTCAAGCTCTTCATATTTTCAAAGATCCTCTCTGTATGTTGAAGTCACTGAGAACATGAAGCATGAAGTGCTTCTAATGCTCACTTGAATCTTATGTATAAAACGCACACAGATACTCTGGAAACTGCACTGAATGTTCTAGTTTGAAACGTCAGTTTAACATTAAACTGCTTCCTACAACACACAATCTTATGTACCACTTTCCACCCTTTATTACGCTCGGCTGTGGTAAGACTGATCCCCTGCAGTTTCTAAGACTCAACACTGCTTGTCATGTTTTCCACTCAGTCCACTGAAATTCAGGACTGCCAGCAGCTGTCTGGAGAATATCCCCTTCAGTTCAACTCGACTCCACACTTCAACACATTTCAGTAGACTTGCAGAAGCATAAGAAATGTGAATTTAAATACCAGGAGAGCGTGAACAATAATGAGCAGTTTAAGGTCAATATTCCAGAAATGTGACTTGCACACCAAGTAAGTACAACTTACTAGACCAAAGAATTCTGAAGCATAATTAAAGTTTATATATTATGGTGCGTGCATCTTTTCCAGTGTAAGGACTGATGCAACACATCTTCATCCTTGAAAGCTGACTGAAGCTGATTTTATCTTTCATCTTTTTATCTTCGTGGAAAGATTTCTACAATGAATTTTTGATTAAAAATCTTGAGGATGTGAGGACGTGCAGTACTTTAACATTTTCTTGTTAATATCCTAAGTACTTGAATAATGCACAGCCCCCAGGCCGTGCAGCCTCTTCTGCTGTCATTTCAAGACCCATACATCATCTGTAAGTCGTGGATGTCTTTCAGTGTCATCTTGCGATCAGCCCTGTGACAATGAAGGGTCTAAATGGTCTTGCTAAGGGCTTAAAATAGGATACTATAAAAAACATAACTGTCAAAGCCATATGTTTGGCCCGAAATGAGCCAGATGATAAATATAACCAGTCCAGCTTTTATGTAGCAGTCAGCAAGCGACGGCTACAGCGCTGAATTGTCTCCCTTGGTTGGTCTTCCACGGGCAAACCAGGGTTATCAGCCTGTGCAGCAGTGAAGCAGTTTTACCATTTGCATTCTCACCGGAGTAACGCGAAGGACTGGACACTGCATACGAAGCCCACAAGGGACAGAAGGGCCCGGGATCAGCCCGGGTTTGAGATGACCCCGGCAGGACAGCACGGTCCGGCCCGCTCACGCCCAGCCCCGGCCGCCCCTGCCCGCCAGCGGGCTCAGGCCCGCGGGATGAGGCCGTGCCAGAGCCGGCCGAGGCCGTCGCGGCTCCCCCTCCGCCCGGAGGCCGCCGTGGGGCCCAGGGGAGCG
>VZTX01003597.1:269852-286649 GCA_013400915.1 Pardalotus punctatus | reverse complement strand
GGAGGGGGGCGGGCGGCGGCGGAGGAGGAGCCAGCGGGAAACGAAACTGGCCCGGCCGGCCGGGAAAGCGCCGGTCCGCGGGGACCAGCCCGGAGCGAGGGGCGGCTCCTCGGGACGCCCTTCTGCCTTGCCCGCCCCGCGTCAGTGGCACCGGGATGAATGGGCTCGGTCCCGCGGGGAATGGACCTGTGTGCGGATGTGCGCCAGCAACCATGGGATGTAAGGTCCTGGCCTCGGGGTCCGGTCTGCCTGCTCGCCAGCAACAAGGGGTCACATTCCTGCGGGCTCTCGTGGCTGAATCATGGTGGTCTTCTAAAAAAGGAAAAAAAAAAAAAAAAAAAAAAAGGAAAAAAAAAAAAAAAAAAAAAAAAAAAAAAAAAAGAAAAGGAAAAAAAATAGAAACAACGAAAAATGAAGTGCAAATATGCTCTGCTGCTTGGGACTGGACCAAAATGAGAAGTCCTAAACCAAACTGAATTGCTTTGTTGAGTTGCAGGGCCCAAACAGCACTGGGCTGTCAGGCATATCAGTAACTTGACCCCATTATTTGGTTACTCAGTGCCTTAATAACAAGACCAACAGACACAAACAATTTTGGGAGTAACACGGTCTTTTACAAGCCTCTTTTCATAGCTTTGCAATGGCCAATTTCAGCTTTTATCAGCTCCAGGGGCAGGAACCAGAAGCACTGCAAACAGCAATAGCACTGTCTCATAACAGCTGCTATGAGTAACATTGCCCAAATCATAGTTTTTGAGTTTTCAGAAGACATAACTTAAAATGCTGGACAACCTGCACCTCTGTCAAAAACCTTTCCTCTATTTCAATAGCTGGAAAACTGCCACATAGAGATATCTAAAGTTAAACTTCTGACACGTTTTCTGAACTAACATACTGTACAAGCTAGTGTACTCTACAAGAAATTCCTCAAAAACTGGTCTTTCTCTGGTCAGCTCAAACATCTGCACAAATACCTTTTGCTTAGTGTATCTGCAGGGAGAGGGGAGCAGCTGGTAGGCAGTACCAGTTGCAAATCATCTGTACTAGTTGGAAACTGCCCATCCCAAGGAAGCTGGTGGAAGGCTGGGCCAGAGCCAAAATTGGGAACATAGCCTTGGAAGCTCTTCAATACAGTCTCAGCACCAGGTACCAAAATTTGTTTTGTTTTGATTTGGGTTTTTTTTAAGGCTGTTTCATACCTGTGAACTCCTGCACCATTCCATGTGTGATAAATACATATTATAGTGTTGGCTTTTTGCAAGTGTTAAAGTGTGTTGTGTGTGATAAATACATAATATAGTGTTGGTTTTTGTGTGCAAGTGTTAAAATAGGTATTGTGAGTGTGTAGTTTAAATCTTATAAGATCAGCCTTGTTATAGTTTTGTAATAATAACTAATGCCTTTATTTCTGTTACTAACTTAATGTAGATATAGTGATGAAATAGTTAATATAGTTATTTTATAAAGGTTGTAGTTTTGCTTACAGTAACCAAACTGCCTGCTGGATTGGATAACATACAAAGAACGGTGCTATGAAGACCTCTGCTACTGAAATGTCAGCTATCAACAACTGCCATCTGCAAGAACCACAGAATAAGGCCCAAGCTGGAGAGAGTAACAAAAACAGACAAAACTACTAGCTAAGAAATATGCATGCTCCAAAAAGGCAGGACCAAGGAGGAGCCATGCTAAGAGGTTCCTGGAAAAATTTTAATATACATTAGTGTCCATGAATAGCCATTAGGCTGATGCAATAAAAATGTATTTAAGGTGTCTCCATCAATGGCAGATGTGCTTTTTGGCCAAGGGCCAAGCACCCAGCGCTGTTTCTTTGTTTTATTGTTTGTCCCCTATTATCCTTTATTAAACTTTTAAATTTGAAGAGGAAAACTGAACCTTGTTTTTCACACATATGACTCAAACACATGGCTATGGCAGCTGGGTATGGATACCAGAAGACACAGGCTAAAACATGGTTCATTATACAGGAAACCAACAGAGAGTTTTAAGACCATTATAATGTACAATGATTAATAGTAGCAGCTCTTCTCAGCCAATATTTTGTCTGGTAGAATGACATGCTGTACATATGCCTGGCTTATCCATGATCCCTTCTAGTCCTTGTGCTCCTCCAGCATCCACAGTCACAGAATTAGGAATGCTAAACAGTACATTCTCATCTTTCCCCTTCAGCACCTGTTGTGGACCTTTGCTCATGCAGTTAGCTAAATCCCTTTTTTATTCTGTGATACAGCCTACCTCCACAAACCCCTGTGGCCTCCAACTCCAGCAATACAACTGTTGCCTAAAAACTTTTAGAAGTTTTAAACTCATATCCTACTTTTTTCAACAAGTGCCCCTTCTAATACTACTGATTTTGGTGAATAACAGTTCAACATGCAGTTTATTTATTACCAACAGGATTTTTAAAGGTCACTCAAGTTTCCCCGTCCAATTTTTCACGCCAGAAATGACAGCCTCCATACCTTGTAAGGCAGCTGCTTCATCCCCTTGATCATTTAGAAACAAGGACAATTTCTTTAACTCTGTAAGGTCCTGCCAAGATGTGGAGACTTGAACTTGACCACTAGTCAGGTTTTGGTTACACTTACCAAAGTTTTACAGACCAGCACAATAATGAAATCTACCTTGTTTCTGGGTGATTCTAAGCTTTTAGTTGACTTTTTTCTCTGCTGCTTCCCACAGAGCCATTTGTTTCAGAAGAGAAGCAACAGTGACTAAGATCTCCTTCCTGAGCACAGGTGCCAATGCTGAGCTCAGCATCAGGTACACAAGGTTTCAATGATTCTTTTGGATTTGCACTGCCTCACCTTTATCTATACTGAAACTTATCTGCCACTCTTCTGATCATTTGTTTACTTGAGGTCCAGCTGACTTGCAGCCAAGTTTCACTTCAAAAGCACTTTTAGGCCATTTCCCTCACTGACCTCTTGGCTTCTTTCTCTTCTGTTTGTTTTGTTTTTTTTCCCCAGTGCTACTGTTGTCTTTCCCCTCTCTGCTGAACAAATGGAAAGCTCTTACTTTCGTTTTCCCTTTTCCCATCTCACTGCCTTGATATAACCTTGTTACAACCATTTCTGAGCCCAGCTGGTAGTGATTCCTTCATTTATATATGCTTATGAGATCATTCATAATAGGCATGTGATGCCTGTTCTTCTGCATAATTATATAAAAGTACCCTCTTGCAAGTAAAAATATAGGAAAAGAGTTATCTTCTATGTCCAAGATGTTTAGTTGTATTTAAAATCAGTGGAGAAAGTATTACTCAGTTTTGAAATTAACATATGTTAAATATTTTTCAGCCTCTTTACAAGGACCTTTATAATTTTGTTCTCTGTATAATATGAAGCAATGTTGAAGAACAAATATGCTAATTATGTCAAAAGCACAGTTCAGGAGCCTTTTCACATCTTTGCATGTCCACTGTGCTTACATAGAGCTATAGGGAAGAGATACAGAGACAACAAGAAGCTGCATGAATAATCAAAAAATTTTGATCCACACAGAGTGGAAAAAGAGAAAAAAACCAACCCTGAAAATTGATTAGTCTCTAACTTAAAAATATATCAAAGTGTACAGTCCTGTAAAGAGCTGTCTGAGACACTGGCAGGAAAAACTTAAATTGAAGGCCTGTAAAATGTATAGGTACATAGAATACACACAAATAAAACTTCTCTTTTAATTCAGAATAAACTTGAAGGAATATCAATAAAGGGCCCTCTGGTAAAGAAAAATGTTTAGGGATAAGACCATAAGAACACAGAAGTCAGTACAGTGTCAGGCTAAGAGAGATTCCTCTTCTGCGCATGACAGTGGCCACTGCCAGATGTTTGGGGAAAGATACGGAATGGACACAGAAGGATCCTTCTCTCAACATACTTTTGTCAAGAAAAGATCATGAGATCCTTTCGGTCCCTCCCAACCTGGTATTCTCTCATTCTACAATTCTATGATCTTGTTCTATCATAGAAACCATCTTTTTAAATACTTTCTGAATGGGAAATCACATGTACACTATTAAGTTCCCATGTGGATTTCTTTCATATATGCCTAATCTGTATCTATATCTATATTTATATTGTGTGTTTCATATGTCTTTCATAACTTAATTGCATGTGGGTTTTAGCTTTCTGTTTCGTGATTTCTCCATCCCAAGGAGAGATGAATCACTCTAAGTACAAGGTCCTTGACAGAATCCCATTTATAGTGCTGCAGATGCAATGAGGAAGAGATAATTTCCAGCTGAGACTGGACCAAGAAGTAATATATTTATCAAATGCTAAAAATTACATCTGCCATTGCATGACTAGCCTAGTTGTCCTTGGACCATTTCTAGTCCTCCCAGCTGACGTGATATGGCTGCTCCTTTAACCTTTTCTATGTCACTGGTTTGTATCAGTACTTTGGTTTCCCTAGCAAGATACTGTTTGACTAGAACTGCCAAACAGCCACACTGGATAAAGCAATATATTTATTTAAAAATAAAATTTCATTAATTAGATAAATACTGTAGAGTTGTTTTTAAAGTTTTGCTTTCCTAGCAACTAGGCACAACAAAGGTATTATCTATGTTTATCAATTTGGATTCTTCTTTGCTAATTGTGTACTTACTTATTATCTAGTGCACCATTAATAACATTATTCAGTAATTTTTGAAAAATTGTATTAATCTTCAAAGTGTTTTTACATGCAGATTTGGAGAAATGAAACATTTTTAGTACTGGGACACCATCATGCCACTGTAAGAAGACTTCTATGGGAAGCTAGAAGAAGGAATCATATATCTTCCTAGAATTTTCAAAGAAATCATGCTTTTCTGAGACTCTTCCAGAAGACATCAGGATAGAAAATTTCATTACAGTTCTTGCTTGCAATATTTCCTGTAGATTCAAAGCCTGAGCATAAAAATGCATATTTGTGTTTTCTTGTAGGTATCACACTAGAACCTGTGAGATAGGACAGTTTGGGATGTAAAATGTGAATGTCTTTCTTGATGCTGTGAGGACTTGTACATCTGTAGGGGGCATGTCCTGGTCTGGGTTTACTTTGTGAGGCTTTACAGTAATGCAGAGAGTGTCATCTGAAAACATACTTAGTTGAGGCAAAAAAAAAACCCAACAAAAAAAAAAACCAAACCTATAATTGCCATTTTCTAAGAAACCACTGATGTAATTACAAAGAACAGGAAGACTTGAGTATGCTTGGGTTGAAAGTTCTCTGCATGTTTTGTTCCTTGAAACTGACATCTGTGTTTTCAAAGAAAAACAGTTCAGAAACACTAATGTTTTAGTTTTCTGATTCATGGAGCAGTATTTTTCTGGCATGCTTTTTTAGTGTTTGGGTATCAGATATAAGTCTTGTGTTGAGAGAAATTGATAATCATCAAGGATTCTTTACTGACTTTGGAAATGAAGTATTTTGAACCTAATTTTTCTAGCCAGCTGAGGTACTAGGCAACAAGCTCAGGGCTTAGTAATAAGCTTTCCATCTCAAAGAGAGAAAGGCCCTATATAGGGTATAGTCCCTATACCTGCATTGGCTCAACTTGACATGAACAAGAGATATGAATGAAGAAAGAAAGGAATTTGAGTTGAGGCCAGAGAATATAAGAAATGGGATAGGGTTCCTACCATGCAACAGAAGGGATGTATGGAGTGAGGAGGAAACAGGGCATATCAGACTTCTTCAAATTAATTGAAACATTGAAGCCACCAATGAGCAACTTCAATGTCAGATTTCAGTCTAAATTTCCATTGTCTTGTCCACCTCCCTTTCCAATTATATTTTCAAGTTTGTGATCAACAAACCCTTTATTAGAATATTCTGCTTTTATTCTTAAACTTGTGTTTTACATAAACCTCAAGAAACTGAAGGGCATATGGTTAACTCCTGCTGGAATAATCTCTGCTGACAACCTCTGAGACCATTTTGGAAAGCCTCAGAAGTGAGATGTTTCCCATCATGCTGCAGCAATACCTTTGTGAGGTGGCATTACTGGGGCCAGAGAGCAAGAAATCTCCCATTCTGCCCTTACTGCATGAACCTGCTCCAGCAAGAAACAGCTGATACAGACAACAATAAAAGCTGTTCAAACTGGTTTTTGCTGATCCAGACATTATTCAGGCAATAGGTCATCTCCAGGAAAGTGAAGGAAGGATGATGAGAATTTGAGGATAGCCAATGACAGGACTAATTAGCATGAAGGAAACACTGCTTATTCAAAAGCAGGTTTTGTTTCCCATGAAAATTTGCAAACAGGATGCAGGTAGCTCTCCTACGCTTTTTTTTTTTTCAAGGGGGAAAAAAAAAAGGAAAATTAGAAAAAGAATGCAACATGAGGACAAGGCTGCCTGGCTACATCAGCAGTTCTGACTGGTCAATGGAAATGAGGGAATCTCCATTTTAAGCCTGCCATTGACAACATGCAGTTGGAAGGTGTTAAGATTTGAGTATGACTCTGTACCTTGGCAGCAGTGGCAACACTTAACTGCTCACTAGAGTGACAGGCTGACTGAAGACAGAGTGAGGCTGAAAAGTCGTGACAAACCTGTTGGTGTGTCTGGACACACTAGAAGACTGAAGATAGCAACTGGTGTTATGATGAACGGGCTCCTTCTCCAGAAGTATCTGTTGTGCCACCAAGGAACTGAGGAATATGGAAACTGGCAGCTTGGTCCTGGTCTCTCCTAGTGTTACCATGAGTGGGCAGCCACCAGTGTCTCACCTCAGGCTCCCAGCTGTTCCTGCTGTTAAGGTTAACCAAGTACTCAGCTTGGGGCAGTAGCTTTGCTCAAGATGCATTACCAGAAACCAAAAATTAAAGAACCTGCAATTTTATTTCATGTATCTGAAGTCATCAGGCTCCCTAACTAGGGTTGCTCATCCACGCAAAACTGTTTAAACTTACAGGAGTTCCTGAATGCCTGACAAGGGTGCAGTGCAGTTACACATGCTCAGTTTTCTCCCTACTTCACGAGTTTAACCACAAGAGCCGAAGTCACCCGGACTTCACACACAAAAAGGGGTCCTGCAGGTGCTAGACCCGCTAAAACCCAGAGGTGCTCAAACCTGCTGCCAGCCCCGGGCAGTCGGTAGGCTCTGCGGTGGCCGTGGCTGAGAAGCGGCTCGGGGCCGTGGGGACACTAGAGTCACGAGTGCAGGGCGAGAGAAGGAAAACACCGCGACTGCGGCTCGATGCCAAGTTTCGCTTCTGCGAGAAAACGAAATCGAGCGGTTCCCCGCGGGACGGGCGGGGAGGGGAGGCGGTCACCGCGCATTTAAGTGCGAAGCTCCGGGCAGCTGTCTTCAGCTTGCGAGCCGAGCCGAGCCGAGCCGAGCCGGATTCAGTCGAACCTACCCCAGGCGAACCAAGTCCAGTCGAACCGTGCCCAAGCGGGTCCAAGTGAACCGCAGAGCATCCCGCCGGGGCCGAGCCGAGCCGAACCGAACTGAACCATGCAACTGGCCGTGCTGGTCCGGCTGCTGTCCGTCGGGCGGGCGGTACTGGCGGCGCTGCGGGGCCGCCTGGGCGCGCTGTGCTGGAGCCTGGCTCCCCTGTCCCTGTCCCTGCCCCTGCCCGGCTGGCGGAACTCGGTCCCCCGGCCGGAGCGGGAGCAGGAGTGGGACGACGCGTCCCCGACGCCCACGAGCGTCAATTACCACTTCACCCGGCAGTGCAACTACAAGTGCGGCTTCTGCTTCCACACGGCCAAGACCTCCTTCGTGCTGCCCCTGGAGGAGGCCAAGCGGGGGCTGGCGATGCTCAAGGAGGCGGGTGGGTCCGGGGAAGGACGGGCCGGAGGGAACCGGGGATGTGGGATCCCGCAGGACCAAGTGCCGTCGAAGAAGTTACCCCGGGGATGTCTCTGTCCCGCTGCCGTGGGGCATTGATAGCATTAGCAGGAGCAGGCGATGGGCAGCAGAGGTTCATAGCATCTTTCTTTGGTCCTTCTCTAGGAATGGAGAAAATCAATTTCTCGGGAGGAGAACCGTTTATTCAGGACAGAGGCGAATTTGTAGGCAAACTGGTCCAGTTTTGCAAGCAGGAGTTGGAGCTCCCAAGCGTCAGCATCGTTAGCAATGGCAGCCTCATCAGAAAGCAGTGGTTCGAGAAGTACGGTAAGGAGGCGCCATGGGGCACAGAATGGCAAGCCTGGGGAGGCTCCGTGGGTCAGCCTCACCCATGAATGGGCTTGGGGACAAGTGGGAGATGGTTTCTCAGTGGTGCATTTTTATTAAATGCAAACCTTATGTAAATACCAGTGAAGTAATGTTGTGAACATAGGCATTGTACTAAAAAACTTTTTGATATAATGGTGTAGTAAAACAGTGTTTCCGCCTGCCTCCGTGATGCTGGGGACACACACACACAAACTACGTGTTTTGATGCTGCTGTTGATGTGGCTTTTATGGTTGATGGGATGACTCCACAGAACTGTATTTACATGGCATTTTGTGACAGATGACAAGGAAGTGAAAGTGAGCAGAGTCCTGGCAATTTTCAGCTGAGGGACTGGATATTAATCAATATCTAAAACTTGTTTTCAGGTGAATATTTAGATATTCTGGCAATTTCATGTGATAGTTTTGATGAGGATGTCAATGTTTTAATTGGCCGTGGTCAAGGAAAGAAGAACCACGTGGAAAATCTGCATAAACTGAGAGAGTGGTGCCGAGAGTATGCTGTTGCTTTTAAAATAAATTCAGTCATCAACAGTTTTAATGTTGACGAAGATATGAATGAGCAGATCAAGGCACTCAACCCTGTACGCTGGAAGGTAAGAAAGTAGTGTATACCACAGGTTTCCTGTTCAAAGAAAAGTAATAATGAAGTTCTGGAGGAGTCTTACCTCCAGCTCCAGCTTGGGCTGGTCTTAAGAGCCTTCTTGTCAATGTTGCATGGTGTTGAGACAGGTTTTATCTTTTTCTGCACTTAAATGGAGCCCAGTAGGTCAAGAATCTTTCTTTTGTTGTGTTATGATCAGAAAATTACTATTTTAGTGTGTGTAATCTAGGTTATTTTATTGTATTAAAATTAATACAGAAAGCCTTTAACATGTGGAAATATGTTATGGTGTAGAGAAAATTAGGAAAAATTAGTGAACAATAACACATTAAAGTCAATATATTGTTAGCAAGATATAAGTGCATATTAATAATCTCTTCTAGAGTATTAGAGGTTAATGTACACATGATATTTTTTACTAGAAATAAGTTTGAAAATGGGTAGAGATAGTGTGACATAAACGTGGGAGAACTTGTGGAATAATTTCTCATTATTTGCTTCATGGAAATTGTTATACACACAGAATTACTCAGAAAAAAAACAAAACCCAAAAAACACTCTAAGTGAAATCTCGATCCTGCTAAAGGATAGTAAGGAAAATCATTATTTAGAACATTTAGAATTTTGTAATGTTAATTTACAAAAAATTAAATCTGCATCATGCTGTTTGTGTAGTATTCAGTTATCACAAGTTGTGTCAGTGTGACTCCACTGACAGAAAAATTAAAGACATTGCTACTGAGACTGAGGTGTTTTATCCTCAAGGCAAGTGAAAACATCAAATCTTAACCTGTTTTCAGGTATTTCAGTGCCTGCTTATTGAAGGGGAGAACAGTGGTGAGGATGCTCTAAGAGAAGCAGAAAAGTTTGTTATCAGTGATGAAGAGTTTGATCGATTCCTGGATCGCCACAAAGATATCTCCTGTTTGGTACCTGAATCTAATCAGAAGGTAAAAATTAAACTGTCCTTCTGTAACTTTATTTTTAAATAATGTTATAAAATTTGAAAGAAACAAGAAACTTTCATGGAAATTAATACTTTCCCTATTAAAGGTGGCTTAGAAGAGGTGCCCTACAACTTCACCAGCAACCAGTTTTGCTATGGTAGAAGCCAAGATTTTTAATTTTCTTTAAGGCTTTTCATTGACAACAAAGTTATAAGCAGAAGAGTAAAAACCCATTGATCCCAGTCCTGTGGAAACCAGTGGGAGCACTCTTCCTGACTTGGGCACAAGATCCTGAAAAGGCTCAAAGTTAACGTAAACACACTTTATACTCTAAGTATGGTTTCCTAATAGAGATTCACTATGATGTTACATTATGCCGGTGTCACCAGCCCACATGAAGTAAAACAGCATCCCTGTCAGCATTATATTGGATACCGAGGAACAGTATCCCACTGTCTCATATTAGACACTAATAGTACTAAATACTAATAGTATTTTTGGGTGATCCCTCTCACAGTAAAGTTGCATTTTTAACATTTGCTGTCTGCAGTCCTTTGGATTGCACACTCAGGCTCTTTATTCAGGAAGACTCCTTGTGCTCCTGCAGAGCCTACCAGTTAACTTGATCAGCTGCCATCCAGCTGCCATTAGCCACCCTAAAGGACTTTGGTGCCTAAAGGTGTAGCTCAGCCAGTTTGTAAATGCCTACAGACCCTAAACATGGGATGGGTAGAGTTAAAAGACTCACCGTTAAGAAAATGAACTAAGTGAGGAAATAGCGAGTTGAACCAAGCTCAGGAATGCCTTAAATCTTCCATCTTGTGCTCCTTTTCCTCTCCACAAATTAAGACTCCATTTACAGTTTACTTCTTAATGTATGGAGAGCTCAAGTGAGCAGACTGGGTTGCCTTTGCTGTGTAAGACATAAAAGGAGGACTGTGCAGTGTTACATTTAAGGCATTTGGTGGCAGGGAGCACTCATCAGAGAAAGTGTTAAGATGAGAACCCAGAACTGTTTCTACATTTTTTTATTTTTTCATTTTTAATAATAGAGTCCTACGAAAAAGGCTTCTCATGGTAGGTTTGGTTCCAGAAGACTGTTCCTGATTTCTGGTAAATCTGTGTGAAAGCTGGGCATCAAACTGATCAGATTTCCTGTTCTACACAGCAGCAAGCTCCAGCTACCCAGAGAATTTTAAGGAGGATCATGTAGGCGATGCCCATTAGCTAAGCAAACCTGTCTTATTTTAGCTGTTGGCCTATTTCTTGGTGCAGACCTAAGAGCTTTTACCTTTGAGCTGGGAGAACACCTTTGTCTGGTGGGGTAATAATTAAGCACCCCAGTTTAAATGGTCATGCATGTCATTTGTTTGGAAAATGGCAGAATCATTCCAGCAAGCAAAATTCAAAGTTTTTCTGGTGTAGAAGTTAATAGAAAACTTGGATATTATTTAAAACACTTTTATCCAGTTGTGCACCCACATTTTAAGTAGACACTGGAGAGGCCATATTCCAAGAATTATTAGTTTATTCATACATAAAGTTATTCTAGTAATTCTTCCATTTATTTCTATAAATTTCATCCAAGCTCCCTGAAATAGTGGTGATACAGCAACTGTTTCAAAGATTTGTATCAGAATTTGAATGAACAGTTGTTTGTTTTGTCCTTCATTTTTCACTGGAATGAAATTTTGATTTGTATATTAATTTAGTTTTTTCTTTTGATCTATTACAGATGAGGGATTCATACCTCATTCTCGATGAATATGTAAGTCTTTTTTTGATATGTGTTATTTGTATGCTAATATATGTATGTATACAACAGTGATAACCAGTTAAATTTACTGTGCATTCTAGAAAACAATTTTACCATGTACTACAAGGAATAGATGTGATTTATTCCCATCAGACATATTGTGAACTATAATGTAGTACGACCTAAGGGGAAGTTGCCATCAGCTTGCATGCATAATAATTGCATGATAAATCTTAAAGTGTAGATGTTTATTTTTGCAGAACATCTTTGCTTTTTTTCTTCAATATAATACAGAACTTGCTCTAAAAGTTACGTTTCAAAGTGCCTACTTAATTTACATGTAACTGAAGAGCCAGCATTTAATCTTCAGGAATTATGATCTTGCTTTGTTCCTGCTACTCGTGGTTCCATGACCAACCACGAGTTTCTGAGCCTTCTAAGGACTAGCGTAAACCTCTTCATGCACTTACATAGGTGTTTGTGGAATTGCAGTGCAACTTGCTTAAGTCTGTAGAGAAATTAAGCCCTTGCAAATTGACTTTCTAGCATCTTATCTATTGGTGTTCCAGATGCGTTTTCTAAACTGTAGAAATGGACGGAAAGAGCCTTCCAAGTCTATCCTGGATGTTGGTGTAGAAGCAGCTATAAAATTCAGTGGATTTGATGAGAAGATGTTCCTAAAAAGAGGAGGAAAGTATGTGTGGAGCAAAGCTGATATGAAACTGGACTGGTGACTCAATATACTGAGTTAGGGCAGTGAATTCTGTAAAGAGAGGTGTATATTTATAGGTGAGTATATACATGTATCTAATGCTTTTAACTACGCTTCGTATTTTACACAGACTGATGTTCAGTGTAATTCTATATGTGAATATGTTACATGTTTTTTTAAAAGCAGATTATGTTGTCTCTTATTTTGTTGAAAATGACCAAATATTTTCAGAGCTTTCACTTGAACAAATCTATGAAATAAACTACCTAGTCCATTGCACAAAGGACTTAGAGGGAAACTGTTAACATAATGTCATGCAAGAAATGTTTATAAAATACTACATGAGTGTGCATGCCAGATAACAAACAAAAAAAAAAACAAACCATCTCTAATTCATTCAAATGGAGAAGATGGAGAGAAGTCTTCTCTCTCTAGTGGAGCAGCCAAAACTCTTATCAAGGAATGCATTCTTCCTGTTTCTGAGGGAAAGATGGATTGCAGTTCCTCGGTAGATCACACGAGGGCCAGCTGGGAGGCCTCTGGAAGCACCCTCTGCCTTTTACAGGGATAATAGAGAGTCAGAATCTAGGGATCATTATCTGTAATAATGTATTTAAAAGGAAACCAAGGTGAAAAAATTGGCAATTTTCATTCTTTAAGACTTCACTGTAACAGCATCTGATTTTCTTCTCCCTCTCCTCACACACATGATATTTGCAAAAATGTTGGGGGATGTAATTTTCTCTGAAAACATACTTTTAGTCATGAAAAAATATTGAATTTGTCCATCCTAAAGCCTAGAGGTACATTTTACCCAATGATAAACAACATCATATTTCACATTGGTAATGTCCTTAGTTCTAACAAATATTTACAGTGAAACATTGTTTTCATTTTATTAATCTCTCCATTTTCCTTTCATCTGCAAATATTCATTTATTATTTTTAACTATTTTCTCTTTGTGTGCGTACAGTTCTGATGAAGATTCCTTCTCAAACTAATTAATATTGTGTAGAACAACCTAACATATATCTTCTGTTGCATACTAGCTTTTTACTTTGTTAAGCCATGGAATTACAAACAACAAAATTCATATATCAAGCAACCTTGTTTTAAAGGTTGTTTGCCTCAGTAACTAATCAGCTTGCTGGTTACAAACCTGCAGACATTAACTGAAAGTAATTGGGTTTTGTGAGCGCTGCCTCTGATTTTAAGAGCAGGTAGCATCAATATAAAATATAGAAAAATTTAAAAATCCCCAAAACCTGAAAAATAATCTAATATACTGCCCTCATTCTTGGTTTTCTGGCAATTGGTATGGCTTTATAGTTGTGTTTTTTCAAATTTAACTAGTCCCATGCTCCCTCTGTTTGAAGGGCATGGGGATAAGCATTGCACAGAGCAGAAATGAAATGGCACTACTCATTCGTCCTGTCACTGAACTTAGTGTCTGGACTGTCTCACACATTTAAATATTTGCAGCAGTTGGGAGCCAGCATGCATTAAATGTGCCATGTAGAGAACAGGACACCTTCTTTCATTTTTTTTGGTAAGGCTAGTTGATTTTTTTAAGATGTTTTTGAGAGAAATATTTTGCATTCATCTAATGCATCTTCGAAGTTGAAGGGGAAAATGCTTAAGTAGAAGCACTTACTTCTGTGTAAAGGAAGGTGCTCCTCTGAATACATTGTGAAAATGTTTCCATTTATAATTGCTTCAGTTTCTATTTTTACTATCCTAACTGTATATATACTCAGTGGTGCTCTTTGTCCCTTTGTATTTTGCATTTTGCAATCACAACCCTTCCTAGACACTGACATTTCAGTATTTTTTTTCTTGTATTAACACTAAGTGACTTTTAAAATGTGGCCCACACACAGTAACCCCACAGTCTTTTGGCAGCTGTTTCACTGACCTTGGTTGGAGTTCTGCCTGGCTCTATGGGCAGCGCAAATTTATGTAAATGCAGTTTAACTTCCCCTGTCTCTTCCTCAGTACCTACACCACACTGATAGAAAAGAAGCATTTTCCTTTGCTGCTGGCTCAGTCCTAGCATGGGGAAAGATTTAATGCATCAATATACCAATAAATCTACCAGCTTGCAGCTTCTGCAGAAAATGCCAGCTGTAGCACAGCACACAGATATGAGGTACACAAACTCCTGTTCCGATCCAGAAATCCTGCCATTCTTTGCTTGGCATTTTACTCTATAAATGGCTATTCTTTTGCTTCCTCTGTGCCTATGGAGGAAGCTGCAGGAGAAACAAGAAGGTGCTGAAAATGTCAAAATATAGTAAATAATGTATAGACATTTAAGATGCCTTTTGCTGGAAGGTTCTAAGTTCTTATCTTCTCGAAATGTTAAGGATTTTACATAGCCTCTTACTACCATACATAATTACTAAACAGTTTCTGCTTTGTGTGATACTCTTTTTCAAAGGAAATATGAGTTGTGTACATTGGAAATGAAGAATCTGACATTACACACTTTGACTGAGAGTCATATAAGTTAATGAATAATTAGTGGTATTTTTATAGGCAAAAATATTTTTATGTAAAACAACAAAAATTTGGCAACGGTTGATTAGTTTATTTTTTAAAAAAAATTATAAACACAGTTCATATTGGACCAAAAATGGACTGTAGGCTTTCATTATGTAGTAGGGGCTACCCTTCAGTATGGGACTAGAAAAAATAAAACTGACTTTCAACTGGGTTACTCCCAGGCTTAGCGATTAGCATTACCTTAAGCACAGGTATGTTGTGATCCTGAAAAGTCTGGATTAAATTTAAGTCTTGTAAACATAGATACACTTAACTGTATTTTTGTGTGCAATATCATAGCATTGCAGCTAAGCACTTACAATTGGGGAAGAACTGAAATTGTACAAACATTATACGGTTGTTTCTATTTTCAAAAAGTAGAGAATGATTGTTTGGGAGAATGATTTCTGATAAAATTATGACTATGCCTTGGGTAATGAGTAAAATACTCACTTAAGATGCACTTTAGGATGCCCTCTTTTTCATTGTGAAGGATGCTGATATAGTTGAATGTTACAAATTATGAATTTTGGAATACTAGTGTCAACTTATTAGTGCTAAGTATTTCACGAGTGTTGCACATTTCAATAAACGTTTCTATTTTCCTAAGTTTGTCTGTAATTTTTTTTTCCTTTCTGTAATATAAGCTATACTCCCAGAATGTGTGGCTGCATTCAGCAGAGATCTGTAATTGTGGATGCATTTAGCCTGTATTTAGCAAGGGGGTGGGCTGCTTGTACGGTGCCAAGGGCAGCATCTAGGCCGAAGTGGAGAACAATGGTGGCGATTCTCCTCGTGATGAAAGGCGCTTGTTACAAGCCTGAGTGGACTGGGCTGTGCTGGGAGAAGACAGTTCAAATATCTTGTGCTGTTCAGATGACAGCCGATACGAAAGGCACAGCTATCCGTAAATATCCGAGGACAAAAATAAGATTATCTTATGTTATGGTAAATAAGAGAGAAAAGCCAGTCTATTTAGAAGACTGAAGACAAGCAGCTTCTCAAGCTCATCATCCATCTTCAGGCTCAGTGTAAAACTCTTGTGCTAGACAACCTGAAATTGATCTTTGCACAGTATTTGGCTGTGTGTGAGACGAGGCTTAGCTTTTTACCCCCCGTTTGCCATTCGTCCCCCCATTCCCCGCATACTGCGTCGGTGTGAGGGTGCCCAGCAGCAGTGCCGCAGTGAGATGCCGTGTGCGCCGCGCCCCGGGGCTGCTGTGCCGGGTGTGTCACCCCGGGGCGGCTGCTGTGCCGTGTGTGCCCCCCGGGCGGCTGCAGCGCTGTCACGGCCGCAGCGGCCCGGCGGGGGCTGAGCTGCGCCGCACGAATGCCCCTGACAGCTCCCGTTCGCCCCCCAGCTCGGTGCGGTTCCTGCCGCGCCTCCCTGCCTGCCGCAGGAGGACCGGCCTCGCTCCATACAGACATACAGACACCACCAACACGGAAACACGAACAGCTCCCGCAGAACAGCCGTGTCCGTCATGGTTCCTGTGCGTTCCCCTCTTTCCTTCCCTGGCAGGGAGGACAAGCCCGCCGCCTCCTCTGCACAACCGGCCCCGTTATTCTCTCTGGCCGCTGACGGACCTGCTCGGCCCAGGCCATCACGCTTCGGCGACCCGAGCTGCTATTCCTACAAGCAGATGAAAAACCCCACGGTAAAACCGGCGGCGCGGCTCGGCTCGGCTCGGCACGCCCGGGGCCGGTGGCGCTGCCAAGCGGGAAACCCCGGGATCCCCGCGCCCGCGGGCCGTGAGCCCCCTCCCGTAGCCACTAGGGGGCGCCGCTGTGCCTGGCGCGGCGCGGCCGCTTCAAAGTGGGCGGTGGCGCGAGCGCGGCCGTTAATGGCGCCCGCCCGNTGCGGCAGTGGGAGGCGGCGCCGGAGCGTGCGGGGCACCCCCGACCCCTTTACGTAAAGGCTGTGCCGAGTGACCCCCGCGGCTGCGATATCTCTGTCCCTGTCCCTGCTGCCCGCCGGGAGCCCCGGCAGGCAGGGCGCTGTGTCGGGAGCGGTGCTGGCCGCGGGGAGGG
>VZTX01003597.1:144663-269772 GCA_013400915.1 Pardalotus punctatus | reverse complement strand
GGGGGCGTAATGACAGCGGCTTCTCAGCCCCGCGTGTGCTGTGTCCTGGGCTTGCCATAAAGGAGCGAAAACGTCTCGAGCTGCGCAGTGCCCTGGAGTGCAGCAGCTATTCTTCGTAGAGGGGGAAATAATGAGTGTAGGGGTCTGTGGAGTGCCATCCTCAGCCGGTGTCCTCGGTGCAAGCGAAGTGGGCAGCTCGGGGAGAAGCCGGTTCGTTTGGGTTGCAGGGGTGGAAGAAGTAGGAGTAAGGCTCGCGTTTTCCTTCCCTGAGCTGAAGAGATGTTACGGTTAATTTTTTTGAGCTGTTGGAAGAACCCATAGGTACAATGATGAGGTTGCCCCCCCACCCGCTGGATCAAGGGTATCTTGTTCCTGAACAGATCAGGCCCTGCATTATATGTTTATTGCTTCTATAGAACTGAAACAGGGAGTGTCAGCGGGGCAGGCTGGTGGAAGATACCAGCTGTTAGAATTTTTTGATATGTTCTTGGAAATACTGTCACTTCTGCCCTGGAACATAATATTCCTGTTCTGCAACAAGCATAAATGATGTTTTATAAATACATCCATTTGTTTATGTTGTTCCCCCTGTAGCCAAACAACTGTTTACGTTGTGAAATGTATTGCTTCATTTCACATTAGCTTATCAGTGCTGGCCCAGGAGTGGCTAAGATGAAGTTACATGTTCTTGGGCAGAGTGCTACCAGAGAGATTACATCAGTTGTTTAAACTCCTGGTGGCTGGCCTGTCTGCTTGTATACTTCTCTTATAGGCATCAGAAGCTAGTGAAGGGATAAAAGAGTGTGTGGGGTTGTAGTATGGTGAGGGGGAGATTTGTGCCTTTAATGAAAATGCTTAGTTTATACTTAAATGGGACTTTACAGTATGGGAAAACTTAGATTATTTTTTACTGGCAGTGAGGTATCAGTCAAAGTGACCTAACATGAAGTTTGTTAAATACCCAAGAAAAGCAAGATCAAATGAGAAGAGTGGTGATAGGAGGGAGAAATAGTTCTTTTTGTTTAGAAGCATCTTGAAAAAGGCAAGATTTCCCCCACAATCATCCTCGCCCCATGGAATGAAGTTTTATTTCTTTATTCCCCCCTTTTCTCTGGCCATCGTGTCTCATTATCATTATCCTTTTGTGCAATCTATGTATTATGAGGGGGAAAAACCATCTGTGATTGAAATAATACTACAATGATGGGTGTTTCAATTTGATATAACTACTCTTTATAAGCCATCCTTTACACAAAACAGAGGGTTGATTTCCCATCATTTCTAAATCACCGTGATTCATATCCCAGGAGCTGCTAGATCAAATGTGTTTATTGTCTGCAGTTATTGTAGATTTTTGTCCTTGAAATGCAGTATTATAAGTTACCTTCACTTACGGACTTTTTTTGCCTAATTCAGTATTTTAAGGCAATAATTGGTTGGGAAAGAAAGACTGTATATTTGCTTAACTTTTTTTGGTTTTAAGTGTGGATTTTTTTTTCCCCCCCCCAGTACTACGTTCCAAGTATTTGTCACATTTCATGTGGGTTTTTTTTTTCTAACTTCTGATGACTTTTCTTTCAGTTAAGCCAAAGGACAAGGCTGCTGTCTTAAACATGAGTTTTGGCTGCAGTGTCATACAGCGGTTATGAATGGCCTCAGTGTATCTGCTGTATTTACAAGAATGCTCTCATAGGCTGGCAGAAAACTCTTGTTTGCCCTCCCCGTGCTGATTCAGGGAAAAATAATAGCTCTGGTTATCCTGCAGCCTGCTCGGCATGCACAGACCTTTTCTCTCCTAGAGACCTGTTAAACTTGTCACCGTATTTCCTGTGGATTAGTATCAATAGTTACGCAGTTAAGTTAGTAATCTGTGGTTTGATTAGAAGAGTTGCTTTTCATTTTGTTCCTTTTTACACCTTAAGTTACAAAAACGAAATGGAAAACAATTACAAACTAACCTACCACTCTGAATGGTGTAGTGATTCTACTGTGTAATTTAGGCTGTGGTCAGTTCTTTTTGTAAGGCAGGATCCTTTTCTGTTTTGCTTTGCAGAAACAAGCTCATAAAAGTAATCTTTCCCTGACCTTTTGAAGGAGATTAGATAAAAATATCATAATGATAATATCTGTTTTTTGCTTCTGATGGCAGGGAGTAACTCTTGAAAATATACTTGCTCCTCTGACTGCCTTGCTGCAAAGTGGTAGGAATGTTTTTTGTATTTCCTAATCAACTGGAATCAGAGATGCTTACAGTTTTTTTGCATATACAGTCAGCAAATTCTGAAGCTGGCAGTGATAGTACAAAATGGGTTTTCAAATTGATTGTTTGCTGATGGTGCTACTTATAGTAGTAACACCATAAGTCTTTTCTCGAAAAGGCTGAAGCAAATGAGGAACAGAGAAAGTGAATCGATATGTCTGGTAACTTTCTATTTACTGTGAGGAAAAAATATCTCATCAGATGGTTCTACTTCTTGGCATGACAATGTTACTTCCTTATTACAGCATCTCTTTTCTCTTTTCATTTGAAGAATAGTGAGTGGTAGCTTGTTGCATTGAAATACTTTGCTGTTATCCTCCAGGTATCACTACAGCAGTTTAATACAACTACATCTGTTGATACTGAATGAAATTATTTGTGATTGAAGAAATGCACTAAAGCTTATTTAATATAAACTTTTTCTTCTGCATGATCTCCAGTGGATCATCTGAAATACTTCAGAGAGTAGATGGGTCTTGCAGGTTGTCTGGAAAACAAAATTCTAACTTAGCAGGTTCGGGCATAATTTTTTTCATTACATACAAATGTTCAGCTTTGCACTGATCACTGCTTTGCTTTTGGGCAGCCAAATTCCATAGTTTTGGAGTCCTTGTTCTTGAATTTCACTTGGAAATTTTACAGACCGTTCTGTTTCTGGAGTATTTGGGTTATTTCCTGTAACCATAAAACTCCAGTCTGAGCTACAAGCTATGAAGGCTATCGCTTTGGTTCTTGGACACAGTTTCACCTCACCAGCCTCCGTCTCCACTCCAGTCTCTGACAAATAGATCATATATAGGATATGAATTGTATACAGTTCTACATGTCCAGTCCTTGTAGAGGACTCTTATATTTAGCCTGTGAGGAACATGAAAATGAATTAGGAAAATAAATTGAGGCAAAAATCCATTATTGGCCCTTGATAATCTGGTACATGATCAGCCCTGTGCTTATTATTTCTGCCATTGCTATTTAACAGTTGATTTACTTCATGTTTTATTGCTGGTGAGGATCTGTGTGTGGATTTTATAATCTCGCAGATATTAATTTCCTTTTATATATAGTTATATATGTGTATATATATATATAAGCATATGCTATATACACTATGCAATGTTGTATGTGTATAAATACATATTTTTTTACTCTTTAATTTCTCTAAACAGCATCTGATGGGGGCAGGTCTGACAGAAGCATCAGAAGTGGTTGCATTCTGTCCTCCTATACAATATTTTCCATCAGGGCTGTCACCCTGCAGTGACCATACAGGGTGACTTTGGTGATAGGGGTGAGCAGAGTCTGTTCCTGGCCCAAATGCCCCCTCCCTGGGGTGACAGGAGGGGTCTCGCTGCATTCCTTAAGGCAACTGTATTTTTCTGGGCCTATGCTTCAGACAATGTTTGTTCTCTTAGGAGGAAAATGAATGTTTTTAAACTGTTTCTTTCTATTCCTACTTGAGGGAAACAGTTTTCCCTTCATCTCTCTATTCCTGTATTAAGAAATACATCCATGCAGACAGAATGAGAGCAATGCTCTGCAACTTGTGTGGTCAGGCTCATGTCTCCAGTGCAGTCTTGTTACAGAAACTGCAAGTTCAAGACCAAGCTATTTGCAGTCAGTGCATATATATTTTTAGCCTGGTTTTCTGAGAAAATAGAGATTGCATGCAACTCGCTGTGAGTGTCTGACTTTCATTCTTGCTCTTTATTTCTAAACCTTTTGAGCAATTCCAGTTGCATTTGTGAGAGGGTGGAAGCTTATCTCCAATAAACTGGCACCTTTTCTGGCAGTAGGTAGCCTCAGCAGATATAAAGATGCCTGCTGAAGGAGAGATGGAAGTCTGAACTCTTCCTGCAACTTTGACACACATTCTTGGGAAACTGGCTTTTACTGGCTCAGTTGCTTACAAATCAACTTATATTGTGTTCCTATTTTTTGGCACTGTTTCAATTTATACTGTTATTTCATTTCTGGATATTTTTGCGACAGCTTTGAATATGGAAGAAGAGCAAGTGTTCGGTCTTTAGCCCTAAGTAGCTTTATAGTATGGCAAAAAGTGCATGATAAGAAAGGAAACATTCATTGGCTTTTTAAAAGATTTTATTCTGTTATTGTTCTTCATACATGTTCTGCTTATGTGAATTCCAATTTGTTAAAATATTTTAACTCTCGTGTTTTATTAATTTTGCTTCATAATAGCAATTCTTTAGACACCCAGAAACGTTTTTTTGTAATTGTATTATATAAAGATGGTTCCCCAAATGGAACAAGACTTCATAGGATGTAGACTGAAACAGTTCAGTCTTATTTCTGTATTTCTCCTCAGTATTTGTTTTCTGTAAACACACTCTGTGTGACCCTTTGACTTGGCTTATCACTTTTGCACACTGATACCTGTTGAATACATCTTGTGGTCTTTGTTTGTTTTGTCATGCTGACTTGATTAATGTTGTACCATCACCTTCCTTCATGAATAATGTATTTCCTGTCATGCAGTTGGAGCCTAGAGGAGAACACACCTACACCTAGTTTCTTAGATTAATTATGCATTACTCTTACCTTTGATGTGTACTGTCTGTTCTTACTTTCATGGAAAATGTGCTGACCAAAGATACATGTTGAGGGTGTGTAAGGTGTGTTAGATTTGTGGAAAGGCAGGCAATATTTAAATTTAAAAAAAACCAAAAACAAACCAAGCCACAAATTTTATTAAAGCTTTCCATTTTTTTCTTCATACTTCTGATATTTATTGACATCTTATATTTTGAAAGGTTTGCTGGTGATTTCTCTACTTTAAATCACTAGGTTATGCTTGTGCCAATTACTGTTTCTTAGTTGCGTGTGTGCCTAGTGTTCTAGCAAAGATGAGGTGACAGTATTCATTAGGTATCACTAACTGTTGCTGGAAAGCTGTGAGAGGTAGAATAACCAGATCACAGCTGCAGAATGCACATGCCAGCCTTGTTGGGCTACTGATGCCCATTCCATCTTGAGGTTTGGTCTCATTGGTCCTCAGGACCAGATTTGGAGCCTGCTGGGCTGTGGTTTGCTCCAAAGACCAAGCTGAGGTCATAAGCTTTGTGCATTAGATAAGCTGCAGGTAAAACAGAGCAGTCAGCTCTTCCTGTTGATCACTGAGGTGAAACCTGTCCAGGTTAAGTCTAACATGGTGGTGAACCTCATAGTTGCTACAGGAGCTGAAGCCAACCACTTCCTAAGGGTGCAGTATGTATTATCTGTTGCTCCGATGGTAAGCCCTTAAAAACATTCTAAGTTTGTGGAGGTTCATCCATTCATACTCACATGCAGGGTGTAAGTTTATCTCAAGGCTACAGGCTTGTTTGTTTCTCTTTACCATGTGATGTGACAGCCCCTGCCTTGGGGAAGGTTATGCTGGAAGAACTGGTGCTGTGTGAAGCTTGCTCAAAGCCATGCTGCTGACCCTGGCGCCTCTCCATGCTGTTGTTGGCCTTGCTCTGTGTGTTTGGTTGTGTTCTGTGCTTTGGATCCTTGTGCCTCTGAGGGAGCCATTCTCTGCAGTGTGAGTTTGTCCTTTGCTATAGTTTTTCACCTCTGCTGCTTGTTGGAGCAAACAGCTTGGCTCCATCAAGATGCTGTTGTCACTGTCTGTCAGCTGTGGTGGTGGCCAGAATATGTAATTTCCTGTTACCTATCTCCTTTCTTCCATGATGTGCTGTCCCACTGGAGCAGCAGCATTGGCCATTTACTTTTTATCGATTTATGTCTGAAATCCATTCTTAAATGTTTTACCACTGACTTTTATTGAGGGTGACATATAATACTTCTCAGTGGTTTTACTGTCTTACCCCCTTTGGATCTTACCCCCATCTTTGCATAGTAGAGTCACTAGGAGTGTGATAAGCCACTTCTGTTCTCTTTTGTTCCAGGTTGCCATTGTCTTAAAAATAAAATCTCACTTCAGAGGGAGCAACAGCATAGTTCTAGCTTCAGTTCATGTTACCTTGATTTTTGACTAAATATGTATGACAAATTCAGAGACGACTCATAAATCAAAGAATGTGATAGTCTTTTAGCAAACTGTCAGTTAGTGCTAAATATTTGCATCAGTCACTTCACATTTCCATTAGCTCCTTAAGAAGCTGAAGTTCACAGATGTGAATGAAATACAATGTTTATGACTGTGTTTCCTGCTTTTTGATTTAGACTACTGCTGTGAAGCTTTTTTTATAGTTACAGGTAAATGTGTTTTAAGAGCTGCTCTTTTTTGAGAAGTTTAATGTTTTGCTTTGTCTTGTCTGAAAGGTCTGCATGGGTGTTTTGGGGCATTTCTTTGGTTTGATTTTGTTTCCTGTCCTCCATGGTTCTACTGTCTTGGTCTTCAGACCAACACAGGCATGTCCTTGTTACTTTTATTAATAGGAATAGTTGCTTTTGGATGGGATGATTCACCACAGCTGCCAATATAAGGTAGAGTCAAACCATCATGCCCCTTCATTGTGCTAATAATAGCGATCTACCATTTTGCTGGCAGGCAACACTGCTGTTAGTGGCAGCTTAGGAGGGATTGCTGCAAGGGCAGCAGGGTCAGTGAGGATCTCTGCCTTTTCCCTTCACCTTAGAATCTTGTGCAGCTTCATTTCTCAGCTCATGAGACTGAATCCATCCTTTTCATAGAAATAGTGTATTTTTACTGTGGTATCAACCAATTCTGATTTTTGAACTGTGGAAGGGCAAAGATGGTACTATTTTTGGAGGAGGAAAAAAAAAACACAAAAAACCCTGCAAAACAAAACAGGTTTTGTGCTGTGCTGGACAGGGTGTTGCTAAAATTATAACCTGGAGGGTTCCAGGGTAAAACAATATGTGTACATAGGGATGTCTTATCAAAATCACCTCAACTAATGTGAAAGTCCACTTGCCTTCTCAATGCCAAGAGAATTTTAATGTGATTGCGTTAAGATGGGACTTATCCAGTCCTACTGGTTATAAAGAATTCACAATATCTGGAGCTTTAAAGGAAAGAGAGGCAATCATTCTCCTAAAATAAAAGAAGTCTTTACAGTCAAACTTAAAAGAAGGCTTAAGTGAAAGACAGTATGTATGTGAGCTCTTGGAACTTGCTGAAAGGCCGCAGAAGGTTAGTGTCTGACCATCAGCAAACAGGTCTTCCTAGATATGTGTAGGAAATGCTCTTTATAGGAGCTGTAGATCTGAGTTTAGGTATTTCCTATTAGCTAAAGTCTTTCTGTTTGCTGTCCAGCTGTTTCAGTGCTTGAGTGGGACAAAATCAGAGGCTACTCAATGAGATCATTCCCAGACATTCATCAGGCTTTGATTTTTTTTTTTTTAATTTTTTTTTTTTTGTTCAGTGAAAATATGTAGAATTCTACTACCTGAAAATAGTGTGTTGTAACAAGTAAATAATTTTAAAGGCTTGTGTTCCTATTTTGTACAGACACTTTATTCTTGAATATATTATATGCATCAGATAAAGCACATCATGTTTTAATGCATTTATGAAATGCTCAAGAGGGCTTTGTAACAGTACCTTCTGTGATTGCATCATTATGTGCATAGGGAGTCTAAGTGCCAAATTGACTTTCTCTTTAATTGAGGTGGCTCCTGACATTTAAAACTAATATATACCAACAGTGATAGAAAGTCTGATGGGATCTGAAAAGATTACCTCATTTAGCAGAGAACTTTTTTCCTGAATGTACTGTTTTCATGTTTTTCTAAAAAAGTTACATTTCATAATAATAATAATACAAAAAGTCTCCTCCAGTTTCTTCTCCTCTATATACTTCTTCCTACTCAGCAACCATTCAGTACATGGAAACAAGAAAATGAGGATATTTTGAAATAGCAATACTTTGCATAAACTACTTCAAAAAAATATTTCCTGGATTTGAATGTTGACATTTTCTGTGGATGTTAGCAGTTAAGGAATATAATGAAACTGTCAAAGAAGATATGAACTAAATACAGTGGTTTTCCTCTCAATGCAGTGTACTTTTATAGATGTCATCTATTCTGGGGAAGTACCACATATGCAAATCATGCAAATGCAAAGAGAGTGGCTTTGGGGCAGTCTGTCCCAAAATGAACAAATGTTGGGCATCTTAATGTGTGAAGGCTTTTGATGTGCCTGCCAGTGAATGAGCAGTGCTGTGTGATGGGAAAAATATGAGTTATTCCAGAACATTCTCAGAAGGTTGTCTGGTGTTAGCCATGAAGGCAGCCAGGCTGAATGGGCCTTTGGCTACTGTGGTGTTATGAATTGCAGCATTGCATGCCTTGTCATAAATGAGTACCCAGGGAAGGGGCTGTGTGCTCTGTATGTGGAGCTGTATTTTCCTTCATGACAATTCCTATTTGGATCTTTTCATATGCTTTCCTTGTGTTTTCCTGTGTGTGTTAGGAGGGGGGTGTTGGTTGGTTGACTTGGTTTTGAAACATGGGAAACTGGAGGCAGAAAACTGAAGATAAATTGCATATCTAATTCTCTTTTCCATCCAAGAACCGTAGTCCTCTCTTAGCTGAAAGAGTGCCTTTGGGAAATGTCTGATATGACACAAGATGTAGAAGAGAACTGACAGTCACTGCACACCTTTCATCAGCAGGCATAGGGAGATTATCCCCAAAAGTTCCAGGGTTACAGGGAGCATATGCTTTGTGATAATGCCATTGTATCAATTTCCTCTTGCCTCCTGTTTTGCCTTTGCTTTGGCTGTGCAGCTCACTGCCAGTCACAGGGATGGAGCCACTGCCAAGTCAGTCCATCTGGCTTAGCCTATGCAAGATGCAGTTGCTCCTCAGTTCACATCTGTGCCTCTTCACGTGTTGTGTGGCCACTTTGTAGCCTGAAAGGAGTTGCCCAGTGTGTTTCTCTTCAGCCAGTCCATCTCGTGTGCTCAAGTTTCAAGAGGGAATGTAGATGCTTCAGGATTGCAGGAATATGAATCTAGGGTCTTCAGAATGAAAGAGAATATTTCCTTTTTTTTTTTCTTTCAGTCAAATACCTTGTGTGTTTCAATGTATCTGAGATGACTGGCAACTTCTTTGGTCCATTTGTGATTGACTGTCCAAATGAGGTCCGGTTAAGTCTGTGTTGATTTCTAGGTCAGACTGAGCCTTAGACCCCTATTTAGTTTAATTTCTCTCTAGTACTTGTAAGTGAATAAAAACTTTAAAAATATTTGCAAATGAAGGAATTAAAAATGGGTTTATGTTCTCATACAATTATGAGGGATGGATAAAAAAGTTGCAAAATTTAGACTGTTTTACACCACACTCAGATCCCAATTATGGTCAAATAATTTTAATATTTTTCTCTAGGAAACTTGACTAGCCATGTGGAAAAAGGATTTTTTTTTTTTTTTTTTTTGCTACACAATTATATTCTTGTTCAAAATGGTGTGATGTGCCTACCTCTCCCTTTTTATAGGAACCCATACAATATTTAGTCAGCTTTACTGCATTTGGGGATCTGGAAGGCTTAGAAAAGCTCATTCAGTAAAATGAATATGAAATGGTGATTTCATTATTTTAACCATAGGTTTTGATTGTTTGTTCTTCATTGGAGGGAAAAATACAGGGAAGACATTTTCCATTCCAGCTTTTTAATGAGCAGGTGTGTATGTGGTGGGGAATTGTCTTCTTGCAAAGGCTTAATTCCATGTTCTTTTCCATTACACATATTATAATAAACCTGGTAGTTAAATCCAACCACCTCTTCTTAAAAATCTAAAATGATGAAGCTTCTTTGGAAGTGCATCCAAGAGTTAGTAGAGTAGTAATAGCTGTCAGATTCAAAGTAAAGCTAGCAATTAACTTTTCTGGCCCATCATGCCAGAAATGTGTTATATTTCCCTGTTTTCAGCACACAGTATCTCCTGCATTAGTGTGAATGGATCTATTAAAATGCCTTTTATCACTGTGCTTTGAGCTTTTCTGCCTTCATGAAACCATGTAACTGCTTTTTCTAAAAAGCCTTTAAAGAGCTTCCCACATCAGATCTGATGAAAATCACCTCACTGTTGGGAACCAGCCAGTCAAATAGCTGTTCAGCTGTGGTAACCTGAATACCACTTGCCAAGAGAAAATGGGGTGAGATATGTAAACCAGAGGGAAGGAGGGGAAGGACTGTGGCAGGTGGGTAGCTTCCTACTCTGCTGCAGGGAATCCATGGGAATTTCATCTCCTGGCTTGAGCAACAGCATACTAAGGCTGGCACTGCACAGCAAGGAGCTTTACCCAGAGTTCATATGTGCTTCTTTTTTCTCTAAGCTGTACACTTAAATTTTGGTTAAGTGTTCCAGGATGTAATTCTGTGTAATCTCCTTGGCACGGGGTTCACAGGGCTTCAGTTTGTTTGTGGCATGTAAATAACTTGCATAGCAGAATTTCCCTTTGACAATTTCCCTTTGTGCCCCTGGCTGCTGCAGGAGCTGGCGCTGCTGAGGGATCTCATCTTTCGCCCTGTGCCCCTTCCCCCCTGTGAGTAGGGGTGACAGTGTAGGACTGTATGAAATGCTGTCTCCTGACAAAGCTAAGGAGGCTGATGAGAACATCATGTTTTGCATAATCACAAGTTGTCACCACTATAAGTAAAATGAGAATCCAAAGCTGAAATTCTTTCTTGTGCATATAACCTGTCCAACCTCATCATCTTTCCTGTGTGTCCTTTAGCATTTGTCCTTGGACCCTGTGGCTGCCAGGCTGGGAGCTGCATCATCAACTCTGACAGGATGAGGTGGAGAGAGATGAGTTCACGGCCATTTGTGCCTCCTAGCTACTCTTGGCTGACACAAAAAACAGCTGACCCATGGGCTGTCACACAGAGTAGATCCCACTGCCTTTCTACATCTGCCCCTGGTCCTGTGCTGAGACTGACAAAGGTTTCCTAATTCTTCTGCCTGTCAGCTTGTGGCTGTGTACAATACAGCTTTCTTGTTGGGAAAACCATTACTGCACATTAGCAGAAGCCTGCCAGGTGAATGAAGCAGCAGCTGACTGTAAAATATAAACAAGTAGATAGATATCTGTGGGAAATAAAACTGAGAATAAAGATGTTCCAGGACTAGGCCTAGACAAGACACCGTTTAACACTTTCATTTATAAGACAGAAGCTTAAAAAAAAAAAATCCAATTATGCTGTTTATTGGTCTGTCATTACCAGATTGTAATAATAAGTAAGTAGCCACAAAGAAGGATTTATTTCTTTTTGTTGAGTAAAACCAAACGTATGTATACAGGATGTGGCCGAATGCAGGTTTCTTGGTGAAAAGTTTTCCAGACATGAAGCATGAGGGACTGCATCCTGAAAAACAGCAATTTTGCAAAAGTGTAGTGGTCAAGCTGGATACAGAACTCTTAAGGTACCAGTGCACTCTTATAGGAAAAGAAGAGAGGGCTAATTTAATTATTGGTTGATGGGATTTTAAAAATGAGCATTTTTGCCCTTGCACGTCATTAATGGCAAGGACACTCATATTCTATGTCTGATCCTAGTTTTTATATCTTTAAAAGATCTTTTTAAAACCTTCAGGAGGTATAGAAAGAGCCACAATAATGATTAGTGGTGAAAAAAATTCCTGGAAGTGATTTAATATGGAAAGGGTGGAGTGTGAGCAGCAGCTTTTTTTCCACCTGCATTTCTATTAGTAGTTACTGGATTCCTGTCCAGATAATTTTAATACAGACTTCATTTGTCTTTGGATGAGATGTCTAAAAAATGTTGGATGGATTAACTAGTCAGGTCATCTTTGTGAGATAAATTGGTTTGTTGCTGATGGAGGATAAAACACTAGTAAAAAATGATCAAGAGAAAAGAGACTGAGAAGGTTATTAAATTATAGGGAAAGAGTTTGGAGGGGGGGACCTTACATGAATTAAATAGCAATAAAAGAATTAAAATAGCCCAGCAGCATGTGCAGGAGATGACCATTGCTTATGTCATTTCAGAAATCCTTAAAGTTTGATTCACTTGGCTGAATCCTGAGAAAAGGAGGAAGATCTTGAGTACCAGGATAACCATTTTAGTTGTCTAAGAGATCAGGAAAAAGACTGCATTTTATGTGTAATATATGCATGTCCTTTTTACAACGTTTAGACATACAGCCTCTTGTTGAATATAATGATCAGTCTGCAGGCTGTGGGACTGGCAGGATGCTGGCTAATCAAGAAGAGCCTCTTGGCAAAGCTTGTGTGGGAGGGGAGATAAGACATTTGTCCATCTCTTTGTAGAGCTTAACCTAATAGCTGGATAACTCCAAGGAAATGTCAGAGAGAAGGGTTGAAATTTCCAGTTTGGATAAGGAGAGAGAGACTTGGAGTACAAGGTAAATCTGTGAGGTCCTTCTGTAGAGAGGATAAGCTGAATTTTTGTGGTTGGAAGAGTTTGCCCAGGAGCAAACAGGAGGAGTGACAAATGCTGCTGATAAAAGAATTATTTGTTTCCTCAGGGTCCCCTCCTGCCTTTGCAAGATTGAAGTGGGAGAGAGGGCCCCAGGAAGGCAGTGCTGGTAGAGCACTTAGTGAAGTGCTGAGTGAGGTGCTGGCAAGGGCAAGATTTTTAGAGGAAGAAAGAGATTAGGAGATGCATAAGTCAGATGAAACTGATGCAATGACTGAGAGCGCTGGCCAGGACAAGTTGTGTGCTAAAAAGGAGGGCTGGCAGAAGAGATGAAAAACATCTGTGGTAGAGCTTTAGGAAATGAGTTTGAAAGCAGCTTAAACAGTAACCATACCCTGACTGTAGAAGGGACTGAGCATCTTAGCTGCCTTGACAAGAAAGTATGTTGTACCCACTTTCTTTTACTTTCCTTTCTTAATTTATTTTCCTTCTCCCATTTAGAGAGTGATAAGCATAACTAGAAACTGTCTGAAGACCTAAATGGAAAGGTGAATGGCTGTACCTCTTCAAATCAGTAAATTGCCCTTCCTGCCATTAGAGAAAGTGGTGAATCTGTTGAGGTTTCCAGCCCAAGGCAGGATGTGTGCCCAGGCAATATTTGTTATCCATGTACAAGTTACTTATCTTGCTGTAAGTACTTGGGAAATGCATAATAATTTGTGGTGTTCAGGTTAATGATCTGATATATCCAATGGCCCTTCTGACTCCAAGGTCCAGGAGGCAGTTTTCTTATTTTACTAATGGATACACCATAATTAAAATAGATTTTGGTTTTCCTCCTGAAATGTCAAGATAATTTAGGAAGAGGGCAATAACAGTTTTTGTTGGTTTTTCTAATTTTCAGGCAAGATTTGTTTTAAAGGAGTAGGAGGGGAAGGTTGAAGCAAGGAGGATGTGGAAGAAGTGAGGGGGGAACCTTGTTTTGGTGACACAGCTGTTGGCTGAATTACTGATAAGTAGCCTAGAATTTTAGAGTACATATATATCTGAGCTTTTTTCAAGTATTGGTTGCCTGAGTAACAGTAACTACTGTTTGTTTGTTTTTTTTTCTACAAGTATGGTACATATTTTTCTCATATCACATCTCCCTCTAAATGGAAATCAGTGGAGGATGAGAATGTTGCAGGAATTAAATGCTTATTTTTAGGAGTTTCAAATATTAAGGCATACTTCAGTAATTACAAATGTTTTAAAATAGCATGTTCTTTAAAACTTAAGATGAATAAGGAAGATTAGAACTTTGTGTGTTTGGCTGTAAGCTAATTCCAAGATGCACTTTTCTAGATTTGGTAACAAAAGATAGTTTTTTTGGTTAAAAATCTACATATTCAATTTGAGGATACAAATTTTATGAGTATTTCTTGGAAATGGTTTATCTCAGAAACAATACTGTTGGATAAATCTGAAAAATGAGAGCTAGCTTGCAGTGAAAGTAGGGCTTCTGCCAATTGCTGTGTTCTAAATTCATAGAATCATAACATTTAGTTGAAAAAGGCCTCTAAGATCAGCAAGTCCAGCTGTTAACCCAGCACTGCCAAGGCCATCACGAAACCATGTCCCCAAGTGCCACATCTGCACATCTTTGAAATACCTTCATGATGGTACTCTACCACTCCCCTGCAGAGCATATTGTAATGTTTGAAAACCCTTTCAGTGAAGAAGTTTTTGCTGATATCCAACCTAAACCTCCTCTGGTGCAGCTTGAGGCCATTACCTCTGCTCCTGTTGCTTGTTACGTGGGAGAAGAGGCTGATCCCCACCTGGCTACATCCTCCTTTTGGGTAGTTGTAGAGAGTGATAAGGTCACTCCTCACAGCCTTTTTTTCTCCAGGCTAAACCCCCCCAGCTCCTTCAGCTGTTCCTCATAGGATTTGTGCTCCAGACCCTTCACCAGCTCTGTTGCCCTTTTCTCAATATCTCCAGCACCTCAGTATCTTTCTTGAAGTGAGGGCCCCAAAACTGCACTCAATGACTGAGGTATGTCTTTACCAGTACCATGTATAGGGGAATCTTGTCACCTTGTCACAGAAGGAAAGCAGGTTGATCAAGCAGAACGTGCCTTTCCTAAGCCCATGCTGGCTGTGCCTGATCCCCTGGTTGTCCTGCGTATGCTGTGTGGTGGCACTCAGGATGATCTGCTCTGCAACCTTCTCTGGCACCGATACCAGGCTGACAAGCCTGTAGTTCCCCAAATCCTCATTCTTCCCCTTCTTAGAGATGGGCGTCACATTTGGTAACTTCCAGTCCTCCCTGGACTCCCTGGTTAGCCAGGATGGCTGGTAAATGATTGAAGGTGGCTTGGTGAGCACATCTACCAGCTCCCTCAGTACCTGTGAGTAGGTCTCATCCAGCCCCATAGTCTTGTGAACATCAAAGTGGTGTAGCATGTCACTGACAATTTCTTTCCCTTTGCATTATGGGGGCTTTCTTCTGCTCCTTATCTGCCTTCCAGCTCAGGGGGCTGCTTAACCCCAGAACAATTGGTCCAATGTTAAAAACTGATGAAAATAAGGTAATTATTACCTCAGCCTTTTCCTCAACCTTTGTGACTATGCTGTCCCCCAACATCCAGTAGAGGAGGTATTTCTTAACCCTTCTTGTTACTGATGAATTTATAGAAACTTATTTTTTGGTGATGTATTTATGCATACTTTTTTTTTATGGTCTTTTATGGCAGTAGTCAGATGAACTTCTAGTTTGGCTTTGGCTGTTCTAATTTTCTCCCTGCATAACCTCACAGTAGTCCTTCTGAGTTGCCAAGGTCATAAACTCTCCTTCCTTACTTCTTCAGGGATCAAAAATGTCATCATTTTGTAATTGCTATGCACAAGACAGTCTCCAGCTATCATATCACCCGCAAGTCCTGTGTTTGTGAAAAACAGGTCCAGTGGGGCACCTCTGCTGGTAGACTGAGTCACCAGCTGATTCAGGAAGTTCTTCCACACAGTCCAGGAACCTCCTAGACTGTTTTCTCTCTGCTGTGTTATATTTCCAGCAGTTATTTGGTATAAGTCAAAGTCTCCCACAAGAACAGGGGCAGTGATCATGATGCTTCTCCCAGCCGCTTGTAGTGTCTTTAATCTGCCTCTTCATCCTGGTTGGACAGCCTATAACAGACTCCCACTAGGATACCTGCCTTATTGGCCTTCTCCTGATTCTCTTATGTAAACCCCATTGTCATCATCATCAAACTCAAGGTAGTCAAAACACTCCCTAATGTACAGGGCTACCCCATTGCCCTACTCCTTCCTTGCCTTTCCCTAATGAAGAATTTACAGCCATCCATTGCAGCAGTCTGGTTGTGCTGGTCATCCCGCTGTGTCTCTGTGATGGCAGCTGTGTGGTAACCTTCCTGCTGCACAGTAGCTTCTATCTCATCACAGTTTTTAAAATTCTCTGCCTACAGAGTGATTCTTGCTCAGAGTAGTGGGCTTTATATATTTTTTTTTGTAGGTACGTTTACCCAGTACAATTTCTAGAAAGACTTTGCTAAGTCTGTGGAAGGCTGTTGTAGTTCACTGCTGGTTTTGTTTGTTAGTAGTCCCTGAACCTGGATATGGATGCAATTTGTAATATTTTGCTGAAATTCTGGATCATGTGGGCTGTAGCTAAGATGACAGTAAGATGCAATTTTTTTTTTTTCTGGCTTGGAAATCCAGTGTTAAAAATAATAATAGTAAAAAATCTCATGTGTAATGGGATTAATCTTTCCAAGCTGATAAGTACAAACTGATTCAGTAACAGCAGAGAGTAGGAAGGGTTAGGAGGTGAATTTTGTCTGTCTTTGCTAAGACTGTGCTATCACAGAATTTTAAAGTCTCCTTGCAAAATGGAGCTCTTGGTTCTGGTTTTATACAGTAAATTGAAATAAAGTGTGACCCTTATCTTTTGTCTTTCAGGCTTGTCTCAAGACTACCAAAATTGTAGACTGGTTGGTGCTTTCTCATGGAATCCCTGTGACTGACAAAGAAGAGATTGTTGTGGTAGGTGTTTGCCTTGACTGTCTTGACAATGCTTGATCAGGGCACAGACAGGTGCAATTTTCAATGCAGCAACGCTTTCATAGGACTCTTGTACCAACAGAAGCTGTGGGAAGGGAAAAAATATGCCTGAGAGATGGGTTTTACAGTCTTTGGAATTGCTGTTGTGGTTCCCCATAAAAGTGGAAGCCACATAGCCTGGGGTACTATAGAGGAGGGAATTTGTCAAAATTTGCTTTTAATTATGGAGCTCTAGCATGAAAAGAGTTGGTTAATTTACCAAAGAAATGTAGGAAAACAATAAAATCTGCATTCTAATTAGCTTCCTAGCAAAATCCAAGTCACAGAAACTTTTTCAAAGAAGTCTCAAAGCCGTTCTCAAAGCACAGGTTTATGGTACCACCTAAAATGGGCTCACTAGGCTTTTAGTTTTAAATCTCTACATAACATATATATGTGTGTATATATATGTACACATATAAAACACACGTGTCTTTATTTCTGTAACAGAGCCTGTTTTGCTTTCATACATAGTTTTTGATTTAATAGTTCCATATGCTCCATACTTCAAATAAGGGAGTGAGATAATAAAGTGATTTCCTTTTTGAGATAGCTATAGTTCTCTATGTACTCCATAACAAATTATTGATGTAATTGGTAAATGTATCTCTAGTCAAACAAAAAACATAGCACATATTTATCTTCTGATCTTTTAGAAGGCAACAGAACTTGTGTTTAAATAATTAAACCTATCTATGTCTCTGTGGTTTGGAAAAGGTCATCCTGCAAATATCACTAGAGCTGCAAGTTCTGCATTATGCTTGCTCTAATATATGGCGATATGCAGAAATAGTTACATTTTTAGATTTTTCATTTGCTTGAGTTTGTGACTTGCTGTTACAGCTTTCCATTTTTCCAAGCAATGCCACCTTTGCACACATGCATCTTCTAGTAATAGTACTAAAAAGTCATATACTTACAGACTGGCAGATTGTACTTTTTTTTTCCCTCCTTTTCTTTGAAACTTATGTTCTTGGCTTAATTATCAAAGTGTAATGGTGTTCTTGCTTGACTCTTTGATCACAGGAAAAACCTCTTGTGCAAACATAATCATGCCCTCATTTGGCTTATATTTAAGTATTGAAGATTTAGTGTAACAATCTGTATGCTCTGCTTGAGGAATATATCTTAATATTAAGAAGTACTTCTTAATTAAATAGCAAGTTGAAATATTTTTTTCATTGAGGTTTTTTTTTCCGCTCCATTATTTTTTTAGTACTAACTGGAAAAGTCTGTACTGTCACATCTTTTTTACAGGCAGAGAATCTAAATGGGAGGGGGGAAGAAGAGAGGTAAATTTTATTTTAAAACCAAAGTGTCTGATACTGCCTTTCATATCCCTTGCTTAAAAAATAAGTTGAGGTTAAAAAATAAATCTACAGTTTTATTGTTTTCTTGTTTAATTTAACTGGTAATTCTAAATTTTAAATACAGAGAAGCAGAAAGGATTTTTTTATTTTTGCATCCCTCATAGTTTGGGGTATGGATAGTTAATTCCTTTTATAAACTTTCAGCTTACAAGTAATCAGCATTTTTCCTACTTGTAGAAAGCTATACTAGAAACATATAATTCATTTCTGATACTTAGAAACTTGAAGAAAATCCTTATAAGTGGAAAATGGCAAGTTTATATATGCCTGTCCTTGGGGGGGTTAATAATTTTTTGAATTAGTTCCTCTCCCATTTGGTGATGTACTTTTTGCTGCATCATGCATATTCAGGGAGTGACCATATCTCTTCTTGATCTCCATGTGGGAAACTAAATGAGCCAAGGTCCCTCAGTCTCTCTCCCTTCCTTCAGCTCTCCATCCCTGTCCTGAAGGGTGCTGTGCCTTCAGGCATAGTGGTCTACCTCTGCACCCATTCACCACTGTGTTCTTATCAGCAGTGCAGCCTGTTCTGTTCCCACCTCACTGTTCTACTTTTCTGCTGAAGGTCCTCTAAAGAGCCTCAAACCTCTCCAGGCACTACATCCCATTTTCTGAAACACGGGAAAAAGCATCTATAAAGTACTCTCAGCCCTTGTCTTGGATAAGCATGCATAGCTGGTTTGTCTTTTTTTCATTTTCTCTAAGTAGAAACCTAAGTTGAGTATGATATGTTCTGGCAAAAATCAAACCAACTGTGAGCTTCTGTGATCTTTCCTGGCCTTCGATCAGTGTGAGAGCGGCTCTGACATTTTGTGAACATACATAGTTGAAATGTGCCTTGAGTTCTTGAATCTTTCTGCTGCCCTCCAACCCCATTTCTCTGAAATGGCTCTAAAGGATTACTGAAATTGGGCATGTCCTGGCAGAGATCTGTATTGGAAAATTTTTGTGGCATACAGATGATCATGAGGTATTTGTGTAAAGAACGAGAACATACCATACATAGCTCAGATGATTAATACAAAGCAGAGGAGTGCTGCCCTCTGATTTTCCTTGTCTGGCAGGCAAGAGCCTGCCACTCCTGTCAGTGTGACAGTGAAATAGGGAGACAGCTAATTGATCTTTCCTAAGCATCTAGAGAAGCTTGTGCTCTTGTCATCTTTAGACGTGCTTTCATAGCTTGCTCCTGCTCATTAGTAGGGAGAAAAGGGAGCAGATGGGGAAAGTCAGAGTTTGCCAGTAAAATGCAAAATTCTTCTCTCATGATCTAGTGTTGGCTTGAAATTGTGGGACTTTCTATTAGAGTTGATCATTTGTCTCCTTGTTTATAACCTTAAAATAGTTATAATGTTTCATTTCACTGTGGAAGGAAGCAATCAAAATATTTTGGCTTTGCTTCAGATAAAGATGTTTTCTAAGTAGCTGTCTGTAACCTTAATGACAACTGACACCTATATAAACTGAATCAGTGTGCCATAATTCAGCAACATGGGGGTGATCTAGTGATACAGTAACAATGCAAATTATTATTATCATCATCATAATCGTCATTATTATGCTATGCCTTATAGCAGTAGCCAAAGGCACAACTTGGTTCAGTCCAACATAGGAGAGCGGTAGCTAAAATAAAATGTAATAAAGATGTAAATATCTGTCTATGAAAGTAGAAAAGTGTTTTTCTGCCTGTGGTATGAAGAAAGAATTGCATTGCAGAGGTGACAAACTCATTCTGTGGTGTCAGCCACAAAGTAAAATTTGTTTTTAATTATAGTTCATGAAACAGGATGAAAAACGAAATGTATTTATTGGCTTTAGTCACAAAAAAAATCTTCCTCATTAATAAAGAAAGGTTTGAAGGTGGGAAATATTGATCAGTAAAGACAACTTTTAAAAGTAAGTTATCTCAGCTTATTCTAAAGCCATCTGCATTTCTTTGTTTACATGTTTCTTTATGTGTTTGGGTCTGTGGCTAGCTCAGAGCAACATGAAAGTGGTTCTGACCAGGCATGGCCTTCTCAGCCTTCATGATTTTTAATTCTTAGTTTTGAATGCCCCTCTGTTGCTGCAGAATAACTTAGCATCCTGTTGAAATAAATAGCTATAGATCACATTTATGAGGCTTTATTTTAAATACTGGAGGGGATTTTTCCTATCTTTTTGTCATTTTGTTTTTTCAGGCTGTTGTTTTTTTAAACGCAGTATTAGCTTCTAACATAGTGAGAGACATTTTGGGGTTGTACCATACACCAAAACCTGATTAGGAGTTATTTCTCCCCTCTTTTGCAGTCTGTAGAACAAAATCTGGCTGTGAATGTTTACTTTTTATACAGATTCTATGTATATGTGAAATTGTTTTTTTGTATAGTTTATTCCAGCTTCTGTAAAATTGATCACCTTTCTGTTAAAAGAGGATTGCAAGAGTTAGTGGAGCTGGGGATGGTTTGTTTTCTTCAGTTCAGCAAGTGAGAAAGAGAATAGAGGACACTGACTACTGCAGATGCACGAAGTATTAAATGTGCTGGAATGTACTGGCAATGTATGAAGTAGGGAAAGAGGCACAAGTTAAGACACTTATCTGCTGTTGTGTATTTTGACCTTTTTAAACTTAGGCAACCACTGCATATCTTGCAGCAATCATTTGTCTTGTGCAAAAGGGTCTCATTGCTGCATAACAAAGTCAGTTCCTAGCTTTCACAAGCTGTCTTCCACTTCTTCTATATTTTTAATACAATGTACACAACTCCATTACAGCAGTACTTGAGAAATTTTCTTGTCCTTAGATTCAGACATTACAGTGGAACCTCTAATTTTCTCTGATCAGTTTTTCATTTTCCTGGTAGTATATTGATCCTAATGGATCAATATCTCTTTCTGTGTTTCTGTCACATCAGTATTTCTAATCCTTCCTCCCATCCCCAGCAGTTACAAATTCAGCTCTTCCTACTTTTTTCTGGCTTGGCTTTTGCATGTCTCAACCCAGTTTCACTTTCCTATAAAATTTGCAGGTTGGCTTGAAGTAACACTGCAGAATAAGAGCTGCCAAAGGGAATGAAGCTGTTAGAGAGCTCTGGATCTCTGAGAGGGGAACTGTCCACTTCATCCCTTTCCTTTTCTGCTATGGTAAAAGGCTGATTTACAGCTTGCCATATTATTCAGCAGTCCTTTTAATGTCTCTGTTATAAATTGAGGTGCTGGTTCCCATTTATGTAAAGCCTTGAGCCCTGGGCTGGGGAGGAAGCAGGTTGGTGGCTGATCTGTCAGGCATGAGCTGAGCAGCACAAGCAAGCTAGTTTTCTCAGGGGCTATGGAAAGAGCTTCTCCAAGGACTTGGGAGCTCTCTCAAACCTCAATGCTTGCTGTTACAAGCCCAACAGCCACTTTTTAATATTGCTTTCTTTAGCCAAAAAGCAAAATCAGTTGCCACAGAAGAAAACATTTCATTTTGAGTATTAGTAGGGAAGGCAGGAGAGAGTACAAACTGTCTGTGATGCAGGATAATTATATTGTCTTATGCACTGCATACCACTTTGTCTGCTTTTTCCATCTGCTGACTCTCTGACCACTAGTGTCATTGCAGGAACCCAGACCTCCTGGTTATTTGGGGTCACTAGCAGGTATTGTAGCATCCTCTTTAAGCCAGCTCAGGCGTTTTAAATCGGTGGTTAAAAGTCAAGCTCAGTTTGTTGTGCGGTATTGAAGTGTTGTGCCCAAGTGTGAGAGCCTGTATTGATGTTCAACACCTGGGTGAAAAGGTCTCTGCCCAGTGCCCTGAATTCTTGCTCTAGTGCCATTTTTTTGTCTCCATAATTAGATCCTCTTATAGTGATTCAATTATTTTTTATACTTTTAAAATGTTTATTAGCTATTTTTATAAGTGGTTGGTTACTTTTATTAATTTCTAATAACCACATAGTTAGAAGCCCCATGTGGTCATCTTATGCCTTATTTGTTTTTAAATCTAGTATTTGGATGATTCCTGGTCTGCATATCCTTCTCATTTTCACCATCTACCATTGCCTTCTTTAATGGGGTTTGGGATTTTTTGTTCCTTTAAAGTACAAATAGATTATGTATGTGCTAGTAGTTACTGACCTAGTTGTTTGGTCAGTCATATTCCCAAACTCCCCACTAACTCAACTGTAGGACTTCAGTTATTAGACTTCACAGGTTTGGAGTTTGTGTAGCACTGTCCTGGCTTAGAGCTGCTCCATTGTGTCTCATGCTAAAGTCTTGCTGTTCTCTATCTAGAACAGAGTTTGGCATGCCTGAAAAAAGTCCTGAATTTCCCATATTCTGTTGCCTTATGGGGTCTTCCTACACTACTCTGTTCTGGCTGTTCCCACCCAAGTGAGTTCTGAAGCCCACCAAGCACCTTGGCGATGCTCTTGCTCCCATCCGTGCTCACCAGTGTAAAGGAGATGCACGGCTTTGTGTTTCCAGTGTTTGAAGGAATGACTTGTTCCAACTCTTTTGGAGAAGCAGCAGCCAGCTCCTGTGCTCCTCCCTCTTGTTTGTCTTTTTAATTATCACTGCTTTGCTCTTGAATCTATGTAATTGGTTTCCTGCTGGAAGGAAACTAAAGGGCTGCTTTTGCCAATTAACTAGGACAAAATACTCTATTAGTAGACAATGTAGGTTACCCAAGGATTTCAGAAAAGAAATGTGGGATATCTTTGGTTAAACAGTTGTTCTTTGATGGTGGGTTCTTTTAATTAAACATGCAATAGGGTGTTCTAGGTTCAGTTCCTTCCTGAAAGATTTTTTTTTTTTTCCTGTGTAGTTTTAATACTGACAAACTATTTAATCCTAAAAGCATGGAGAACTTTTAACTCCTAGTCCAACACTGACTGTTCTTTGATTTAAAAAAAACAAAACAAACCAACAAAACCTAGAAGAATGACTTAAGGCCTGTGGCACGGCTTACTCATATAGTAGACTATATTTAGGAACATTAATAGCCATATTTGAAATAAAATTTCTATTATTGGCCTCCTAGATTACTAGGTACAATAATATCAGCCAAGAAAGAGCAATCAGATTGAATTTGTTACTAGGAATATCTAAAAACAAACCACAAAACCTAATTTTAAACAGTGGGTTGTAATCCATGCTGTTTGGTTTAGAACCCCTGCAGTAATTCCTTTCCAAATGTCTATTTTAAACCGGTATGTCAGACCTCTGGCTGTTTTTTCACAATGTGCTAAACATAAAACACTACGGTGACCTTAAAGTAAACAGGAAAAAGTAGCAACTACAGAACTTTAAAAAAAAAATAAATATTTTTTAGTGTAGTGGATTCCCTTTAAATAGAGGGGTATGTTTGAAGAGGTGGGTGGTGTTGTGTGTACCATGTTACTTGGTTGGGACCATAATGAACAACCTCATCTGTGATCTTCCCAGCAGTGGGAAAGAGGGCAGGCTTCTGTGGTTTGTGTCTTGTTTGGTTTGGGAAAGCATGAGCTGAACTTGGAATGTTTCCTAGTATCTAAAATGTTCACCACTTGACCTCTAAGAAGTGTAGAGTATCTTTGCCTACCATTTTTTAGGTCAGCCTTTTAGTCATAACATTTTCAAGAAAAAGGACTTTTTTTTCTTTATTATTTATTTCAATTTTAAATGATTGGCTTGATTAGTCTGCTTTTTTTGGACTGCATACAAAGGGGTGGAAGCTACAGGAGCCAGAACTGCTCAAATACTCTTTCAGGATACTTCTGATGTCCAAATGGCTCTGCAGAAAACGGTTGCTCACTAAATTCAGCTACTCATCTGTTTTCTGAGGCAGAGGGTTTAGTACTAAGGCTATTGATATTAGTTGAATTGTCTTAGAATTTGTTTGTATTGATGTAAACTTCTGTAACCTCTGGCCTGCTACAATGTGCACTACGCAAGCATAAAAGAAAAAAAGGAAAATCTTTTTCCCACAGAGGAATTTGCAGTTGATTTCTGTTAATAAACTCTTTGGGATTGTGCAGAGTACCCATATGAGGATATGTCAAGCTCCTGAAAAGTTTTTTTCAGATAAAACTGATGTCTGAGGTAAAAGACATAGATTGACATCTATCTTGACATAGGTATTTTATGTACCGAGAAGCATGTCTTCAAAGAACTATTAGCCTTTTCCTGGATCTTGTTTTTGTGGGACAAGCTTTAGTTACCTTTTAGATAATGAACATAGACTGATCATTTGTACTTGTGGAAGGAGCTCATTTTATGAAGTGGCTTAGGGAATAAATTGTGTATGTAAATGCTTTAAATATAAGTATCACTGCTTCATTTTGTTTCCTTCTCTAAGAAATAAAATTACTTAATTCTGATATTTTTAACTTCCTTTAAAAGCTATCAGGAATCACTGAAAAAGCTCTTTTATGGATTGTTTTTGTTTTTAAAGCTTTTCATTATAAACCCCTAGAATGAAAACCACAGCTTAAGGTGCCCTAAAAATGTTTTTCTCTGTGCCAGAATAAGTCTATGCAAATTTCAGTTGCTTTATGCAGCAAGCCATATCTCTCCACTGGAAACTGAAGAGTAAGTAGGTGTTTTCTATCCCCACGCCCAGCATGCTTTCTGCTAGTAAGCATGTCAGCACTATGACCCACAAGATGTGCTGGGAGGGCTGTGTTTCAGCATCCTTCCCACCCACGTGCATGAGCAGGTACAAGTTACAGATTGAGCAGGATGCAGGTGGTTTGTACAGATACAAAAAAACAAAACTGCTCCAATTAATCTGCAGCATGGGGTGTATCCTGAACACCAAGACTGACTACCAGCTGCAGTGTCTGTGTTAATTTAGGGAAGGGGTTAATATGGTCTAGGAGTGCTAGGAGACAGAGCAAAATGGTAGCAGGCAGTTTCTCTGAGTAGGCTGTCACGTTCACTGCATGCCAAATCTACAGCAGAATTAAGTACTCTGGTCATGCTGGGTATTAATACATTGCATCAGTGGTACCTGAGGTGTTTTCTCTTTAGCAGGATGAATTATGTGAGTATGTAGAAGGTGTAAGGGATTGACTTAAGTATCTGCTTTCTCTTCATAACGATACAGTGACACGTAAGGCAACATCCTTTTTTATTTATATTTCTGTTGCAATTCAAATGGATTTTGCTGAGGCCACGTTAGAAGAGTTTTATTTAAATTTAAGAGCTTATTCTGTTGGTATATTCCTTGAATAATTTTTGACATCTTTTTTTGTGTGACTGCAAAGCCAAGTCGCTTCCATAATAATAAACCTCTAAGGTCTGAATCGTAGAATGGGTCAGGTTGGAAGGGACCACATGGATCATCCAGTCCAACCTCCCTGCTCAAGTAGGGTGATCCTAGAGCACATAGCACAGGATTGTGTCCAGACATTTCTTGAATATCTCCAGCCAGGGAGACTCCACAACCTCTCTGGGCAACCTGTTCCTGTGTACAGTTACCCACACAGTAGAGAAGTTCTTCCTCATATTCAGGTGGAACTTTCTGTGCATCAGTTTCTGCCTGCTGCTTCTTGTCCTTACTAAATTAATTAATTGGCAGGGAAAGTAATTTGCCACTGTACAAGTTCCAGTTTGTTTTTACCAGTTTGTTGTAAATGAGGAAGGAAACTATAATTCAAGTTCCAAAATTTAATTCTTAGTCTTAATTTACTACAATTAATCATGAGCAAAAGGAGAAAACAAAATGTAAACTAGAAGTAATAAACCAGAGACCAACACCTATTGATTTTTGAGCTGTGCTCAAGTGTCTAAAGTGGTACAGAGGAAATCCCAATAGCATTCTTCTGCATGTGTTCCCAAAATCAGAAGCCCTGTAACTTACTGTATTTGTTACCTAGACAATGGAAGCCCTGAAGGGACCATTTCCAACAGTGTGGTGACTCTGTGCTCTTTATTTCTTCCCCATCACGCTTTCAGTTGTCTCTACATGCCCTCAGTGCTTCAGCCTTTGGTTTTGGTATCTCTGCCTGTGTGGTTGCAGAGGCGTTAGGCACAGTCTCTGCCACGTGCTGCTGCTTCCTGCAGTAAACAAGGGTTATATATATGTGTTGTACTGCAAATGTTGCAGGTGGGGAGGGAGGAAAAAACAACAATGAAGCAGGAAGCATTACTATGCAACAGTGATACTACTGTGGAGGATTAGAGCTGGGGCTAATGTTGAGGCTAATACATTATATGTCTGAAAATACTGTTAAATGTTGATTCTCTGCAGAGGGAGAAGTGAAGGAAAACATGTATTCAGGCAGCTGATGCACCACTCATCTACCCATTCTCTGCTCAGCCCATGTGGTGTGGTAGGTACCAGCTGATGTGTCTGACTAAGCTGTGTGAGCTGCTCAGTTATGCAGTAAGTTTGGGACGGAAGATGTTATCAGTTGTTCCTTATAACTCAGGTGGTGTTTGAATCACCAAATTTTTTTTTTTTGGTGCATGCAATTTTAGTGGTTCACACTGACATTCCTCTTGATTGTGTTTGAAAGTCTTTCAAAGCCTGTGCTATCAGCCCATCACTTAGAAGAGAGAGAGAGAAACTGAACTAAACCATCTGCCCCTAATTAAGCATCTGCCCCTAATCCAAGTGCTGTTATGCATTAAACATGTCTTTTAAGTTTCATAGCCCATGTGAGTGACATGTCTGTGCACGGGCACGTGCTGGCTGGCATACCAGGACACGGAGATATATAGTTGGAATGTGGCATTTTGGATGTGTGAGATGAAACTTGGAAACAAGCACCACTTTATTCACCACGCTACGTTGAGATACTAACACAGACCACAGTATAATTAAATTTTCTAACATTGTGCTTAAAGGCAAACTGCCCCTCTTCCAGAGACAAAAGGAACACTTGTTCCAAGCCAGTTGCCTAGTAGGACTGTGAGAGTGAAGAACTGGATTGTGCTACAGATGATGTGATGGGAAGAGGGCAGGCTGCTTCAAGCAGGATGAAATTAGGGCAACAATATTAAGAATAGGAAGGGAGATAAAAAGACAAAACTTCTGGGGGGATGCAGCAGAATAATCAATTGGATTTGAACAATGCAAAAGAGAGATTTGAATCCAGTCATCAAGCTTGTCAGGACAGATGTTTGTTGTAAAATGTCCTAGATGATAGTTTTAACTTTTATAATGTAAAGCATCAGATGATGTGAATTATGATTAAAACATTTTGTTCTCTTACCTATTTTTAAATTTAGTACTACTACTACTACGAAAAGTAGTAGTAGCTAGTGTTGATCAGACTATATCCTGTCTGCAGGATGTACTGAGCAGGCTGTATCAGTTTTTTCAGTGTTTGAGAGGGGGGAAAATGTACTGATGTGTAATTCAGCCTGTTGCACAGGTCAAGCCATTTAGTTTATTATCAGGAGACAGAATTTTTATGGAAAGATGTGGTGGTTTTCTTTTTTTTCCTGTTTGTGTGGGTTTTTTCCTTTGGCTGAGGTGCTTGGTATTAGACACACTGCCTTCCTCTGAAAGTCTTCAGAATCACTTTCCTTCCTCACTCTGAATAAGTAGTGTAGGCAGTTATCTTAAAATCTTCTTTAGGCACCAGCAGTAGGATAACTATCTTGGGCAGTCTAAATCCCATCCTAAGTTTTTTCCTTATGTTTAGTCTGGTGTGTCACACCAGCATGGTGAATGAGTGTGTGTACCGTGACATCTAATTCACAGGGTGAAATGGTATAATAGAAGCTTGGGGTTTGGGAGAGAAGCTGTGCGACTTCTCGCTAGAGTTGCTGGTTTTAGGCACAGTTTTGGAAAAAGTAAAAGTAACTTTCCATGTGAGTGTAATGACTACACAAAACAAGTCTATAGAGATTTACTCTATGAAGAATCTTTCTCTTTTTCTGTGGTTTGGCAATACATTTTCTACTCCTATTGATTGTATATGCTCTCTTGGTTCTTCTTCCTCTTAATATTGTTTGTGCAAGATAACCCTTCAGAACAAGGGAAACCTTCACTCTAATCTCTGAGGGGTGGATCTGGGACATGAGACGGGGAATTTCTCCACTACTACGGCTGTGAAAGATGCTGTCTCTTACCAATATCTACCTGGAATTTTGTGGTTGTTACTGAGTTTAAAGAACAAAGAGCTTATGGGTAAGTTAACCAGATTTCACCTCACTCTGAGTACTGCTTTCAGCTACCGGTGTATCTGCTTTGTATTTCAGGTCTAGCATAGGAAGGGATGGTTCTTAGATATGTGTTGTCTTACAGCTAACATGGGAGCTGTTGTTCAAACCTGAGCTCTGTGGTTAGTACTGAAGTGACAGACCTTGAGAGGGTTTGCAGTGGGTCTTTTCAATTGCAGGTACTCTGTTGCTCATCTGAGACTTGCAAAGCACGGCAGAAATACAGCATGCCCTAGGCATGCATTTTGTCATAGTTGCAAGTAAAAGAGTTTTGATTTCCTTTTGACTGGTGGTCCAAGTGTCTCAGTCAGAACCAGGGCTCCATTCCCCTTGCTCTTATTTTCAGTTTCTCAGTGACTTTGCATAGCTTTAAATGTAGTTTCTAGCTTTAAGCTTCTAAGGCTTTTCTGTTTCCCCCCAAGAAAGAAAACTCTTACAGATCTCAAACTTGGTACTATTTGGACTTTGTGTAAACATAGCTCTTACTTTTCTGAGGGTCAGCTGTGGAGAAGGAAAAAGCTTCAACTGTGGTATGTCAAAACTTCAAACTGCTTGTCACTGATTTATTGCTATTGTGGAGACAGCCCAGAGTGCATTAATTCATCAATTCTTATAAGCAGAGAGGAGGGAAAGAATAGGAGGAAAAGGAAAGGGGTGGAGGGGAAAAGAAAATAAAAACATGGGAAAACATAAGGGATGGGAGGAAAGACATAGCAAAGCAGTTGTTTTTGAGTGAGTGGTCTAGGAATTTCTGGAAAATAATAACATAAGATGTTACCCTAGAGAGCAATGGAATTGTCTGTGCCCTTCTTAATACTGTGGCATTCAGAAGCTAGGACACTATTCAGTCACGAGTCACTTCTGACTGCCAGATAGGTTGAGGGGTTTTTGCAGTTGTGCTTAGGCTACAACTGAATTTAAGATCAGTCTCTTCATCCTGCCTCCCTTTAAGACCTCTTCTGTATGCAGCTGTTATTCCCTTCTCTAAAATACTTAGAGCTTAAACGTTTTGACTGTTAATGATTTAACCCATGGCCTCCCACACTTTTGTATGGGCTTAGTCATTGCCACAATAAGTCACAGATGGTGCTTTGGTGTTGGCCCCAGTATTCCAAGGCTGTAAAGTTTATGGAAGTTTTTACTAAGGATCTAATAGGTTCAGGACTCTTAGAGCAAGCAAATGAGATGGGCACGCTCATTCTCTCCAGACCAAAATGTGTTGCACTCATGCCAGTTTCAGATCCAGTTGATAAACCAGTGCTACAGTGTCTACAGTGCTACAGGCTTTCTCCTGTGTTATGTGGGATGGAGTTTTCTCATCCAGCAGAGACGAGGATGCTTTTAAAATGCATGTTGTCGTGATCTAGCTGTTTCAGATTAATTTAGGCCTCGTGAATCTGGCTGCTGAGAGTGCTCTGAGGCGTACTGAGGATCTGTGACGCCAGTGCTGGGAAACGGGATCATGCAAGTACTTCGGAGTTTTTGCCTGAGGTTATCTGCTGCTCTAATGCCTTTATGATCTCTTGGATAGCAAACATTGATTTAGACGCAAGAATTCTGAGCAATGTTCTTTAGTATTTACACACCTGTCCTTTTGTTCACATCATCTTTTGGGAATATTGAATATCTGGGCCATATTGCAGTGGGATTCCACTTCAATTGTTATTTTACTCCATATAACAAAAACACTATTTCTGGGAAGAGCCGGGAAGATGATCTATTTCAGCTATTTTCTCCAGATTTCTCCCGTCTTCCCTATGTTTTCTATTGTCTTACTTAACTACACCATTTTTTTAAAAACCAGGTTTTGTTCTTACCTTTGAATCTTCCAGTTCTTTCCCTTCTGCCTGTTTGCATTTCCCATCTGCAATTTCTTTCAGGTAGAATTAAGTGATTTTCTTTGTTCTTTGAAATGTTTTCATCCTTGCCTACAGGGTCTGAATAACAGCCTCACCCAGTTTATTTCAGGTTGCTGCTGTTGGCAGTGCTACAAGAAGCCACAGTGGCACCAGTGCTGGTGACAAACATAGGAAAATGCAAGGTCAGGAAAGTCTTTGGCTGTCACGTTATTCAGTGGCTGTATTTTTTGGATCCAGCTCTATGGGGCACTTCTGCATGGACAGCTTATGGCATGTCTATTTGTAATATTCTTTTGAAGTAGGAGTTTTAACAGTCTGTTGTTTTCTGTGTTTGTCTCTATAATATCTTTTCCTCTCTACCCACCTGTATATTTGATAGGTAGTATCCTCATATCCATAGTTCTAGAAACTGTACATTGCTTTTCTCATCTTTAAAACCTTTCATAGTCTGTGCAGTAATCAAACCACATCGTATAAGGTTTTGGCAGGGGTGGTTGCCTTATATAATACTCTAATTTCTGTGGAAAAGAAACAAGAAGAAATTTTAACCAGGTATTTAGCAAAGAAATGTGGGGTTTTTTTTTTTTTTAGCGTCCCCTAATAGTGATTTGTCCCTGAAGCAGTCCACTAGATTTATTTTGTTTTGCACTCAATGTTATTGTTCAGATACCTTTTATCAGTGAAAAAACATATATTTTCTTTTTTTTCTTGCCATTGGAATGTTTCAATGTAGTCTTTATACATGTATATATTTATACATCTATACAATATATATATATATATTTAAAATATAAGATTTTTATCAGTCAGGGAGGTAAAGCAAAGAAATATTGTTGCTATTCATGAGTGGACTGAAGTCCCTGGAATAATTGTTTCAATTCAAAGTAAGAGCTTGTTTCCCACCTGCTGTATTGTCCAGGAGACTGAAGTTGCTGACAGTGCTCTAAGCATATACATAGTCTTTTATCTCTTCTGGGCTTGGGCCCTGGAATAGTTTGAAGATAAGAACCTGGAGAGGTTGAAGTTGGTGGCTAGCCCGTGTAGGGTCTTAAAGGCCAGGTCTGAAGAGTTCACAGTAGACAATGTGTCGACATGGCTTTCTGCACTATTCTGTATAAGCTGAAGTTTCTTACATGTTGAAGAAAGTTATGCCTATAAACAGAAGCCTGTTATACTGCTGGAAGAAAGAATGTGGATTTAGTGGTTGGGGTTGTCTGGAATTCAAAGGATGATACCTGTCTGCTGGACTTGTGCAGTTGACTGTGGATCAGATTTATGAGTGAGCCTGGAGAGCTAGGTAGGCATTTGACAGGACAGGTTGACAGGATTTAAGAACCTAAGGAAGACAGGCATCAAAACTCTGAAGTTAGTCATCTCTAAACATCCATGTAAATCAGTCTTCTGTGTTGGTCTGACTGACACCTATCAGAGACAGTGATTCTGCTTTACCTCCCAAGCAGTTCTGGGAGGATGAATACTTGGAGACACAGTTACTGCAGAGATAGATGCCAGTAACTTAACTGTGATTGATAAGTGAGAGATGCTAAGTCTGCCTGCCAGTTTGTGTTATCGTAAAATCTACCTGGTGGGTGGATGTAATAATTATTTTGTTTTATAAAGTGATGTTAAAATGACCTTATCTGTGGTATAGTTGCATAATAAAAACTGGTTACACCAACACAAAACAGTTGCAAAGTGGTCAATTATGCCATGTAGGCTTTCATATGATTTTTCAGAGGCACTTTGGAAAAGCCTAGGAACAATGAAAAATGGCATGAAGTTCCAGCTCTGACAGAGGGGTAGCAAATAATGCAAGCTGCAGGACTGTTGCTGAATACCCTCAGCCACCAACCTGGATCATAGGGAGTAGTCCCTGCTGGTGTGAGGGTATGGCACATAGCTGTGGGGTTGTGTGCACTGAGCCGCAGCTGTGGCTGCACAGGAAGGCTCACAGCTGTTTAGGCCAAAGTAAAAAATACTGACGAAATAAATGTGGCAGGCAGTGCCAGTTCCAGGGTGCATGTAGTAGCCTTTCTATAGATTACTCCACTTCAGACATCTGTGGGCTTCTTCCACATAAGTAAAAATCTGTAGATTTTTGTATAGACTTATATTTTTATATATTTATAAATATTAATTGTATAAATACATATTACATAAATATACTTAATATATTAAATATATACAGTTGTACTGACAGATGTGTTTGACTGTGTACAGGAGGAAATGTAGTCTGAATTACCTACTTTTTTTATATCTATAAATACATATATACAATACTAAAACTGTACTATAGCAGATGTCTAATTTCATCTAGTAGCCTGTATTATTTTAAATCCCATTTAAGTCCCTTCCTTTCATTTCTAAAAGAGCTGTTTTTCATCATGTCAGTAAATTCAGATTAACTCCTTCAGGCAGATGACTTAAGTGTACCTGGTTAACTATCTGTCTGGTAGGAGGGAGGACTGAAGCCCTTAGTTTAGAAATTAAACCCATCCCTGACCTAAAGCTGAAACTCAGAGTCTCCTGAAATCTCTATTTTAAGTCTTGCTTGGTGGAAAAGACCCATCAGTTAGTGTGCTGCATATGACTTTTATTCAACCCTATTTTCTAGTCACCCTTCTCACATAGGGAGTCATGTATCCTAAGTGTTGCAATTGCAGTTTAACTGTACAATGCTGTGAAATACTTGATTAGCATGCAATAAGAAAAATCATAGTGTTTTACAATTTCTTGAATGACTTGTATGTAAGAAAGTTGCATTATTTTCTGCTTCCACAGAAGTTTTCACAGTATTTCTGCTTCACTGTTTTCTGCAACTCTTTGAGGGCTAAAAAGAAAGAATTGTTCTATTCTTGACTTACCAGAGGTCATCAGCCACTTGTTCTCACTAGAAAATGTAGTCTGTGTAGGTGGACCAAAAACTGAGGGATTACTGTTCAGAACTACAATTCATGTTCACTTAATTCATTAATTGTTCTTCAGAAATAATGAAAGTTTCCTTTTCCCTCCATACGCATCTCTGGGAATGCCTAAGAGTCACATTCATATACATTACATCTTACTACAGTAAGAAGACTTCAGTCACTTCTCTCTTTATGCAGAGTTCCCCTTTCAGTGTCAATATGCACATGACTGCAGAATTAAACAGTCATTGGTCAGGTTGTTAATTCTTTATGAAAAGACTGCTCTGAACAAACTCTTACTAAAGCTATTTCCTATGCTTCTGACTTCCAGCTTGCTTTGGGATGCTGTCCCAGAAAATCATGTGCTGTCTTACCATATATCTTACAAATTCATTATTACCAGATAAGAACCACTCTCAGCAAAAATACATAAATGAGACTAACCTTGACTGCAGTAGGACTGGGAGTCTGAACTGACAACCAGCTTCTCTTCTGATTTTCTGTGCCTCTAAGTCTGGTTTGGTCTATCTGCTATCGATATTCATGTTTGGACTGAGTTTGGCAAGCAGCACAATCTCCAGTGAACTATATATTTGTGTGCTAAGGTCTGTTGGACTGTAGTTCTATGCCTTCTCTAGCTGTATTTCTTGGGACCCTGTAGCATATAGCCAAACCATGGTGCAAAATTTTCTCCTGGTTGTTTGTGTAACTGGTGCTGTCATTCAGCACAATGATGCACCAAGACACTTTTCAGTATCTTTTTCCTCTAGAAATCCTTGGCTTTCTTCTTGCAATTACTTAGCATTCTCCCTGAAGCATTGCACATCGCTAGAAAGGATAACAATACAATCTGAAGCCATAAGAGGCCACAATTGTGGAACAGTAGGAGTTTTAATCTGGTTTTGACAGAAGGTGTTTGTTTGTCTGCTTTTCTCATAGGAATTTGTTGTTTGGTTTTATGATTTTTTTTTTAAAGTTTTTTTTAAACCTCATGATGCAAACATAGAAGTTTATTATTTAGTTGCAGCAGTATGATGGATGATCATGAAACAAGATCTAATCCGTGTTTTGAAAAGCTTCATTCTCTGTTCCTTTACAGGGGTACCCCAGAGAGATGATCCAATTGGGTGTGGATGCTGTTTGTACAAGTTTTTCTAGGCTACGTGGTAAATTTCTTGGTCCTGGCTTTAATGGCAGCAGTGATATTTTGTCCTCTCCTTGCCCCATAATGAATGGGAAATTACTTTAATAAAAAGTGGCAAGGAGGGATGAGCAGGAATGGCTCTGCTACCATTTGATGCTGCATTCAAATTATGCCCAGTTATTGCCATGGCTAAATTCGGCACAGATTACATACCACCCGTTTTGGGGCAGCTCATTTCTGCTGGTCTGTTGAAAGCAAACTTGAAAGGCATTTTAGTTTGATTCGTTCTTGCTTTGCAGAAGACAAAGAGGAGAAATACTTCCCAGTGAGGTGTTATTGCAGTATGGTTGTGCTGCAAAAGCAGAATTACTGCAGTGATACCAGTAAGCCTCTGTTGAATGCCCAAGAAAACACTGGTAAGCCTTGGGGCTGAAAGCTTGATATTTTCCCTTTGTTGTCACTTATTGACCCATACTGAATATGTATATCTGTATTTTTTTTTTTTCCCCCTGGACTGAACCATGTGATTTATTTGATGAGCTTTAGTCTGAATTGTGTCAGATTCTACATCTTAGTCATAAAATTTGCTTTGATTTTGGTCGACCTTATGTATGCAAGTGCATCCTTAATGTAAATTTCTCCTCATTGTTCATTTCCTAGTTTGATCTACCTGCTTCCATAAACATCAGATATGCAATAAATTAGGCAGGACAAGCAAAAAACTCTCCAGCTAATAGCAGCAGTTCAAATGTGTTTGGTCACTACTCTCAAATACATCATGAATCTGTCTGTAAATGTCAGATAAACCAAAGTTTGGAAGAAGAAATTTGGTTTTGCTGGTAATTTGTGTGAAATGAAAAAGTAGTGGTGAAGTAAAGAAGCAGTCTAGTAGCCTTAAAAGTCATAGGGTTTCATTCATACTACCATGTCACTTTCATGTTGAGGTCTCTGAAAAGATTGCACAGCACAAGTTGTATTTTGTGAGGTGGAGCCATTGTTCGTGTGCTGTTCTGTGGGGCTCTTCCATCTGTATCCTTTGAAACAGTGTAGAGTTTGTGTGTGGGCTTTCAGAGGGAAGTGATCTAGAGCAGCCCTGGAAATGGGGTTGCTTAACCTTTCTTCTCTCCCCCATTCTCCCTATTGACTGCACTAGAAAAAAAATTTTGGTGTTCCTTTTGTACCTTATGAAGAGTGTTCTAATGAGTTGGACTGAATGGGAGGGCTGACAAGATCTTCACTATGTTTCAGAAATGTTAGAGGCCTTGGTGGAGTCATGCCCACAATTAATTGACTTGCAGTTCAAAGAAATATTTGTGACGTCTGCATGTGATTTCTTGGGGGACAAAAAGCACACTTTTCTTGAGCATTTGCCTAAATCCTGTCTAGTAAGCATTAAAGTAGTTTGTTGCAGTTCTGGAGATCCTACAAAGTTCACAGATATGACTTAAAAATAAGCGGTTCCTGCAAGGGCTGGAGGCAAGGGGAAAAAAAAATAAGACAACCAAAAACCAAACTGACAACAACAACAAAAAAAACAACCAAAAAACACCAAAAAGCCAACCAACAACAGTGAAAAAAACCAAAACAAAAAAAAAGGCCAAAAAACCCAAACCAACCAAACAAAAACAAACCAAAAATACCCAAACCCCAAAAAATCCCCCCAAAAAAGCTCAAAACCCACCCAAACCTGAAAAAACTGTAATCATGATTTGCGCTAGTGTGACAATGGTAAGGAACCACCTGTTTTTGGGAAGGAGGAAGGTACAATAATGTGAACCTCCCAGCAGCTTGGGATGTGAATTTTCTACACTTAGAAGGTCAATGTCACAGTGACAAAACATTACTAGTAAATATGTTGGTAAGATTTGATGTACTCCATAAGTTACCCTAGATATTTCGGGGGAGTGTGTGGGTTTTTGTTTTGTTTTTCTTCATGTAAAATTCATAAATTAGCTTTCCTCTTTGTGGGAATACATTTCTTATGTGTGAGATTTTCTTTCTGCTTAGTCAGTTGACAACACTCCATCTGGGCCCCAAATCCTAGGATAAAGATGCTCTGTATGGTCCTATCCTTTCACTGTCTTGAGGGCAATATACAGGTTATTACAGACTCTTCTTATAGCTCATTTTGTGCACTTATTTGCCCCAGCTGGTTGTTGCTACAACAAAGCCGTGCTCTCAGCATATCAGAAGGGTTGGAGGAGAAATGCTGGCTAAAACTTGTAGTGTACTTAGAATATTTATTGTTCTTGCTAAAATTAACAGCAAACTGATTGATCTGTCATGCTCTTCAGAACAAAAATATCTGGCTCTGTGAGTTGAAATCATGATGGAAAAGGGCATAATAAATGCCTGGGTTATGAATGACCTTTTGAGTCTTGCCTGGGTACCTGAGGTTAAGGAATATCAAAAGTAAATTTTAATGTTGGTGAGAGATGTAACTAGTGATGAAAATCACAGGAATTGGAAATGAGATTTTTGCATTTGTAATGTGTGACAAAAGCCTGTGTCCTAAGGGTGTTCCTGCTTGCTCTCACATCTTCAGTGTATTATGTGTGGGGTGTTTTTTCCTTCTGCTTTCTATATGCAAGTTCCATCACGCAGGGGATATGAAAGGGAATGCAAGTGCTGGCACTGTCAAGTTAACTATTGCTGGTTAGTTAGGACATTGAAAAAAACCAAACCAAACAGGCTATAGCTGATAATGTTTTCCAATGGCAGAAATGTAGGGAGTATCAATATAAGGAAATAATGGAATATCTTTACTTTTTATGCTGTTTTTCAGACTGCTCTGCAATGACTACAGCAAGATACAGGCCTACCTGGGACTTGGTACTTGACCCACTAGTGTCCTGTAAGCTCTGCCTTGGTGAATACCCTGTGGAGCAGATGACAACAATAGCACAATGCCAATGCATCTTCTGTACCCTGGTGAGTTTGTGTTTCTTATTAAGCATTAAAAAAAAGACATAGTTTTAACTGCAGAACTAGTGTGTTTCTGCTGAGTGGAATTCACCCTGAAGTAGTGATCTTGCAGTGGAAATAAATGCTGTTGCTGTGTACTTGACACAAATGCTAACAAGTAAACCTTTGTTTTCCTGTAATAAAAAAGAATATTTTTTAGCACTTCAATATACTGTATAGTTACCTCCTTAGCAAGGTTATTCACACTTTCTCTTTTATCTATCAGTGTCTTGGATTTGGGGGTGGTTGTGTGATTGGTTGGGTTTTTATTGGGTGCTGAGGTAGGTTGTTTTTTTCTGTTGGGTTTTTGGTTCTTTTATTTTTTTTTAATTTTAGTAGAAAACAGAGCCTTTCAGTTGAAAGGGATCACTTCAACAATGATCTGTGGTCCAGCTGCCTGGTCCCAGCCATTTCATGGCTCTTCAAAAGCTAAGGCATGGTGTTAAAGCATTGTTTAAATACCTCTTAAACACTGACAGGCTTGGGGCAGCAGCCACCTCTCTAGGAGGAGCACTGTACCAGTGTTTGGTCACTCTCTCTGTGAAGAAATGCCTTGTAATGTCCAGTCTGACTCTTCCCTGGTGCAGCTTTGAACCATTCCCATGTTTCTTGTCAATGGATACTAGGGAGAGGAGCTCAGCACCTCCCTTTTTACTTTCCTTGCTCAAGAAGCTTTAGAGAGCAATGAGGTTACCTACCCCTCAGTCTCATTCCCTCCAAGCTAGACAAACCTAAGGTTCTCAGCTGCTCCTCACAGGACACTCCTTCCAGCTTTTCACCAGCTTTTTGTCCTCTGGAGCTGCATCCAAGGACCTTCACATCCTTCTTAAATGGTGGAGCCCAGAACTCTGCCCAGTGCTCAAGTTAAGGCTGCACCAACGCTGAACATAGCGGGACAATCACCTCTTTTTGACCAGCTGGCGATGCTGTGTTTGGTACATCCTGATGGGCTTTTCCCTCCTGGCTGCCAGGGCACTGCTGACTTACATGGAGCCTGTTGCCCCCCAGATCCCTTTCTGCAGGGCTGTTCTCCAGCCATTCTTCTTCTAATTTATACTTGTGCCTGGTGTTAGTCAATGCCAGGTGCAGAATCTGGCAATTCAACTTGCTAAATCTTATGCCGTTAATCATGGCCCTGCTCCAATTTATCTAGATCCCTCTGCAAGGCATCTTGTGCCTCAAGAGAATCAGCAGCACTTTCCAAGTTCATATCATCATCAAACTTGCTAATGGCATATTCAACTCTTGCATCCAAACAGTTGATAATCATATTGAGCACAACTGACACTAGACCTGAGCTGAGGAGCAGTGCTGTTGACTGGTTGCCAGACAAATGTAGTCCCATTCACTACAACCCTTGGGAAACCAATTTTTACCTCAGAGCTCATCTCATAGCTGGACAACTTGTGCAGAAGGATGCTGAAGTATCAAAAGCCTTACTAAAATCTCAAGCAGCTCCATCCACTGCCTAATCCTTAATTCAAGACAAGTGACCTTGTCAGAGATGGTTGTCAAATTAGTTAAACAGACTTTCCCTTCGTGATCCCATGTTGATGGTGCCTGATGATTGCATTGTTCTTTAAATGCCTTTCAATAGTACAGAGTATAGCCATGCACCCTCTTGTAACTAGAAAAGTACTTAATGTATTACAGATTCTAATTTCACTGTATCTTAATTACAGTCGCATAACAGGTTTCCATTACCATATTGTACAGATGCTTACCTGTTAGTACATACCACTGGGGAACATAAGTGTAGTATTTGACAAAGAGCACCATTATCACAGTTAATGGATATTGCTAGTTTAAGAACTACTAAAAAGAAAGAGAAAATGACTGTAATTTTTCATCTGTAATACTGAGTTTAAATTAAAATTTTAGTTCATTAAATTTTGCAGTGGGTGCAATTAGACAGAAACCTTGTCATGATGGTTTTGCAGAGGAAAAATTGGAATATTATTAGTAAGAATATAAACTTCTGGGACATATGATGCTTAGACTGTAATTTCCCAAGAGTTTATGATATGGTGATATAGACTCAGGCTGGGATTGGGTGACTTTTTTTTTTAAATTTAAAAGTCCTTTCCAGCAAAGATTTTTGGTGTGTGTTTTTAGTATCTAAGATCAAGGATTTTAGTTTATTTTATTTTTCTTCATGGGAATACTAACATTTTTTTTAAATAGTAGATTTCCGTTTTCCTGGTGGCTATTGAAGGTATAGAAGACAGCCAATGGAATAGGTAGATCTATTGTGAAAGAAGTGTTTGCTCAAGCGTGCAAAAGTGCATAAAATAATAGGCTTCATGAAAAAGAGAATATAGGCTTAATGAAAACTGTTCTTTACTGTTCCAGTAATTACAGCTGAGTGTTCTGTGTTCTCCATGTTGCTTGAATACAGAGAATATTTAAATTTCAGTTTTCAGTAACATTTCAGTGGCAGCAGAAAGAGTGGGTTACCAATAAATTTTTTTTCATCTACACCTTGTTCCTTCTGATGTTTACTGCCATCCCTGGTGACTCTTACTGCTGTTTCGAAACCTATAACCAGTTACAGATATTGTATATGTAACCTTTGCCGATAACCTGTTCTTAGCGGCTGAGATACTAATCTGACTGGTGACATGAAATTTGTGTTTTGAACTCTCTTCGGATGAAATCATCAGCCACTTTTACTAATTGTATTTGATTGTCATGAGTAATTCCTTCAGCTTTGTCCTGTTTAAACAAATTGGTGTAGTTTGTCTGCCTCTTATTTGCCACTTAAGCTTTACTACAGTGACATTTGAGTGCCCTGAAAACATTATTTATCCTAAAGCTTTCCCGGGAATTAACAGGAAATACTACCCTTGCTTTCCTTGATGACAGTGAGGGAAGTATTAAAAATCAATCTCAACAAATGTAAGAGGCAATAGCTATAAACCTGTTACAGTCCAGCCTTCATCTGAATCCCAAGGCCTTCATCTCTACATTTGGGCCAGCCTGAAGGTTGATAAATTGCTAAAGAAAATACTCCTATGAATTAGGCGAGATTGTTTGGCCTATTGACAGTTATGTGACAGCTGTGTGCAGAATCCTCCACTGGTGTTCCTCCAGTGACGATTTCCAGAAACACCAAGGACATTGCATATGAATTGTGCTTTGTAAATAGCCAAATTAAAGTTACTTGAAACCAGCAAGAAAAAAGAATAGTCTTTTGACTCAAGATTTTGCATCGAGTATATGTACAGTAGATCCAGTTCATCTGTTTTGTTGTTGTTTGACCAATATTTAGTTTTGTCCTGGCTTCCTTTTTGTAAATGAACAGAGATAATTGATGGCCTTTCCAGGAATATGAGCAAAAAAGAAAAAGGGATGTCCATACAAGTGTGAGGACTACTTTTGCTACAGTTTTTGCTACTAGCTCTAGCCCTTCTGTCTAAATCACTGCAAGCTGAGATAAGATGAGTATGTATTACAAAGAGATCTTTCAAGTGCAGTATTGCTGGTATGTTGGCAGCATTTGGATCAATATACAGGTCTCTGAATCTTATATTTCTGTCTGTAAGTCTTAAGTCTTTACTACAGCACTTCTGTGATTATAAAGATCCCATGAAGGATTGTCTCTTCCTGACACTTGTACAGTAGCACAGCATTGCTATTCAGAAAGATAGAATGGGGGCACTGTTTCCATTTGCTTTCTGGCAGAGCTGTACATGGATTAAATAGAGCAGACTGCCACTCCTCTGCTGATAAGGCATAGGCACTGCAATTTCCCATAGTATTATTTTGCCAGTTAGTACAATACTCCATTATTGTTTTTATCATTATGATCACTAATGCCCAGACAATGCTGTGAGCTCTCAAGTTTTGTATATCTCATCCATTAGGAATAAGAATGTATTTTCTCTGGTACCTCAAGCAAATCTGTTGTTGGATTGCTTAAAGCACCAGAGGAACAAAGTCTAGAGAGTAGAGAGTAAAAAAAAATCTGTGCTGTTAGCTTTTTGTTTGTTTTTCTGAGTATTATCAAGGGGAAAACCAGTATCTCTTTTTAGAATCATGTTAGCAATTGGAGCAATCTTAAGTGTGCTTGTCTGATTTTGGGCCAAAACACCTAAATAGCTTGCTTTTTATTAAATTACTTTTCCCTGCTTAAATAACACATAGTACATAGCTAATCTTAAATTCTAAGATAGTTTAAAACAAGCAACTTAGCAGTTGCTTGCTTCAGACTAAGTAATTGCTTTTGCATGTTTTCTTCAGAGAGCTTTACACTTAGAGAAGGAAAAGGAGAGTAAAGTAGATAACACCACCTTTTTTTTCTTAATTTTTTTTTTATTGCTGCACTAAATGTTTTCACTTACTCTTTAGCTGTTGTTTTTTTTAAGCGTGTCACGGGAGATAAACGGGGAGCAATTTTAGTCTAGTTCCTGTCTGAAATTCTGATTGTTTTGTGATCTATGATGATATTCTCATGTGTCTTAAAGGACAGGATGTTCCTTTGATGTGTTATCAGTTGTATTTGCGCTAAAGTTACAACAGGTCTTCTCCAGTTGATATTCTTTAATGGAAGTCAAGCAGTAGGTTGCTTGAATGTGTTCTGGTTCGGGATTTACATGTGTACATAAATACTGTATAATTTATATATATATATAAAACACTCATATAGATGTGTCAATGGGTTGCAAGTACAGTGATGTCACTGTTACTCAACACAGGCTAAGCTCCATTTGACCTCGCCTTAGATTGTTCAGTTCCCTTCAAGATGTTTTACAGTACTGATCATTCTGGTACCAGTGGATTCGTTGCTTAGTTCTCTCATATTTAAAACAAAAAACTGTCAAGTAGGCAGTTCAAACAAGGAAGTGTCTAGAAAAAATATGAAACATGAAAGAAAAATTGTCTTTGATGGAAAAAAGTTTGATTATTCCTCTGTAGAGTACCTTGTTACTGACAGAAGGAGAAACTGTAGTCAGATATGCAAAAGAGAGGGATGCCTACGGTCAGAAAATAACAAAACTAATGTTAAGGCCTTCCTTCTGCTGCTTGTTTGTGCTTTCTTTTTGGTCAGATATGTACATGTGGATCAGCTTTGGTGTTTGAAACTAACACTGCTTAGTAGATACTCACTGATTCTTGACCCTTGAGTCAGCTGGTTAATCTTACCTGGACCTTTAGATGTCCCCTTGAGTTTGTTGTGTCCTATGCCAAATAGCTTGACAGCAGAATAGAGCAGACTCCTGCTATCACTAGCCCTTTTTAAACAGGATTAATGAATTTTCCTAATCATGACTGTTCATGCAGATCTGCTGAATTCTAATTATTCCCCTATTTGAGCTTCCTTATAGGCTGAAGATCAGCAAGGCAAATACTATCCGGCCTGTAACTGGTACCGGGTTTTGGTTTTTTTTGGTTGTTATGTTTGACTGGAAGCACATGGAGCTTCTCTGAGTTGAAGGACAGAAAAAAGTGTGATTTACTTAGCATTATCCCTCACTCCAAATGAGGCAGAGGCAGCTTTAGCCTCTCTTTCTGCCAGACCAAGGCAGACACCAAGAGCAGCATGGATGGAAACAGGTGGGCTTGGCTGCCTTCCTGATCCTGTGTAGTTTGTCTCTGCTTGCCAAGGGAAGCCTACCTTAGCAAGGCAGCACCGTGCTGAGGCCAGGCTGTTCCTCACCTCTGTCAAAGGAGATGCCCTACTTGCTGGGAGATAGGAGGGAGGGGGAAACCTAATGACTTGTGAGGTTTTATAGAGTTCAAGGTCCTTCTTAGCAGCTGTAATGCTTCCGTGTTTCCCATCAGCAAAGCTTAGCACTTGCTGCTTGAGCTGCCATACTCCAGCCTCAGCAGAGAACTGATACTAATCTTGACACGTGATGTGTCAGTAGAGGCTTCATGGTTAGAGGTCACTGTGTTTGCATAGCACTTTGCATGGCTGGCTGGGTTCTCACATGTCTTGTAGGTGCTCTGACAATAGAACTTCCTGCTTTAATAAGCAGGAATCACAGAACCCTGGGTGAAAACTAAACTTGATTCAGAGCCTTCAGTTTTCCTCTCCTGTGTGATGTCACTTAATTAGATTAACATTATCTGTCTTCATCAGGGTATTGGTAAAACCAGTTCATTTTTGTTTGCACAGTGTTTTGCATGTGAAAAGGGAAGGCCCTTTGTTTGCTGCAGATGTGTTGTTCTCCCACTCAGAATTGCTATTTCTTTCTGAAATAGAATAAACTTTTCTCAAACATATAAGGAAAGGCTGTTTTGCCTTTTTTTGTGGTGTTTCTGCCTTCTGAATATTTGAATATTTGAGTTTCATCCCACATATGTTGGCATTTGAAAATAGATTTGTTTTTGTAAAGTTTACTTGGTGTGTATTTACCAGTTGCAGCCCTGAATAGGTGAGAACAAGAAGTTTGTGCAAGGTAATGGAGGGATAAAAATCCATAATGAATAAAGGTTTACATGTAGATCCACTTAAAAAACCTATTCAAAGATGAAAATATGCCCAAATCACAAGGTATTATCTTTGTCTCATTTGGCCATTTTCTACTGTTTACTGATGTGATTGATTCCTCTGAAGAAAAATTGTTCAGCTTCTATATATTTTACAGTACACAGCCATAAATAAGTGTATCTATAAAAGAGCAAACCCACTACTTCAAAGGCTAGGAAGCTGTAAGTCTGTGTTGCCTTCCCTTTCTCTTCCCAGATACTCAGCTGGAATAAGGCATTTGTTTTTCCAATGCATTTAGTTCTGGTTGCTTGGTCCTGCTTGGGGTTTTGGCAGCCATTGATTGCTGTGTCTCAAAGGCCATGTGCCATGTCATATTTCTCAAGCTGGAGTAGTCATCAGGGCTTTTCTTTCTGCATTCTTGATAATACATACATTTCTTCTTGCTGTACTTTCATTTGTTGACTGATGGCCTGATAGTGCTGTTCCCTGTACTCAAACTGGCACAGTCTTATGTGGAGGATTTAGAGGCTGGACTCAATCTGAGGGGTGATGCACTTCATCCCTAATATAAGTATCTTGTCTGTGAGGTGTTTCCATTCATTAAGAAGTGTGTACCAGGGACTGCTGTGATATTTGGGTGTACTGTTAGGAAGCATTTGGAGATAGAACCAAAGCAGCAAAGTCTGCTGTGCTGTCCCAGGATGAATCAACAGCCATCATTGCACTAACTACAGCTGCATTTGCAATGGGTGAGTGCCTGCTCCTGCCAGAATGTGGCCAGTCCCCATCCTAAGATTCCACTAGCTGCTGGGAACACAAGGACTCTTGGACAAGAAAAAATTTTACAGCTCAGGAAAGAAAGCTCAGATGGTTTGTCCTCAGACATGGAAGCATATGGGTTGTGTTTATCTTTCCCAGACATCATTCTGTTTGGCCATCATCCACAGGCAAGGTGATGTGATGGCATTTAGACTCTATATCAGGGCTACAGAACAGCTGATGGAGTCTTTAAACATTGACAACCTAGTGGGAGAAAGAGGCCTTTACCCTTGGCAATTTAAAAAAAAAAAAAGGTTAAGAAGAGGCCAAGTGTTGGGAAGGTAGAGGCAGGAAACTGGTCAAACTGAGGTCTTCTAAATTGCTTGCCATTATGGGGAAAACATTTATCAGCTCCGATGTTATCTATCTCTGGTCCTGGCCAAAGCCTCTCTCTCTATGTACCTTCTTTTTCACAGCATAAAGCACTAGATATTTCCCTGTTGCAGAACTCTGGAGCCCGTTGCAAGTGCTTGTCTTGGAGTCAAGGGCTGGTATGCTTGCGTAGCAGGATTTTTGTGCCTCTGTAACAAAACAAAGAATATAAAGGGTAAACATGTAAGACAGTTCTATGTTACTGCTTTCAGATTTGAAGTACTGCATGTCAAGATAAGTGGATGTTTCTTCCTGTGATTTATTCTTAAGGATGATGAATTAGGGTTAATAAAAATTTGAGTTCTAATAGTGGAGATTTCTTTGGAAGTAGATAATTGTTTCTGAGAAGATGTCTGTAGAAGTGGAAATTATATAAGTTCTAAGCATGACCACAAACACTAAACACTTCTAATGAATATCTCTCACAGATCTAGGTGGTTTGTGAAGTTGAATATCGCTTGTGCTTGTGGATTTGGTCAGCATAGCTGACAGTTTATCTAGTAAAGAAAAAAAATCACTCCCACAGTCACGCATTGCCCCAAAAAGATATCCCTGATTAAGTGTGCATAGATATTTTCTGGTAAGATATTTTCCGATAAGTCACTCGTCAACTAAGCAGGATTAGGGTAATATTAAAAAGCTAGATTGTAGATCTGCTGTAGAGAATTGGGCACACTGGAGCAGCAGTGCAAGAGTGGTTCCAAGTTGAGCCTGTTATTAAAGAACAATAGATTTGGGGCAGGATTATAACTACTTTACACAAAAAGGCCATGTACTAAATTTGAAAGAAGCTTAAAAGCTCTCTGAGGAACGCAACTATTTTTTTTTTTTTCTTTTCTCACACATGATTTCTTGTGTGCTGTAAGTATACCATGGAAATGTCTCAGTGTTTCACAGAAAAAGAAAACTCATTTCTAAGTTTAAAATAATATGGCTTGTATGACTGGAGTGTTGGAATGGAAGGATACAGGCTTTTTAGGAAGGACAGGCAGGAGAAATGGAGGTATTACCCTGTATGTCAGTCACCAGCTAGAGGGTGTGGAGCTACACTTCAGGATGGATAAGGAGCCAGCCAGGAGCTTATGGATCAGGATTAAAGGTAGGGTATGGACAATATGGGATTTGCTGCAGGGAGTCTGACCAGGAGGCTCTACAAGAAAATTGGGACTTCTTATAAAAAAGGGACTTTTTTTTATAAAGGCATGTAGTGATTGGACAAGGGGGAATGGCTTCAAACTGAAAAAGAGTGGGTTTAGATACTCTGATGGAATTCTTTACTAAGAGGGTGGTGAGGCACTGGAACAGGTTACCCAGAGAAGCTGTGAATCCCCCTTCCCTGGAAGTGTCCAAGGCCAGTTTGGATGGAGCTCTAAGCAGCCTCATCTATTAGAAAGGGTCCCTGCCTATGGCAAAAGCGTTGTAACCTGATGATCTTTAAGGTCTGTCCCAGTCTAAGCCATGCTATGAGTCTGTGATTTGTCCTATTACCAGATGAGCATTCCTGTTGTTTTTGGAAGTGTGCACCAAAATATTTTAAAAGGTAGCATATGATAGTTACATGTGGCTACAGAAATCTCTTTTTCAGGAGTAGGGAAGGCTTTAGCCTTATTGTCATGCTTCCCTCTTCAGAGAACACCCCAGATGTAGGCTGCTTATTTTAGGAGACTTTTTCTTCTTGTCTTTTTCTAGAAATATTTTCCATTTAGACAAACCTGAATAATTCCATTTTATTCAGGTAAAAGCTCTCTACCAGAGTGAATTTGCTATTTGGACAAAAGGGAGGGGAGCTGTTACTGCAGGAGTATTAGTCTTCACCTGAGACATAGACACAAATTTCTTTGTAGTGAAAGAAATTTACATACTCTCACACACACTGTCTCCCCCTGTTGCAGTGAGTATTGCATACTGCATCACTCTACTATTCTAATCTGAAGCAAAAATAGGACATTACATCACATTACCTGAAAGATTTACAGACAGTGTGTCTACCAATATAAATACCTCTTCAGCAGACTGACTGCAGAATTGACTTAGGGGAATTAGCACAGAGCAGTAGAATAACCTTTGTATTGCACTGTCTTATAGGAGGAAAATATATCACCTTCTTAGTATTCATTTTAATGCAATGTAAAGAAAAATTCCTGCTATGCAGAGCATAAAAATACTACAAAATATTATCAGAAGTACTTGATGCAGCAGTAGTGTTGGTCATCTGTGTAGCCCCATCACATGAACGTTGAACTTTGGCTTAGTATCCTGTTAGCATAAAAGCAACCCGTAGACCAAACTGTAGATTTATAGCTACAAGACACTACAAAATGAGTGTTTCTTACTCAATATCCTTTTATATTCTTCATATTCTTTCCCAGAATGTAAGGCCCAAAGGGATCTTAGCATGCACCTACCCCAATGTCACTTGTAATGTGGATCACAAAATACCAACTGGCTTTTTCTGACTCTTCATGTGGTTGAATGCAAGTTTATGTAATTATGTGTGTGTGTGTGTGTGTGTGTATTTATGTATGTGTATTTTTAGATGTTCATCTAATCCTAGTTTGCAGATGATACAGAATTTGAGATCAGCAATTTAGTCTACATGTTAATAATCATCCTATTTGAAAACATTTTCCTTTTCAGCTTGAGCTTTAAAAAATTTCCTTTGCTGAAAAAACATGTCAGCCCTTCCTTGTGTTTCTGAAGTGCAGTGTAAAGTCTTAGTGAATGTCTGGCCAAAGTGTAGTGTTATTTCCAAGGTTAAATTTGTTCACAATAACAGCTGTCTTTGCCTACCTTTAATATTTATTGTTACTAAATGCAGTGTAAAAGACTAATTCATTTTCTTTTGTAGAACTTAGTAAATGCTAGATTTCTTCTTTTTATTTTTTCCCCTTTCATTTTTATTAGTGCATGTGTTTGGTTTTTTAAAAATTTTTTTCTGATACCAGCATGTGATGATTCCGCATGTAGTGCGCACTTCATGTGGTGATGATTGTGGCCTAGTGCCAGCACTAAAATACATTTGAAGTTTTAAGAAATAGATCAAGTGATATGGTGATGATATATTTGGTTCTTGTCATGTGTTTTTGGCCCTTCGAAATCCATAGACTGGTTTAAAAATTTCCTGTATGATTTGGCACTTGCATCTGCAGCATTAGTGTAGTCAGAAGTCTACATTTTCCTATCAACTGTTAAGAAAATAATTCAGGATAATCTTCTAGTCTTCCTAACTCTCAAGTAAAAGGTGATATCTTGAAAAATCATTCTGTGTTTGCTGCAATAGTAGCAATAACATGTTCTTAAAAGGATAGTTATAACTTTCCCAAACTATCTCCAAGTGTTTTTAATTATGGGCATTTTGTATTGTAAAATGACCTTAGGCACCAAGTGAACACATTTTTTCTGTCATAGTAGATGGCAGATAAGTGTCACCCCTATGTAAACAATGAAAGTCAAGATTCCTTTTTTTGGAATTATGATGGGGTTTATTTGGAGTTTGATGTCAGGAGAAATAAGTCAAAGCACCAACATCAGAAGTAAGCATGATTGTTATTGGAATTCTTCTGAAAGAGAAGGAAAAGCCAAAAATTTTAATTCTTTATATGTAAATTTTGCAGTGGCCTATGCAGGTTTTTTAGAGCTAAATGCAGCAGAGCAAGATTGTGTTATAGTTTTTAAATCAGGCAAAAAATAAGCATTTTGATTACTACTGTAAATGTTGATTTTTATAACATTAGACAAAAAGCCATGGCACATCAGTGGTCATTGAACATACCTTTCTGTGTGGCACAATCCTTGAAGTATAAAGGTTAGAAGTACAACACATTTTGCCAAGCTTTAAAATACTAGGCTGTGCTTGGCAGCTTCAGAAAGGAAGTCATTCCTTTATTAGTCATCTGTCTCTGAGGCAACAGGGAGAAAAAAAAGTGTTCCAAATTTATATATGCAGCTTATAGTAAAACTGCTGCTGAATTGGGCTTTCAGTTGGTCTCTGTGAGGGAATGGATCTGAGCCAAAACTCAAAGTGGATGTGCTCCTGCCCATTGTCATGGGGACAGCAAATGCCAGTAGCATTCATGGATTACCAGGTGACAGAAAATGTCATCCACGTGTCAGAAAGGACAACGGTGATGGGAAGAGGACAGAGCAGGGATGCACAAGGATGCACGGGGAACAACACAGGAGTAGTGCTTGGGGGAGCTAGCTGGTCTCTTTGACTGATCTTAGCAGCAATTGGGGCATGGGATGCATCTTGATCTGCAGTTTACATAATCTTTATAAAAAATGTTATTTATAATTTATATATGTTTTGCATATATATGCTGTATGTAGCCTATATATAGTTTATATGTAACACATGTTGTGCAGTGCTCTGCTATCCTTTGTCTGTGGGGAAATTGCCAGAGTTAAATGACAGTTTTCATAGGGCTCCCTGTCTAACATTCATGCCGTTGAAAATGACATGCCAAGGTATAGATCTGTAGAGTTAAGGAGCCCAAACAACCTGAGAAGTGTCCTAAACTGCCACCATATAATAATTGTTCTTTTATTCCCCTGAGTGTTTTGTGTGCTGAGAGAATGCATGCTGAACAGAAATCTGAACTACTACAATTACCTGTTTGCTTGTTACAATTGCAACATAAAACAATGGCTTGCATAAGAGTTGTAATAAACTGTAATAAACTGTATAAAGCAAAAATGTGCATTTAAAAAAACCCAGGTTTTGACTGGTTTAGAGCATCTCCACGAATGACTTACTTAAGTAATATTTTGTTATTAAATAACTGAAATAAAATGGGGGGGGGGTTTAAACAAAGAAACAAGTGGAATTTGGTAAGAGTATTTCTTCAAAGAAAAGCAACTTTCAATTGACTCACATCCATTAGAGGAATAATAAAGATGTTCCTCAGCATACTCGTTTTATAAGGGTCAGTGTACTCTTGTGACCTTATTCCAATCTCAGACCTTAGGTATCTAATTTCAGCTCCTGTTTTCTCTGAGAAAAGTTAATTTTGAATGTTGTTTGGGGTGACTTACACTCCCACTTTTTTGTTCATTCTATGTAGTACATTATTGCCGTTATGGAAAGGCTATGAAGATATTTTCTTCCAGCATTGAATCAAGTTGCGTAGGAAAGGAGTAAAAACTTGTCAACTTTTTGTAATTGTTTTACAATTAATTTTTCATTGTATATGATTGAATACCTAATCCTGCTGTGCTGTTTTGCTTGCGGGCTGCTGCATTTCTGGTACCGTAGCCAGTCTGATACAAGTTGCACATCTTGTGTCTGCTCCCGAGAGAAGCCACAGGTACTCTGTGCATCAAATTCTCTTGCAATCACTTTGGGTTACTCTTTCTCCACCCAAGAAGTCTCAGGGGAGGCTTGAGTGCATAGGGTGTGATAGGGTGTTTTTTCCTCTGCCTATTTTCTGGCAATATTTTGTGGCCTTGAGGCATTGCCCAGAAGGTGAAGCATGAGAAGTGCACTTGGCTGTGCTGATTTTGAGAGGCAGGATCTAATGCCACATCAGGGGAAGGGAAAGGCCATGGACACTGCTCATGACAGGGATGAACTGTGTCATTTCTTGGAAGATGAGAGGAAAGGGAAGCAAATCCAATAGGCTTTGGCAATGGTCCTAAACAGGTTGAGGAGGAGAATTAGCCACATTAATGATTAATGATAGCTAAGCTCATTCAGCTTGAAAAGTACTTTCTATAAGTGCTAAGTGCTGGCATTAAAAATGTATGCATTTTCATTTTAATCCACACTTGGCATCTGCAAATAGAGAGGAAAGGGAAGAGCCATCAGTGTCATTATAGTAGCCCTAATACCTCACTGCAGCTGAAATCACAACTTGGCCAAGGCACGCAGCCTCGGATCTGGGTCTTGCAGAGCTCAGCCTGTGGTGGTTGCTGGTACTGGTTCTCTTGAAGTGTTCTACCACCTGCCCTGCAGAGCTCCAAGTGAAGGCTTGAAAGCCGTCCGCAAGTCAAACATCTACGAAGTGAGCAGTTGTCCTTATTAAATCTCTACAGAGGAAAACAGACTATATATAGTCACACATTGATTTATATGCACAATTAAAAAGTTTTATAAATATCAATTATCTGATCTCTGTTTTTCTTTAAAAAAAAAAATAACCTGCTTTCTCTAATGAGTGTGAAAGGGGACTCTAATAGAAATTATTTTTTTATGTTATCAAGGTGGTGGCAAGTTGCCACCAGAAATGCTGTGGACCAGAGCAGCAGAGATTGTGTTGGGCAGGAAATGAAGTGTTTGCTATAATCAAGCTGCAAGAGGCAAAGTCTAGAATAGTTTGTTAATAGAGGTGTCTGAAAGGAGCTAAATAGACAAATCGAGGGGCAGAAGATAAAGAGTAGAGGTTTGAAGTCTGAACTTTGACAGCTATGAGCCTCGTGCCTGAGGGTTAGGCTGGAAGGTGCTTGTTGATGGGCTGTTTGATGGCATGGGGTGAACAAAGCAGTTTGGGAGAAGCACTTCTGTGCTCTGACCTGAAGTTAGGCGCACCAGCCTTGGCAAGGTCAGTGCAGCCCTGTGCCTTCTCAGGCTGGTGGTGAGTCAGCAACTGCATACCTCTTGCAAATGTCTGGAAATGGTAACTGCAATCCTTGTTTTGCCAGTTTGCTGCAGAGTGTGTAATCCTTCTTGCCTCCCACACAGCTGTGTGCTGAGCTGGTTTCATATCTTTATTTCACTCTGCTGCTGGTCTAGCCTCACTCTTTAGTCACACATCTGCTAACAGAGAGTTAGGGACCTCATTCTGTAATTGTCTCCAGTTTGCTTATACCAGCTAAGCTCACAAGCAGGGTGAGAACCACCAGAGGGTGACTCATCCACTGGGAAGCAGACCCTCATTTGATCTTTCTGTGTAGCGTTGGGCTGGTAGAAGTTGCATGGTATCAGAAAAGAGCAGGGTCCCTTCATCACTCCCTTGCCTTCCCAACAAGACACCTATGCAGTATCTCTCACCTTGATGTGGGAAGGATGGAGGTGGAGGGGTGTTGTTGCTCTTCAAAAAATAACAAGGTTTGATCTTAATTTGCCCTTGGTCAAAAATAAACACTTTTCTTCTCTGCTTTGTTGACAGCCTCCCTGTGCACTGCTGTGTTAGAGGCTACATTTTTAGTTATGAGTTGGGTAAAATGCCACCGTTGCTAGGGGAGAAAAGTATTAGTATTACCAATATTTATTATTTGGTCCCCATGGAAACTGTAGTTCTTCAGGGAGTCTTAATTCTCACATTTTTCCTTTCTATAGGAAAGGTACTTCTTTAACCATGAATTTGAGATAGTTATTTTCCAGGAATAGATGGAAAGATGCACAGCCCCTTTTGTGCTCTATTATGCTTGACAGATGTCTGTGTGTGGGGAATTACTGCTTACTAAGCTATGTTGTGGCTTCCAGTCACACAAAGATCTTTAGAGTATGGTTATCTAATTATATCATAGAGGTGTTTTATTACTTTTGCCCCCTCTGCTTCCCGTTTGATTTGTGCTTTTCGCCATCGTTATTTTTTAATTTGCTGCATATTTTAAATTGAAGAGTTATTTGGTTAATTTTGGTTTAAGTGATCTTAGAGGCCTTCTTCAACCTAAACGATTCTATGATTTGATGGGGAAATGAATTTGCTGTTTTCTGCTTAAAGGTATAACTGTGGCAAAAGCTATGAGTGTGGCTCATAGCTGTAAAAGGGGCACAGCTGTATGTGCTTTTAAAAAGTTTGAGTTCTTCACATTTTCAAATGAAAGCTGTTAAAATACTAAGTGATTTATCCTTGGCAGAATAGTTAACTCGGTGTTTGGCTCTCTTACAGTGCCTAAAACAGTATGTGGAACTTCTGATCAAAGAAGGTCTAGAAACAGCAATCAGCTGCCCTGATGCTGCCTGCCCAAAGCGAGGTCATCTGCAAGAAAATGAGGTAGGTACACTTTTGCTGCAAATAGGGTGTTTTGTTTTCACTACAGGATGTTTAAATGTGTCTCACTCTTTATGCTACAGCTTCCGTTGTTAACAACATATGTTTTTATTAATTCTTTAAAGGCCAAATATTTTGTCTCTGTTTAAAACTACTTAGATTATTGCTGTTCCTAACTGGAAATTTTTCTTCTTTCAACAGATTGAGTGCATGGTTGCATCAGAAATCATGCAAAAGTATAAGAAGCTACAGTTTGAAAGAGGTAACACATGTAACACTACCCATTGAAGGCTGTCAGAATGGGTCCATTCCAGAGCAATCCTGTAAATCAGAATCTGACTGCACATGTTCATGCAGTAGCATTATGCATGAATTGCTTGATCAGCAGAAAAAAAACACCCCAAAACCTAAAAAGTAATTGTTTCTGTTCTTGCCTGCATGATTTCCAGAACTGCAGCACTCTGGGAATAAACTAAGGAAAGAAAATTGCTATGTAGTATATTTCTAAATAACTAAGGGAGGGAGTGACTTCCATTTCAAGCTTTGCTGTTTGACTACTAGTACTGTAGTGGCTGGAGAGGAGTACTGACCCCTTTCACAGAACCAGTATTTTGTTCTGGGGTGGCATTTGGTACAGAATTAATGAGTGGTTCTGTGTGTAATGATATAAACATGTTAAGAATATAAGCTGACTGTGTGCCTAGGGAGATGTGGAATGGTGTGGCCGTAGAGAACTCACAGTAAGGTTTTGCCGAGGGCAGAGCCTAGCCTGGAAATCACTGCAGTCATTGGTAGGTTTTTATTGCCTTAAGCGGGCTTCAAAACATGAAATGGCTTACCTGCAAGGTGCCTCTAGGAAAGGGATGGAACTGTGTCTCATGCTATTGTTAATCATGTGATTACATTACAATAGAGGTCAACTTGAAATAGGCTCCTACTGGGCAAAGCAGTGTAAAAGACTTTCTGGTGGGTTTTACTGCATAGTATACATGGTATTTAACTTCAAGTACAACTGAAAAAAATAAATCTCATTCTCAGAACAAGCTTAGTTCAGTGAATGAAAGTGGGCAATTAATTGAGACTTGTGGAATTTGCTTTAGTTTGGTGCCTGTTTGCAAAGCAGGCCAGATTTATGTCAAAGTGGGTCGCATAAATTAAAGGACTCCTTTTGAAAAATTGTGTTTTCAAATGCCTTGCCAGTCAACCTCAATTGGAATGCATTGTTATGGAAGGCTGATCTTGTATCCGCCTTTGAATTTGGTTCTTTTTATGTCCCTTTGCAGAAGTGCTTTTGGATCCATGCCGGACTTGGTGTCCATCCTCTACTTGCCAGGCAGTTTGCCAGCTCCAGGAATCAAGCCCACAGGACCCTCAACTGGTCCAGTGCAAAGTGTGTGACATTGAGTTCTGCTCTGCTTGCAAATCTAATTGGCATCCAGGTCAAGGCTGTCCAGAGAACATGCCAATCTCTTTTCTTCCAGGAGAAACAAGGTAAGATATTGAAAAAGATCAAGTATTTAGAAGCTAAATACTCAATCGCTGAACAAATCGGATTATGAATAGTAAAGAGGCATTTTCCTGATGTTTTGTTCTAAAGCCGTTTCCTTCACTTAGTCATTCCTGTTCTTTTAATGCTGCATTCTGAGCTCTTGGCAGCCTCACTCTTTGCCACCATTCCCAGCAAAGCACAAAGAAGCTGCTTGAGCCTTTGGCCTTTTGCCCCAGAGGGAAAAATATGACATCCAGGCAGCTCATCAACTTCCCTTGAGAGATGATCTTGTTACTGCTGCTCTCCTGGACAACGTGGCAGTCAGTAACATCATGCTAGACAGTGATTTTTAGGATACCCTGTCCATCATCCCCACTGCTGCACATTTGGCCAATGATCCTAAGTTCTGTTTCAAGTGGTCTCTTGTGGCAAACTGCAGCCACTGAATTAGAAAGGCCATGTATTCCACTTCATGTTTGGGCTTTTTCAAAGATTGTATTGCACTCCAAGGCATCACTAAAGCCCTGCCCAGCCTTGGACTTGGCTACTCATAACTTGTCTTCTTTGAAGCTTTAGTGTAAGAGGATAGCTGGCTAGGATGCTGTCATGATGAGCTCCTGATCAGATACACTGACTTTTGCACATGCTTTTCTGTGTGCTTGACAAGAACTGAAGGTTGCTAAATTTCATGGCAGGGTAACAAACTTTATCTATTTTTGCTTAGTGTTTTGGTTGCTTTTACTTTTTATTTCAGTCTTTATTTTTTTCTTCCACTGAGTAAAAGTGAAAAATGTTTTTGCATTATTCTGTAGCATAATGTGCCTATTAGCAGCATTTGGAGTTTCATATACATTTTATGTATACAAAGCATTTTTCTCTAATACAGTTGCCCTTAGTGTTAGTAATTATTGTGTGTCCTTTTATCCTGCTATTCGACAAATCAATCAATCAGTCCTGTTTTCCAGGGAATTGTTGATTCCCCATCAGTCATTCTCGTATCTCACACTGGCAGTTGCTGCAGCAATCGTCATTCTAACAACTAACAAATAAAATGTACTTTAAATAAAAGTTGTTCCACTGTTTCAACATTCCTCTGTCTTGTGCCCATTATATGAGGGCATACCTGTGTTTTTGCACAGTTGTGCAAGACAAGAAGAGTCAGTGCTGACCCTAACTCATGAACTTGTTAGGACTCTGTCAGCAGAGACAAAGTTGAACTGAAAGAACGACATGCACCAAAACCTTAGGGTTCTTGATTTGGTGGAAGGCTTCTAGGGAGGATCCTCAAGGAGGGTACAGACAAGTAATCTATCCTTAGTGCCCTAATCCAAAGGAATGTGGTCTGGCGTTATTGCACCATCAAGGGATTGTTTCTTCATCTGAGAAAGAAAGGAGGAAAAACGAAAATTATCTAGTTGTACAAATCATTTAGGTGTAATTTAGCTGCTGCTCATCTGATATGTTACAGGAGATAACTGATTAATATCTATTAGTATCACTAGATAACAAAAACAGATGGTAAAATACATGCTAAAGAAAATATCCTAATTTTTTTGTCGACACTGTAGTCATTAAACATCTTTTTCTAGAGGTATGTTTTAGAAATAGTGTATAGCCATAATAATCTGAATAATAATACTCATTTTAATAACTGAATCTCTAGTAATTTCTATTTTTTTAAACAAAAAAGCAGGCTTGCCTTCGTAGCACAGTTCTTAGACATTCTTCTCTAAACTGACGTTGCCACACACATTACTAATTTCTCACTCTTTCCTACAGTTCAGTTTTTAAAATGGAAGATGATGATGCTCCAATCAAACGCTGTCCAAAGTGTAAAGTTTACATTGAACGAGATGAAGGCTGTGCCCAAATGATGTGTAAGAATTGCAAACATGCCTTTTGCTGGTACTGTCTGGAATCTCTTGATGTGAGTACATGCCATGCACTCTGGCTCTCAGAAGCTTAGAAGTTCATTTCTTTGCCGTCCAGCTGTCTCTTTAATCAATTAAATAGCTCACTAGCTTCTGGCAGCAATTCACCAGAGCTGGTGCTGGGAATTTGATAGGATTTTTATCCTCTGTTTTACTTGTCTGGCCTGTGTGAACTTGGCATTTGGTCTGTGTGAGTCATTAAATAATTACTAAAAAGTAAAATTTTATGACAGTAATCCCTTTGCATCTTTACATGGCACCTAACATGGGGTGTTGCTTTTTATTTTCCAGTACTGACTTTTCAATGTTGCCTTTGTTCAAGGAGATACATTATGAGAGTAGCAGTGCTCTTAATCTGAGGAAGTTTAACAAACTAGATGTGGTATGTCACTAGCAGTCAGATTTGTTTACCATTCATTGTATTCTGTGGGACAAGAAATAGATCTGACATAGGAGAAAGAATACAATGTTCTCCCAACACCAGGAATAGTATTGGTCTATAAGCTGCTTCTGCCATATGTTTATATATTTTTTTTTAATCAGCCTGTTATCATGCCCACAGATCAGAGTATATACAATATAGAACATCTGTTTCCATGTCATCAGTTTTACTTTATAACATTGTTAACAATAGTAAAGGAAATCAGGTTCCTGAAAGCTACTCCAACTATTCAAATCCTGTGGTTGTCCCATTTGAATACTTTACTAACAGTCCTAAAGTCACAGGCTTCTCAAATGCTCTCACTGATAAAAAAGCAGTGTTCCCTTGGAACTAGGTCTGCTATCTTGGCTAGTTTGTGAGAGGTTGACAGGACTGATAGGGACATAATATCTCAAAAATCTGTTTTGTCTTTCTGTTCTTCAGCTAGGTAAAGGAACCAACTTTGGGAAGTCTGCAGTACAAGTACTGATTTTTGTTTGCTCTTTCTGTATGTGTGTAAAATACATGAAATGGTCAGCTTATCTTCTTGGATTCTCTTGCCAAACTTCAGGCTAACATTTAAATATGCAGTTTGAGACCCTTTGGGAGAAGAATTCATTATATATCTATAACGCATGCTAAACAAACATGTTTGTGAAGACACCTGACTGTAAACAAAGCACATTGGAAAGGTTGGACATGGCCATATCCACTTGCTTTTATCTTGCTGTATGATTCCTGGGTTTATGTTGTCAGGATATAGTATTTAGTAACTTGGAGAACTTCCGTTTATTGCCTACCTTCTCATTTAATATTTTGTAGGATGATTTCCTCCTTATACATTATGACAAAGGACCTTGTCGAAACAAGCTGGGGCACTCCAGGGCGTCTGTTATCTGGCACAGGACACAGGTAAAGCTCAGATCTTTAAAAGCTCTCTACAGGTCTACTACTGTCATAGTGCCTCATTTTAACACCTTAGGGTAAAATACTGTGCCAAAATGGTAACTGATTTTCACAGCAGAAATAAAGAGGGCGGTTGCTCGGAATGGAACAATTGGCTCTCCTGGAGAAGACCCTACTTGGCAAAGCACCACTGAGAATCAGAAAAGGTGTTTTGCAGAACCAGTTCAGTGCCAGTCCAGATATGTTCTCACTGAACTTGGAGGACAAACTAAGTTGCCATCATCAGTATTATTTACAGGGAAGCTCTTCCTGAAAGACAGCTTCAGCTCTGGATCCAGAACTGGAAAGGAATTAACCTGAATACAGTCATTACCTTGCTATGGACTCTATCAAACTCATTCCTGTAGGTCAGATAGAAAGTAACCCTGAAGGCTTATCAGTAGTTTCAAACACAGATTCAAATTGAAAGTTGCAGAGAGTGTGGGAAAACCTCTTGTGGTCTAGATTCAGTGTTGCTAGACTCAGCAGCAATGCTGGTACTAAAAGAGCTCTCTGCAGCACTTCGATGCATGCAGTACAAACGCTAATGTGTGACTTGGTCCAATTTACCGCCTCTACAGTCACTTCAGAGATATGGGGACATCTGCGTATCTGAGTCATCTCTTCCTAAATTAACTGTGTGCCTGGGAAAAGCTACCTTAGCGTGAGATGAGGTAGTTTTCTTGAAGTACAGATTTCTTTCCATTTGAGCATAAACCCCAAGTCTATAGAATAATCATCAAGTCTGCATAAACAGCTAAACTGAAATAAAAGGAGACTGATCTCGCCCCTCTTCTTCCACATACACCACTGGATGTCTATGGACTGGGTTTTGCTTGGATTAGCCAATGGTGTCTCAGGAAGTGTGTGGGTATATTAAGCTTGATAAACCTGTAATATGAGGTGATAAATCTGATATTTGAAATCTGTTCTAAGGCACTGCATTTCATGCAAATAGATTTGATACACGGAGTGTTTGATGATCTGGTCATTGTTGATAAAAGTGATAAGTCACTACTAGTCAGATATAATTCTGCTAAACCCACTGAAGCCAAATCAACACTGCAATTGTTTCCTTATGTTAACTTTCTTTGAGTAAGTTGTTAAGTTTCTTCTTAGATTTATCCAAAGAAAATTGAGGTGAGTCTTTGGTTTGTTGTTTGTGGGTTTAGAAAAATATTTGTTTTGGCCAGAGAATATGGCTTGACGCCTAGTAGGGCAGCAATTTCTTCAGAAGAAAAAGAACCAAGTAAAAAGTAAATAAGTAATACTCAGCAGGCAGTTTTACTTAAAAATAAACACACACTCATCCCTCCCCCACACACACACACAAAACCACACCAAAAACAACAAAACTTGATGATTTCTTTGATGGCATATTGAGGCTGAAAGGAAGGTGTAAATAGATGTTTTATATTAATTACCAGTAGTCAGTCTGGTCCACTAAATTGCTAACTTCTAGCTTGGCCCTGTCTGACCAGTGCACTCAGCCTAGGCTGCAGAGAGCAGCATGGCAATAGTTGCAACTCATGATTTTTAAAGATGAGAATTTAGCTTTGCTTTCTGGGGAATAAATGCAAAGATTAGCAGAAGTTGCATCAGATCGTCAGCACCACCAAAAAAAAAAAAAAAAAAAAAAAAGAGAATGAGTTATGAAACATGCCCACCTCTGAAGCTGAAAACGAAATTGCTGCTGGGAATAAATAAAATTGTTAGGGCAAGGCAGTTTGGGCTGCTCACGGCTGGGCAGCAGGAGCCAGAGTGCCGGATCAGGGTGGGTGGGAATGTGCCGGGAGCGCTGTCCCACAGCGCCATCTCGTGCGGCCGCCCGGTGCTCCCACCCGCCGGAATTCCTGCAGCAGCGCAACCTCAGGGCCATGTGCGAGATCATCAACACCAAATTATCTGTGGCCCGCAAAAGTGCTACTGCATCGCCCCATCTATACCATGGCTAATTTAATATTTGCCAGCTAATTGAAGTGGCATATCTAGCCCTGACTAGAAGAATCCTTAATGAGTGCTGCGCTCTAATTTCATTTTGCCTTCTGCTGTGAGGTTTTGCTATTGCATTAGCATTCCACTCTTGCCGTCATTATTCAAAATTAGTCACAGACGCTCTCATGTGAATAAATCTAAATTATTTTCTGAAATAATTTGTGGACACATTGTTGCAGCATCATTCCTACGGTTGCCTATGGCAAATGGGAAACTTTCTTAGGCTATGAAGCTCAACTTGGATGTTTTTTTAATGATTTTCCAAATTTAAGCTCTGTAGAAATTACTTTGTCACATTGACTGGATGGGTAAGTCTGTGGTCCTCTGCTCATGCTGGGAAGGAGATGATCAATAAATGAAAATGAAAAAGATGCACTTAGAGTTAGATATTGTCCCCTGAAGCAGCAGGATGAACTCAGGTCTGACTGCAAAAAGGCATTGTATATGCCGAGTCCTCCTATAGTCCATGGTGTTTGTAGTCTGTGCTTGAAATTCCCAAGCTTGTGTGCATGCTGGTGGGACATTTGTGGGAGTCTTTGCAGATTATTTGAACACCACCAACACCTTGACTAATTCTTCTTGAAGCTTTCTCCATAAAAAAAGGGAGCACTTGAAAGTAGAAGTCTTAACTTTCTTGTAGCCTTGATTCCAATATTTAGTCTTTAGGTTTGATCAAGGAGAGTAGTGATTTACTTCATTAGTTGTTTGAGATATGGGAAGCCTCAAAAAGGCAAATAGCCATCTGCATCACTTTCTGTGATAAAACAGAGTTGGGTGGCACAGTTCTGACTGGAGCCATTAAATGTGAACGTTCACACTCTGCTTTCACTCACATTTACTGGTCACAGGAGCTGACTGTAGTATACATATGGTTGTAGTTCTGGTGCTGATTAGGTCAGGGGCATTCGCTGAGGTCTTTTTGATGGACACAGATGATGCAGTGGTGTCAGCAAACACAGAATCTAGGCAATGCTATCCCTGACATAATGCTATCCCTTTCTCTTACAGGTGGTAGGCATTTTTGCGGGATTTGGTCTTCTACTTTTGGTGGCCTCCCCTTTCCTTCTACTTGCTACACCATTTGTTCTGTGCTGCAAGTGCAAATGTAATAAAGGAGATGATGACCCTCTACCTACCTAGACTGAGAGAAGATTGGACTCATAACGTGTTTTGATTTTACTGTTGCGTTTCCCTCTTGCACTTATATTGCTGTAGCCTTACTTGCCCCATTCTGCTTTTCATTGACACAGTCTTGATTCCAGGAACTGTTGTTACTACTGTTGTATAGATCACTTGATAATAGACAAGGAGGGTCATAGAAGGCAAGTTTGGTGCTAAAGGGAGAGCATGAACCTGGGTAGCTATCTGAAATGAAGAGGTGATACTGCTAAAAATAATGCAAAAAGTTGGTGCTACCCTGCTGGTGGACTGGGAACTGAACTGAAGTACATCAGAAAACCAAGCTGAAAAAGCATACAAACCTCTGCGTATCTGTTTGCTTCCAAATTTGGTGTCTTATTCCTGCATATATTTAAGTTGCCTGTCATTTAAATCGGGTGGTCAACTTTGTGTGACTTCATTACACATCTGTTTTTTTTAAGGCCATCACAATGTCCTTTTTAGTACCTATTTCTTCAAGTATAACAAAATTAGTAAGGTGCATATAGGCCATCCTATGCCTTTCTTGAAATCTGGGGAGGATCAGAGGGACAAAGTTGGTTCTACTGCCTTCCACAAATTTTATAAAGTCTTATAAAAATTTGTTTGATTAAAACCTACACTTTAAAATTAATTGACTAAGCTGTAAGGTTGAGTGGGGACACAAACCAGCTGTCTAATCAAGTTCCTTTTAAAAATGCATTGATGGTATTGATTACCCCTGGACCACTAGTATTTTTCTGAGTTGTTCTTTTTTGCTGTTGTTTAGGGTTCTGCTACACTTATAGGGCTATGTAACTTCTAATCCAGGTATCTTAATCTTTTTATAGATACATAGAAAAATATATATATATATATATATATATAATCCTATTTAAACCAAATGTGTAAATAGCTGTGCTACTGAAATATTTTGGAAATTCAGGATAGCTTGCTTCTGTCTTTAGGGAAATTATTAAAAAATACAGGACTAACTTTACTATTTAGCAGACTCTTGGGTTATCAGTGAGTCTTTCCTTTTAAATAATAAAAATACATCATGGTTATCCATGTAGTTAATATGAAAATGCCTGGGATATTTGTGGAAGTTGTACTTTGCATTAAATGTTTAGCCCATTTTCAGAGTTAATATTGTATGATGTGTGTTGTATTGTGTTAATAACAATACTGTGACAAAATAAGTTTTTATTTGAAAACTAATCACTTGATAGTTTTGCGGAATTCAGTACTGTGTTTTCAGGGTAGTAAAGTGTGCTATTCAACATACTACATCATTGAGGTTTCCTCTTTAGAAATATTTTGTTGAAAACCATTTTTCTCCGATTTTAAAGCCTACAAGAATTTGACTAATAACTCCTTGCCGTGAAATATGAACCACCTGAAACAATGTGTGTGTGTCTGTAGTACTGAAGGAAAGCATTCTTTTGAATGGCTTGTGGACTGAAGTTTTACTGCATTTTTTGTTCATCATTTATTTCTCTGTGTCAGCAATGTATGGAGTTGGATGAATATCTTGAAGCCAGGATAACTTTACACTGAAAGTGTCTTAAGATCCTTAAATACATCTGCTTCTGGCTGCTGTCACAGGCTGGGAATAGGTTTTCAACCATAAAAAAATACTCTTTATTTAATCTTTTATTTTACGCTGTCTGTCTGTTAAATAAAAATATTGTAGGGCATAGTTTTGAAACTTTTGAAAAGAGCCACTTTCTTTTTATAAAACTATTCTCCACCCTCATCTTCCAAGTTAAATGCTATCCAAATTCAAGCTGTATCTAACCACAGATTTTAGCTCTAAGAGCTGGAGATTATTTTCAGTTCACTTACTTGGCTTGATATTAATGAGTTCAGCTTCTGTAATGTGAATAAAAAGTATAGCTGGCTTCCAGCAAATCTGAACTCCTTGTGATATCTTCAGATTATTTATGGCAATGCACAGTTTGGATCTTTTGTTATCTGAGTATTTTTAGTATTTTAGCTATCTTTGTTATTAAAAATTGCTTAGTTGTTCAAAGATATCAGTAGGGAAGCCTGGGTAGTGCATTCGATCCCTGTTTGCCAGCTCCCAGGAGTGTGTGAAGCACTGCTGAGTTCAGTGGGCAGGGAAGTGCTTCTTTCTCTGTGGCATCAGCTCAGTCCATTTCCGAGATGGTATCCCAAGCCAAGCACCTCAGCTGTCCCTAGTCGTAGCTTCATTGTCCAGAATTAATGGAAACCCTGCTGCAAAGGACAGCTTCCTGCAGGTAAGCTTGAACTTTGGTCTCATCTCCTTGGCCCTGTAGTTCTGTTTAGCTAGAGGAAAAAAAACCTGGACAATAGGATGTAAAGACTTCATGGGTTATTAATTTTCTAACTGAGGGGTTTTGCTGTATTTTGGCTGTGGCTGATGACCAGTTCGCCTACTGGGATCTTAATAAGCAGGAGATGTTCAGTGGCCTGTGAACAGTATAGAGTGTCCTGGTATGAGGAGGTTTATTTTCTCTGTGCCTTTCTTAGAGATTTGATGTGGAAATACAGCAAAACTTGACTTTTCCAAAGTGCTGTGAGGCCAGTTAATAATCAGTGTCAAAATTAATGCATTTCCAGACTTAAAGGAAAGAGAAATAAGTTCTTTGCAAATACAGAAATTTTAAAATGTTAATTTATAATTGATACTCACAGGGAACATCAGAAAACTGTGTCAAGTATATCTCTTAACATACTTGAATTGCTACGGGCGATTTTTGTGACACAGCTCATTTCACATCCTGGCTGTTGGAATTGACTATATGCCTACATACATTTACCAAATACCTACCGAGTCTTTCCAGGTTTGCTAAATGTCATTCCATCTGTATTCTCGGGGATTTTTTTTTTTATTATTATTAGTATTATTATTATTACTATTATTATTTTTAATGCTGATTTGGTTCCAAAGTAGCAACTTCTGGTGGTGATATATTAAGTTCAGGGTGCTTTTATCTTACAGCTTATGTTGATACTGTGGCATTTAATACCCCAAAACTGACTTCTAAATACATAATTTTAAACTCTTGACATTTAAACCTTCCGCCATGGGAAAGAGAATGTTTGTTTCTTCTGCTTTTCCAATGAAAATTTCTTACAACAGCTATGCCTTTTAAGATTTGCACCAGAAAAATAAGTATCACAGCATGATTTCTGTTGCATTTTTGTGGTTCTGCTATTATTCAGGGCATTTATATTCACACAGAATCATAGAATATTCTGAGTTGAAAGGGACCCACAAGAATTGAGTCCAGCTCTTGAGTGAATGGCCTATTTGTAAATGCTGTGTTTAATGGAGTTTATAACAATACATCATATCCTGCTGGGGTGTCATGTTGTGTCACATCTAGCGAGTGTGGAGTCCCAGCTTTAGATGCTTTGCATCTCCCTAGGCTTGCCATTAGTTGGGCTGAAATCTGTCCTGAGAGAGAGCAGGAGCACAACCCACATCATCTTCAATGGTGGTAGCGTTGGATTTTCCTGTGACATTGGACAAGTCACTTACCTCCTTTTAGCTCAATTTAACCATCTTTTAAGTGAATGGGCCGGTGTTTACCTCAGGAGAGCTGTGAGAGCAAATTCATTGGTTTTGAGGCTCTTCAGGAGTTTGTGATGAACAATTATGCATAAAAATTACTGTATTTTATGTTAATATTTCTGTTTTATTCATGTTAGCATTCATCCTGACGCCTACTACTACCGACTTCAGCATGTCAAGAATTTAGGATACTTTTCCCCACATGCTAAGAAGCATGATCTTTCCTCATACTCTGGTGCATATGTTAGGCAAAATCCCAAATAACAGCTGACTGGATCAACGCTCAGCTTACAGCTGAGCTCCTGACATGCAGAAAACAATCAAAATTAGTGAAAAGCTCTCATTTATCGAGCAGACAGGATAAAATATCCATAGGTCTAACGAATACAAAGTGCTTTTTAAAATTGTTATGGTCAGGAAGATTAAAATGAAGTTGTGTGCATTTCATCTGTAGGCCTTTTACTGTATAGTAATAAATATTTTTAATGCAGGCCATTATCATTCCAGTGAGGTGCAGCATGCATAATGCTTTGTGCAGGTTTGTTTTTTTAAAACCAAAGTTTGTACATTTCATGTACATAATTTAAAAGCCTGAGGAAAACAAGTAAATTACGGTTGTTGATGACAGTGATATTAAGGACATCAAAAAAGCCTGCATCAGCCCTCAATTGCTAATGCACTTGTACTAAGTAAGGCATGCTGTTTGTGTTTAGAGCCCTGTGGTCTTCATTATTGCTTTGATTTGTGTATATCTTATAAGAATTCCAGGAACATTAGGTACAGGTACATGGTACATAACTGAACCTTTCTTGATCATTTTATTATGATGTATTTTAAACATGTATAGGGATAAGCATGAAGGAGTCATGCATATGTATAAATAATGTATTTGACCAGTGTAAAAATAGTTCTGTTGATGTATTTGAAATGTAAGTGCATTTTGTGCCACTAACACTGTGATGTATAAAGGAGCTGTTGAATGCCTTTTAATGTGGTGTTTTGTACTTTGAATCATATTGGAGAGTTTAATTTGTAATTTCAATAGATATTTTAAATGAATGTGTTTCATGTGATTCTTTATTTTGACTTTTCCCTGTGCTTCTCTGCCCCTCAGTCCTTTGGAGCAAGCACAGCCTGCAGCCTGGAGACCTCCTGCCACAATTCTGGGCGTAATTGTGGTTTCTGACTCACCATCTCCCAGCTTAGCTAAAAGAGGGAATCTGGGTATCTCTGGAGTCAATTTGATGCACAAAGCTGGGTCCTTGGTCCAGCTCCTGGTGCAGTCCAGAGATGGATGCTCTAGCCAGGTGAACATGCTGCCCCAAGGATCCCTCTGAGGTGTGTTTTTGTTCTTGCACCGTAGGTTTAGGTCTGATGGAGGTGGCTGCAAGCAGCTTGTACTGTCAGTATGGTGGTGTGGAAGTAAAACTAAAAGGCAAAGCCCAATCTCCTGAATAACTGAGCGTATTTAACTCTCTGACAGTTGTAATGAGTTCTCATGTTCTTGACTCCATCAACCAGCAGTTTGCACTTTTCCTTAACTACAGTTGAGAATGTAGACTTTCCTTTAGTCCCCACAGTTTATTTCTCACTTGTTAGAATACAATTTGTTTATACCCATAAAAAACAGAGGCACAATTTCCTTAAGAAAATGGTGTGCATAAATAATATGCCTCCATGTGCTTTATACCTGACAGTTTTAGAAAAGGGCATATAATAGCTGCTACTATTCTTCTCTCATTTTCATGGAGCACAGTGATTTTTTCTTCATAATGGTAAGATCAAGTTAGATATTTTGTTCAATTAATTGGGCAGAAAATAGTCTGTAAAAGCCACGAGGGGTTTTGACCTCTTCTAGAAGCAGGTGTTGGTAATAAAGTGACCTTTGTGCTTGTTTCTGCTACTCCCACACTGTGTTGCTTCCAGTTAGCATTTGTTTGGTGTTGCAGTTTTCTCTTGGAGAGTAGGACTGTTTCTCAGTCAGCTGCAATATCCATGTAGTTTAGTGTCCTTTAGCTCCTGGGCAGTCCCCCAGTTTCTCTACCAGGTTCAGCTTCCTCCTGTAGAAGGATTTTCTAACATGTGCCTTTCAGCTGTGTGACTGGGTTTCTGTGCAAGTCTGTCATCAGAGAATCAAGCACTGCAGAAATTAAGTGGAGTAGAAGTCAACTGTCTAAAATCAGAAAATGTAAGTTGAATTCTCAAGTGACAAAATTCTAACACATGTATGTTCTAGTAACCAGTTTCCAGGGTCATTCAGTTGCCAGAGCTGAACCACATCCATAGTAGTAAGTTCTGTTAGGAGGGACTGCAGCCCCAGAATAGCTCCTGAAGTGTACCTGGGCACTGGATTGAAGAGTTCTGGTCAAAACCACATCAGTAACTGTCCAGTAAGAATGGAAAGATTCAGACAATAGAATTGCACAGCACAAATGCCTTGTGCTAGTTCTAGCATTCTTCTAGTTGCAGTGGTACTAATGGAGTTGTGACTGTAGAAACTGTATTGCATATACACACATGTACAGGGGGTAGTGCTAGAAATTGCCGCTGCCAACTTGCATTGCGCATCCACACCATCCACAAAGCACCTTGCTTCTTTTTTTTATTTTTTAATTGAAGATCAGCTAGGAAGTTCCTCATAAGAGCTTTTGTACTGTGGGTACTTGACCTCATCAGTACCACATCTATACCAAGAGTTATTTTATGCAGGATATATTGAAACCAGTGTAGCTTTTGTTGATTTTGAAAATGAGAGGTCATGTTGTTCTGTACAAGGAAGCCTTTGCTACCCAGATTCTGTTATCTGGGAACCAAGATTCAGCCTAGTATCTGACATCACTTAAATATGAGGTTTGTCTTGACATTCATGTGTTAGGCCTTAACTGGTGGTAGTCAGTACAAATTCCTGAGTCTCTGGGGCATTTTCCTTCCCATGCTATGCTGCTTTTACTAAGGCTGTTGTCTAGACAAATTAGCTTTTTTAGCCTCTCAAGCTGCTTCTCAGGTGTGTTTTTTTCCCCATATACTTTGATGGCAAAAGTCTAAATAACTGTCCTTGTCCAGGCATGTAACTTTTACATGGCTAAAGCCGAGGACAACAGTCTTAGAGGGCCTTATCGCAAGGCCTGCTTTCAGATACCAGGGCAGAACTTGATAGTGCAAATAAGGACCAGGTTACTCTGTGTTTCCAGATGACTCTGTGTAACTTAACACACGTGCTACACATACAAAATGTTTGGGTGCTGTAAATCATACAAAGCAACTCGCACATGCAAGTAATGGAAATGCACTTAAAAGACTGGAGTCCAGTTCATTTGTGGTATGTGGCAGAAAGAACAATGTCAATTTGTGTGTGCTATCTTTGAATTTATTCCAAAGCCAAAAATGAAATGAACACTTTAAGCCAAGTAAAGAGAGCCCCTGGGAGTAAATTGTAGGTGTCCTAACTCAGTGCAATATTCCAAAATCCAGATCTATATATGTGTGTCTAGCTGGTGTATTTTGTTTTTATGCACAGCATTTCTTTAAATGCCAAATGTGATTTCTAGTCTGTGTACTCCTATATGACTACAGAAAGAAGAAGTTCTACTGCATAATTTTGTAGGAAATGCAATAATTTAGGAGGTTCTGTAGGCCTGACCTGCTCATACCAGTCTAAATTAAAAATGTTGGCTCAGCCATTCCTGAGATCTGACTGTTGTGTGTTACTCTTCAGAACAATTGCAAACAAGCACACATTTTATTTTTTGTCTTTACTCCCTCAAGATGATGTTTTGGTGGGTGGCAGAAATGCTTGGGCTGCCTCGAAATCCTGAGGTTTTATTGTATGTTGAGAATGCCACTGTCATTTTAGGGGTTAGCCACAGTCAAAATGCATGAGCTTGTGCAAAACAGCATTGAAAGTCGCTGCAGCAGATGAGCAGAGTGCAGCGTTTCTTTGTTTTCATGCCTTACTAGTTATTAGTGGATGCATTTTGTTGAAGTGTCATGTAACTGCTACGAGGGCACAGGTTGAGTGAGGGATTCCTGGGTTGGATGAGGGATGAAGTTTTCCAGCCACCTTAGCAAAGTGCTGGGGAAGGAAGGGTGTTCCGGGCAGTGAGCGGTGCTGCTGCGGGCCAGCAGGGAGCAGCCGCCGATCGCTGCGGCTCTGTGTGGGCTGCCTTGCAGGAGAAATCCCTGGGAACCAGATTTCTACCTCGAGCTTGTAAAGTCTGTGTTTCAAAGCCTCCGCAGAGCTAATTGTAAAGATAGGGCTGAAAATAGCGACGTTATGATGGGCCTGCACACTCTGCTGGGACTGTTCTAGTCTCTGATATTAACATACTTTATTGCTCCTGTTCTCTGAGAGTGTATAAACCTTTTCTTAAAGGGAAAGAGCCCAAGAGTTTAAACTTTCAAAAGCTGATATAGAGATGTTCCAGTCTACAAATGGAAAATGAGAGGTGCAAACTGGGGGTTTCTTTCAAAATGTCAAGTTAAAAGAAATACTGACTCCACTGGGAGAAAAAGGGGGAACACTAAAAATCAGTTGGTTACAAACAGTGTAAAATCTGGCTAATAACACTGCATCTTCTCTATATTTTATAATGGAGGGGTATTGTAGCTCGGCCAAATTATTCTTTTCTCCTTTCCTACCCACACCTGTTGTCGTATCTGTGTTCCTTAATACAGATGTTCAGCAGAAACAATACAACTGTCCAAACAACTCCAGCCATCCGTTCAGCAGTCAACATGCTTGGCAGGGGAGGCAAGATGCAATGGGGGGGGTTGTTGTGAATCCTTCTGCCTTTACCTCTCTATATACATTCCAAAGTTCAAGTGTCTTCCTACCCCTGCCCAGCCACCAAGTATATTTGAGTAGAGAAAAGTGAAAAGTTGGTTTCTCATATTTTTTGTGGCCTAGAGGTTTCAGTATCCTGCCAATACTAACACAAACTTTACCTTTTTAAAAAAAAAGATATAATGTGCAGTCCAGGATGCCCCTGTCTCCCTGACAAAATTCCAGGGACTCCCAGGAAATCTCTAGTTCATGCCAATTACAGCCTGTTAGGAACGTGTTTGGAGCATGTTTTTGAGCTGAATCAGTTTTTCTTTTTCAGAACCTTGAAATTTTCTTATGTGAAATGGTACAATTAGAGGATTGGGGTAGCACAGTGTAGGTAAAGGTGACAGATTACACATTACTAAATACACATTACTAACTACGCATTACTAACACATTACTCCCACCATATCCATGAATTTTGTTCAGCAAATTTTTCCAACCTTCAACATCTATCAGGGGGCTGAAGACCAAGAGTCTTCACAGTGAGGGATGCCTCCAGCCTTTCGGTGTTCCTTGCAGCTTTTCCTGGCTTCCTAGCAGCAGGGTAGTGTTTCTAGGTGCAGAGTATTGAAGAATAGCCCTTGAAAGATGCAAATCAGGGGCAGGGGGAAGGGCTGTCTTGCTGTTTCCCACAACTGAAAGCAGAGAGATGCAGAGCAGCAGAAGGGACCGGCTCTGAGAAATTGCACCTTTCTCTCTGTCACCTTTACCTATGCTGTCACTAAAATGAGCACTGGTGCTCAGAGCTATCATCCTTACCAGCAATTTTTATCCTTTCGCTTGTGATCTCAGGGTGTGCGTCATTGCAGGCTCTGCAGTCAATTACTAGCATTTCCTTACAACTAAGACTTGGTAAGGGAGACAGAGGAAGGTTGTGACTGGGTTAAAAAGTGAGTGCCTTATGTGAGAGCTGACCCTCTGACTCAGCTTCTCCTTTGCCCTGAGAGAATTAACCCAGATATTTTCTCTGTCATTGTGCTGTGGAAATAAACTGAATGTGAAAAGCTACAGCACGTGCAAGCAGCATCCTTTGTCCTTCTAGAAACATCCCAGGGTTCCTATGAAACCCAAAGAGTTCTGTTGGGTGCAATCATCTCTCTTTCATAGCTTTTAACATTAAACCTCAGAAAACACCTGAGCCACAGGGTCTGGCCAAAAGCTGTGGAGGAAAACTGTGGCTGTGAGGAAAAGGAAACTGAGAAATGTATGAGGTTGCAGCAACATCTGTTTTAAATCACAGAATACCTTAATGAACCCTTCAGGACACTTAGTACTTAAGGTCTTTAAAGTTTTTGATGGCAACCTCAAGTGTGCAGCCTGTCAGCACAGCTCAGTAAGGTTATAACACTGCTCTTGGCTGGATGACGTTCCTTACTCCAACTCGAATATGAAGCTCGCAGAGGAGCTCTAGCTGTTATCCAGTCCCAGCAAAGCAGCTGAGAGCTGCCTGCCTGCCCTTTCCCAGAAGCCCACAGCACCATGGAGCATTCCCCAGCCGTGGTCAGGATTGCCTCTGCTCAGAGATGACCATCTCCAAACAGGTGTGGGCAGCAGCCCTACAGAGATGTCTGCAGTGTTTCTTCAAGCAAGTTATGGGTCTTGCTCAGGAGGCTGCATCAGGTGGGATTTGCCAATAAAACAACTAATGACACCCCAGTGGAAGGGTCTTACAGAGCTTTATGTTCCTGAGTGTTCAACAACCACATGTGAAGCACTACAAACAAAGCTCCTGGATACAAGGAGCACTCAACATGTTGGTAGGGAGAACAAAACATTTTTCTGTTAACAAGAAAGTATCATAATCTCTTTAAAAGCCATGAAAGCAGTCAGAACATGAGGTTCAGAAAAAAATTTCATTCCTCTCTAGAGTGTCCTGTATGTCCTTTGTGTAAGATAGGTTTTCCACCCTGAAGAACTCATTCTCTCCCAGCTTCTCTGAAGAGCTACTGGAGGCTCAACATAAGGTCTGTGTGAAGAGTGTGTGGGTTGTGCTCAGGCTAATTGCTGCCCCTGCAGCAGCTGGGAGGGGGTGGTCACAGAGGAATATTAAATGAAAGTAGACCAGAAAGATTAGAAAAGGTGATAATCACTTGATTTGTCAGGAGTAGAATTAGGAAATTTAAGCAAATTCTCCCAATTCATTATTACTTCCTTCAACAAGCAAAATTTCAAAAGATATCTGGCATGTACCCCTCTCTACTCCACAGAGTGGAAAACCTCTCTCATGTTACTGCTGGCTTTTGTTTCACTATTTTCTTCCTATTTTAAACATAAGAAGCAAACCTCAAAATTTCAACAAGCGCTTGAGTACTGCACAATGCCTGGCTTACTTCTTTTCATGCATGGTGTCATGGCAACAGGAGAAATTCAAAATTAATTATAATCTGGACAAGATGGCCTCTACTTATGTTTGGTTTAGCCTGGCCTGATTTATTTTTGACAAAGCAATATCAGAGGTGCTCTTAATTATTAAGGAATTTTCTTTCTCTGGTAAAAAAATCTTGTGGTCACTAATCTGAACATGTAGCAAGTTACCAATGAAAATTGTTGCTTTGAATTAATACAGAGATATGAGACAAAAGAATATTCAAAGGGAAAAGCAGGAAGAAGTAGTAGGTGATTAAGTGAAACAGATCTTGTTAAACTTCAGTAACTCTATGAGTAAAACAAAGTATGTTCTCTTTAACAGGAACAGCTCAACAACTATTACTGTTAACAATTTCTCTAAAAAGATTTGATTTATGACTTATTAATCAGACATGAGAATGCATTTCATCTGAGAAATGCTCAGTACCTGCTTTGGTATGGTGACGCCTTAACCTTAAAGACACCTTGATGGTACATACACAGAGGGAACTCAATAGAAATTCAGTTAGAATTTCCAGCCTAACAGCTCTTTCACTTCCTCATTCAAAGTACTAAGTTCCTCATTTTTCTCTTCTCTGCATTGCTAAAGAGTCATATAGTGTATAGTTTTTATATAGAGAGGGCCAATTTCAAGTTTTTAACCATTAAATAGCATTCGTTCACCTGGAAAGCCAGCTCTGATCTACCAGCTCTGGCAAACCTGCAAAACTGTACCAGCAAGTCTGTTTTGCGCTTCCACCTGCAGACATATTGTGAAGGACCACAGTGCAGGCTCAGATCCCCTGCAGCAGATTCCTGTAGCCTCTGCTCTGCATAGCACAGAAACAGCCCCCATGGCATGTGTGAACAACCCATTTATGAAGCAGGTTCTAGAAAATAATGGGAAGTGTAAAGGCATTAATCATAAAGAAAAAGGATGTTCTGGATTATCTATGTCCATCCTTTTGGCTTTTGAATGACAAACAACCCTGTCTGCAAGTTTTCATTCATTATGATGACCAGAATCAATATGTTTAAAAAAAACCCCAAAACAAACCAAAACTGAGATGCAATACAAGTTCCAAAAGTAGGATTTTTGAATAAATAATAAATACAACAAGGCGTTGCATTTTATTCTTTGTATTGTACAAAATATTTTGCATGCGGGTTAGTTCTTGTATGCCAAGTCAGACTGAATTACATGTTCCAGGTGTAAGGTAGCCAGAAACTTACCACTGACTAAACTGGATATTCTTTTTTCTTCTTTCTTTTTTTTTTTTTTTTTTTTAATGAGAAAGAGGAATGCGTTTCTTATTGGCATGAAAAACTATATCTACTGGGGTGAGCAGGAGGGGAAACCCAAAATCCTGTATTCAAATGTCACTGTGCATTTAATTCTTGATTTAGTGACAAATGAAGAGATCTTTAACTAGGCTGATAATCCCTCAGAAGTTAGGCACTAGGCAGTCCTGAATCTTGTGAACATCTCTGCTGTTCAAGCCTTTGCGTGCAATGAGAGCTCCTTGGAGGGCACTTTGACCCTTAGTCTCTACACACTTATTTGCCTCTGGGGTCTCAACACAATTTCTGGAGTTATTGCACAATACGTGCTGATGACTGTAAATTCCAGAAGCTAATGCCCTCCCAGACTTTGGAATCAGGGGTCGGTGGTATTGCATAAATAACCTCTGAATATTGTGACTAATTTCTATGTCAGAACAACAGCTACTCATTGCAACAACTGAGAGAGAGCAGGTGGGAAAAGTAGCAACAGGCACTGAACTACATCTTGACATGTCCTCCATGCAGTGTTGGGGAATTGATCCACTGACCAGATGTAAGAGACAAGTCCAGGCGCTTTTCCTGATTCCTCGGGTCCACATATGGAGCATCAAAGAGGTGAACTCTGATAGACCATATTTTTTAAAAATGGAGTTACTGAGTTCAACAGAAATATTTGGGGGTGTATACACTTTCCCAAGATGCAGGATGAAGACATTCTGATATGTGACATCACTTTAGGGTCAGCTTTCTGAAGAAATTTGTGAGGCTAAAGGAGAATGGGTAAGACACAAGGAAATAACCAGGTTAACTAGTTCACAGTTACTCTGAGTAGTGCTTTCCTTGTGACTCTTTTACCGTGGCTCTTTTTCAGTGTTTTAAATCTGTACTGCCTGCAGCCAGCACTTATTATAGATTATACTGGAGGATTTCTAGCATCTGAATTGCTCTATGATGTTTTCAGATAGCTCCACAGATTACTATTTCCATTTATTTAGGATATTACTTTAAATTACTCTGTTTCTTTTATGATTAGCGATAATGTGACCCAGCTTTTGTTCCATATAGAGTGGCAAGCAGGCAGCAATCAAGAGTGCTGATGTGTGCCAGTAAACACTTTCTCCCAAAATGCTCCCAAATTGTCACCTCTGAAAAATGTAGTCCCAGCTAGCAAAACAGTGAGAACTTGCAGTCAGCTGAAGAGAGGCTGTATGTTTAATCCATAGTTAAACAAGCGGGAAAGCAGTAGGAGCTCGGTAACTTCCTGGATATGAACAATGTTGTGTCAGCTGAAAACTTGGCAAAGCAAATTCATGTGGGGGCAAGGACAAAAGCTTAAAGAATTAGGGGAGAATTGTCCAGTAGTGTACAAGGGGACACTGTACTTAATAAAAAAAGGAAACACACAGCAGTGTAATTAAAACCAAAACAAAACCACCGCACAAGCCCATCATGTAAATGCAAGTGAAAGAAGAAAAAACAACAAATGTAGATCAAGCAAGTATAAAACATGTATGTGAAAAAACATACATACTTTATTTCATAGAATACCTGTGTAAAAGACTATTTCTACTGTGTTTAATAAACTGTCTGTGTAGAAAAGTGCATATCAGGGTTACTTTACTTCTGCTATGCTAATCTGCTCCAGCCAGGACTGCTGGCAGGACGCTTCCCTTGACAGCAGCAGCATTCCCACGTGACTGAGCACAAACTGACTTGCCTTCATTCAGCATTGCAACCAGGGGCACTGAAGAGAGTCACTTTTCATCTTCATACAGGGCAAGTTCAAGGGCCAAACCTTGTAATACTGTAATTTTAGCATCTTATACCTTAACATTTAATGAGGGTTACATCAGTATAAAGAATGATGAAGTGGTTCCAAAGGTGTACATTGGAAACTCTTCTCAACCACAGGGAATAATACTAAATGAAAAGAGTTTGGAAATTGAGAGGAATTTGACCTTGGCAGAAGGTGGACTGAAATCAGGGACTGGCACCCTTTCAAGGGTATTGTTCCAGTCCGTATTTTTCCTGCCCAAGTTTGAGGTTAAGCATCCTAGTAGGAAGTTGATGGGAGCCAGAGACACCATTCTGAGCCAAACAATGTGCCACTGATGAAAAGTTCAAACCCCTCAGGAGACAGGGCTGGACACTGCTGCCTTTTGTAGAAGATCAGACTTTTAGGTGGCAGCCTATGCTGGCCTTGCTGATAGAACCTGATGTCTTTCCAAAGAAATATGCCTGTATTCCACCTTTGCAAAGTTTGACCCTGATTTTTCCATTCTTTCTTTCTAAGAACATTTTGTTGTATTCAGTGCTGGAGGCAAATGCTAAGACCAGTCAAGAAATTAAAACCAAAAGGTAACCACAGAAGTAATTAGTTTTATATTATTCAGCATCTTCTCTTCCTTTTTTTTTTTTTTTTCTATCAAACAACAAAATCAGTTAATATCTTAGAGAAACTTCTGATTTCGAAAAACTATAAAGGAATCTGCATCAAACATCAGTGATGGCTATAGTAGTGGTGGCACAACATGCAACAAAACCTTGTAGTAACACAGCAAATTTCCATCCCACTTTAGTCTGGGGACTGGGACATAAATAGCAACAGTGAAAATGTGTCCAAAAGAAATAGGGATTTACAAGGCAGCCTTATTTCTTCAAAATCTTTCACTCTCTTTTCCATGCAAATTTCCAGCATTTACATTTGATGTGCATAATTACTATATTCTGCAAAATTATTCATTCATTCCTTTCACAGAGCTGTAATGAGGAGCCCAAAACTGAGTTTCTCACACTGGTTCTCATGTTTTTTATCTCATCCAAACTGGATGTCGACAAATTAGAGAGCTAGACAGCCAAGCCTCCTGTTACATCCAACAGAAAGGAACAGTTACCTCCAAAGGAGGCTCATCTCACAAGTTATGCAAGTTTTAGAACTTGTCTCTAGGTTGTTATCTAAGAGGAGTGAGATGAGATGAGATGAGATGAGATGAGATGAGATGAGATGAGATGAGATGAGATGAGATGAGATGAGATGAAACACTCCCTCTTTCAGTCCACTGATGTTGAAGAACCATAGGGCTGGTTCCCACAGGTTCTTCTCTTCCTGAGAACCAACACAGGAGCTTGTGGGATACTTTTCCACATGTTCACTTAGCAGCCCCTCTGAAATATCACTGTAGTCACTGTAAAGTTGCAGTCTGAGATGAATAAGTTTTAGCTGCTTAAACGTTCTCAGATAAATTTTTTTCTGAGGGGTCCTGTGTGTTTGTTTTTATGGAACTGCTTAGAGGGTTATGTTCCTGACTGCCTGCTACAGAGGTTGGTTCTCATTTCGGTTTCTGAGCTGACAGGATAGACCTGCTGTTTTCACTTGTTTTTTCTGTGGGGGGAAAAAAGGTCTAGAAATCTTTTGGGGAAATGAACAGCAATTGAATTTCTGTATTTCAGCAATTGAATTCCCGAGGGAAGTACCTGATAGTGAAGAAATTAAAACAATGAACTTCATACAGTCATACATGGGAAACTCAAAATGAATTTGATTAAGAGTAAAAATGGCAAATAGTTAAGTTTTTGTCCCTATTCTGAACTGTGATTAGAAACAGTCATCTGAGTTATCTATGGGGGCCACTTGCCTAAACTCAGTTAAAACACATGGGGCCATCTTGGTGACTCTTCTGTTTATAGTTGTTCATATCCATCAGGCTTGCAGGTTTCCAGATAGCCGTTCACAATTTCATATATCTAGGTGTAACCTGTATATAAAAAGATCTTTACCAGGACATTCACATTTTAAATCAATAAAATTTTGGGTAATATTCCTGCTTTCCATTCTCTTCTCTCTTACAGCATAACTGCAGAACACTGGTGCCAGAAGCCATATGTCTTCACTTTGAATATTTATACATAGTCTGTGGTCCCCTCTGGTTTATTGTTTCTGACTGATCTTTGTTTTTAGAGCAATTCATCAGTTTAAAAATAGATGGGTGTGTTACATTAAAAAAATCCCAATGAAGGATGAATGCTTTGATCTTTTCTTATTGAAAAATGCTAAATAATAATTCTTCATGTGACTCTCTAAGCCTTGCTGAACACAAGTATTTATGTGTTTTGGATCATTTTGATATTCCAAAAGAATATTTTATAATGAAAATGGAGTTCAAAAAATGCAAGCCAAACTAAAGTCTCTTACTGTTGCCATTATCATATTTTTGGCAAGTCTTAATGTATTTTGACTGAAATCAAGTCCCACACTTGCATTTTATATTCACTTTCGTTTGAAAACACAGTGTCCCAAATCTGAAAGCCATGACCAATGATATTATTTCTGGAGTAGTAAGAGCTAAGATGAAACATCTATTCCTTTTTATTTTTTTTAACCTTATATTTTGTGCTCAAGGTACTGGGAGTCAGAATAAAAAATAATAAAATAGTTTATTTTTTAGTCACTTGGATTGGGGATTCTACAATTAGTGGCCTACAAAGCTGAAGTACGGAAGTATTTGTGGCACTTGAGAAAGGTTCTGCAATGCCCCCACCAGAATCTGAGTTGAGCAAATGAGGTATCTGGAGAGACACCCCAGCTCCTGGCTGTTGGCTGTGCTGCAGCCCAGCTGCACAGGGAAAATATGTGCCTGTATGAAAAATGGAAGGGATTTCTTCAGCTCTCTTCTGTTTAGGCATTTAATTTAAGATCCAGATAGATGTTGAGCTTCCACCTGAAGACTGATCACTCTTCAGCCAATTATTTTAATCTGCAGGTTTGCAGCCCCTGACAACCTAAACAGTACTCTTACAGAATCAGAGTCATAGAGTGACCTTCAGGTACAGGAAAGCAGCTATAACTCTTCCAAGTTATGAACCAATCATTATGGAGTAATTTTAAAATAGGTACTTTACATGGCTAAATCAAAGACTATCACGAAATTCACCTGGTAGGGGTTTGTGATCATTTCTATCACTTTTTCCCATTACATTAGGTTATCCTGCAATACTTGAGCTGCTTTGTTTTCCTCAGAGAAATATGTTGAATAATTGAGGTATGTTCTCTCTCTAATGGATGGGTAAACTGTGGCTTTAGCCTGCAAAATCAAGTGAAACGAAGGTTTACTTTGCAGAGTTAGTGAAGCCAAAGAACAGACTAATCATTTTTAGATTTCTCTGCGATGGAAATTTTAATAAGAGATTGGACAAATATTTCTTAGGAAGAAGGTTGTTCTGATGATGTATTGGGACCTCAAAAAGCACCTCTGAACTCTTATGTTCAATGATTTAAAATCCAAATGAGACCTTGTGTTATCTGTAACAATTCAAGCAGTACCAACTCCAGATCTTCAGGAAAGTTCAGACCTATGCTCAGACATTTGGGCAAGTCACTATGGTCACTAAGGCATTTTATAACATAGGAATTCTACTAAAATCTCACCCCCTGGAAGCAAATACTCAAGACCGCACATGGAGAAAGCAGCCTGAGTTTGTCCCAGTTACTGCTTCACATGATTACCAGGATGTAGGTATCCATATCCCTATTTAGGGTCTGTTGGTGAACAAAAGAGGAAAATTCTTGCTTAACAAATGCAAGAGGCTTTTCCTTACCCTTCCAACATGGAAGGACAGACCACCATGTGCAATGAACTCACTTTTATTGAGGCTTTGAGAAAAGGCAGTAGGAGGGCAAAATATCTGACTTTGACATAATTTCAACATAAGTTTGGGAGTGAAGAGAGCTCAAGACATAAAAGAAGACAGAGAAAAGGGTGTTTAGGAAAGAAAGATGGCAAAGGAAAGCCTTGTTTCAAAGTCCTATGTCAAACCTGCAGTAAAAGATAACTTTGCCTGTCCAGAAGGTAAGATCTGATGCAGACACATTCAATAAACTTATTTTCTTTTTGATAACTAAACAACAGGGCAGTTTGACACACCAGCTCTGCCAGGTTGACTAGATTTAAAATAGATTGAAATACTACTCTGGCTGGAGACAAGTCTTGCTATCTTTGCAGGTATCAGCTGCAGTGCTTAAGGAAAGCTTTTTATGAGGGGAAAGAAATAGCAGACAGTGATGTTTGCTAAGTCAGATTTATTTGGGAAGTCAATAGACTAAATCTCTACCCTCTTTGTTTTCTATTGTTTTAGTGGAGTGAAATCATCCTTAAAAACTGGCAATATCACGGTATTTCTGGAATCTAGAGACCCTTTCCAAACCTACACATCCTCAGTGCACAAAACCAAGTTGTTCCTGCTCCCAGTTTGAGTAGATCAAAGTGGAGATAACATCCCCAAGTATTGACAATGTACTGTTTTCCAGGTGTGTATTTTGTACTTTCTTGGTCCCTTTTGGCCAGCTGTGAGCTGGACAATTGTATTGCAAACAATGCATGCACTGAGGAGCAGCAGTCCAGCTCAGCAGTTCTCATGCAAGCCTTACACAGCTTGAACTCACACAACTTTGCATGTGTTTAGGAGCCCACAGCTGAACCTCAACTCTCCCCTACTCCCAAAGAAATGGAACAAAGTCATATCAATGTGTTTTCTTATGAAATGAAAAGAAGGAAGCAATTGCACTTTCATTTTTCCTGCATATTCCTGATGTAAGATGACATCAGAATTTATGCATGGAGAAGTGGCACAAAAACATGAGTTGTAATTTCATCTCACATGGGAAAGGAGTAATGGTGTTATTCCTCAGGTTGTCACAAATACAATACTGTACTTCATTTCCACCCCTCTTACGTGTATTTTGTTGTATTGTATGGAAGAAAAAATGCAGAGAAACAAATGCTATAGAGTAAAACAGAAAGTATAGAATCTGACTGGTCATATTCCAGAATGATGTTTTACATCTGATTGTATATGTTATTATGTTACCTTGTGAAAGGAAAAAAAACAAAAAAAAAAAAGGAGAGAATTTAATCAAAGTAGGAAACTGAAAAGACCATGGGAAACAGATGAATTATGACATCCAGAGAATGGCATGAAAAAATGAAGAAATGCTACACAAAGCCAGGAAATTGTCATTTTGCAGCAATGGCATCTATCTGTGATCATCTCCAGCTCTATTTCACCACATCCATCAATGAAGGACGCACAGATGTCACCATGAGAAATTCACAATTTGACTAAAGTTCCACAGCAAGCAATGGAAAGACTTTGATTAACTCCAGAGGGCTTTGGATGTGGCTCTTTCCATATCCTGGCTCATTTTGGCTCAGGACCTGAAATCACTGTTTTTCTTTTTAATAACAACACTTTCCATTTCTGTGGTGACTTACATCCACAAAGCTCAGTGAAAGCTCATAATATTTCCTTTTATGAGTTCTATTAATATTGAGCAAGATATAAAGATTCAAGACCTTTTAGCTTGAAGCACAGGTCTTCTACCTTCTACTCCTCTCACAGTTCAGAGGCAGCTGAAAATTGTAATTAATTTTGAATAAGAAATTGTAACATGTTGAAGATTTTTCTCATTCTGATTTAGAAAAATGCAACATCATGAAGCTGAGACAGGGGAGGTTTAGGTTGGATATCAGGGAAAGGTTCTTCACCCAGAGGGTGGCTGGGCACTGGAACAGCTCCCCAGAGCAGTGGTCACAGCACCAGCCTGACAGAGCTGAAGAAGCATTTGGACAATGCTCTCAGGCACAGGGTGTGACTCTTGGGATGTCCTGTGCAGGGCCAGGAGTTGGACTTGATGATCCTTGTGGGTCCCTTCCAGCTCGGTTTATATTATAATTATTTGATTTCTTATTATACAAATATTGTAAAATACAATAACCTAAGGAGCTATTCACTTTTTTGAAATATCAAGTCAGAGATCATTATTCAGTTTTATGTTTTACTTATGAAATTGAATTTTTCTTCTTTTATACATATGAAGTCAGCATCTATCATTAATTACAGTCTGAAATACAAACGATCATTGCCTGTAACACATCATAATATGATAGAAATATGATTGAAAGATGCAGTTTGGTTTGATTTTCTTTTTTAGGTTGTGGAAGAAACCATTTTCTAGTAACATAGTAACAAATGAAATCTCTTTTTTTCTCCTCTTTTTTCCTTTTTTAAATCAGTATCTCCTGTTCATGTTACTACGAAATTGTTTGATTAATTAAGACAGGACAACACACTATGAAAACTAACAGAAATGAAGTAAAAAAATCTCCCTTGAGCACAAAAAAAATAGTACAAAATTATTTTGCCACATGTTTAAGAAATGGAAAAAGTGCTTGTGTACAACAGTATGATAGCAGATTCTTCTGGGAAATGTGTCCTGGATCATATATAATTAAAAAAATATTATTTTGAATAGACAACCAGTGAATTGTAGACAGTGAAGTTAAAATACCTCTGCAGAAATATAGGCAGCAATGAGCACACATGACTGGTGTGTGCCTGTGTGGGTAGGGGGGTCTGGGGGAACGTATGTGTGTGTACAGGTTGCCTGCCCTAGAAGGGATTTCCAAATCCCAGAAGATGAGACCAGTAAAGCAAACAATAGCACTGCTATTTTAGCAACAAGAAACAAGAAAAGAGCAACTCCAGCAGGAGCAGCTTGATGCAAGAAAAGGGCTTTTATCTCTCCTTCCATCCTGATATCATAGCCAAGCATCATGATGAGACTTTCAGTTCCAGGGCAACAGTACACTCCATTTTTAAAGGCCAAAATGGATTCCAATGAGGCTGTCCTGATTAATTAAAAATAGCTTTGTGCTGAAGTGGAAGAGGGCTTGTTCCAAAGCCCACTGAAGTCAATAGGAGTTGACTTCAATTGCCTTTGGATCTTGGCCACGATAGAGGCACCATGAGGTCATAGTTTAACAACTTTGTTCTAAAGGACAAAGCCTAAAATGTTCCAACACTCGTGAGTTCCTTACTTAACTCCAGGAGGCTTCAGCAGACAGTTTGCATTATGAATTGAATCCACTTTCCTTTCAGTCAAGAGGATGCTACTGAGTGCTCAAGTCAGAAAAGCTTGTGGTTGCAGTGGTTAGGGCTGCCATAGAACAGGGAGGGGTCTCAGGGAGCTCTGAGGCTTTCTCCATAAATTACAACCATGCATCTCAACTCCCTGCTTCAGCTGCCACCACAGATGGCCTGGACCGGCTCAGGAACTGCGTGTCACCAGAGCTGTGATTGCAGGGATTGTCCTAAGGGTTTGCGTCAGTAGTTCAGCATCCAGCCCTCTGCAGCAACTTGTTCACAGAAGAATTTTATTTTTTTTTACATTTCCAATAAATAACTAAAACACATAAATCTATTGAACACTGTTTCCTGCACTCTCTCATTTGTAGAAGCCTTCCTCTTTTATCTCTCCAGGCTCCCAAAACCATTCCAGTCCTGTGCTTCAGCAGGCAGTTCTAACAGCCCAGCACTGGTGTCCTGTACTTGCACACCTCTTTTGGCATGTGAGGGGAGCTCATTCTGGTTTGCTGGGTAATCCTGGCACCACCAAGTGTTGCTTTTCCTTTTGTCCACAGCCATGGGATGGGCTGTACGTACTCCAAGATTGCCCTCAGGGAAGAGCTTTCCCCAGCCCAGGGATGGGGTTTGTCATTGTGCTCCGCAGTAGCACTGCTGAGCTGTTGTAAGGCACTGAGGGGTTCTCTGGGGAATATCCCGGAGGCGCAGATGTGTGGGAAGGTGCTGACAGCTTCAGGATGAGGCAGGTGAAGCACATGAATGGGGCCTTGCTTGAAATTAAGTCTGACTTTGATCCAGTCTAAACCAATACATAGTCTCACATGCAAAACACACAATACTCGTATCTTGTCCCTGAACTATCATGTGAAAGTTTGCTTAAATCAAGAGCCCCAAAACATAGGTTCAAACATAAGAAACATAAGAAAAATCTATAACAAATGAAACTGTAACAAGAAAATGGGTCCCATCTGCCCCTCTTAGAGTAAATACTATAATAAACTTTTTCTTTTTTTTTTCTTTTTCTTTTTCTTTTTCTTTTTCTTTTTCTTTTTCTTTTTCTTTTTCTTTTTCTTTTTCTTTTTCTTTTTCTTTTTCTTTTTCTTTTTCTTTTTCTTTTTCTTTTTCTTTCTTTTTCTTTTTTGTTTTTCTTCTCTTTCTTTTTCTTTCTTTTTTATCTTTTTTCTATTTTATTTCTTTTTTTTTTTTCATTTTTCTTTTTTCTCTTTTCTTCTGCAAGAGTTGCGAAATTGAAAGAAACAACATAGGAGAGAAGCAAATGCTATGGCTTTGGGCTAGATTTGCCTATGTAAAAGAGTCTGATACAATTAACAGCCTAGTTATGTGGCTCAGATGATTTGGCTGACATACTATCCTCATCAGAAATATCTTAAATAAATATTTCTGAAAACATCAGCTTTTGAGAAATATTTAGCATCATATAAAAAGAGTTGTAAAATCAAGACAGGCTTATTCCCAGGAAAGAGTAACATAAGCCTTTGTTATGATCAGAAATTTATTAGTTCAATATCCCAACAACAACACAACACCCATCCCACTCCCCCATCCCTCATCTATCTTATGCTTATGTATTTCCCAGCAGAATTATTTGCTGTTACATGTGATAGATACAGTCCCCTGACTGGTTCCAGTAGTTTGATCTCTTCTGATGAGTTCCGCTGCTAAGGATGTTTGCTGGGTCTTATCCTTGATCAAAGCTTATGTTAGGAAGTATTTTGCACCAGTACTGTTAAAAAGGTAGCTTAAATAAATAACACAATTTTTATTTTCTGTACATGAAGTGATTCTTTCATGGACAGTAAAGTTTTTGTCCATTCTGACTGAATAAACAGTATTTTTAGTCTATTATCTCCCATCATTATTGTAATGTTACTCAATAAACTAAATGCTTTATTTGTTCAGCAGTGTGACAGTGTATTTCCTTAACAACACAACATCATTGTGTGCTTTAGGAAACAGCTGCACAAACCAGTAAAGTGATGACACATACTTGGAATTTTCTCCATCTCTCAACCACATTTTGATGAATATCCCATGAAATGAATAAAAGCTATCTGCTGTAAATGTCAGGCAGGTGCTATGCAGCTGCACACCAAACACGGAAAGACTATTTCATGAGAATCTATCTGCTGCATCTATCTCTTCATCTCTCGATCTCCGCACTGTGTCCACCCATCTACATCTATTCTGTGCGCTCTGCCTAAATCTCATCTCTAAATCTATTTCAATCTAAACATCAGCTTGCTTCTCCCTAATTCCAGGTTTTACTTCCTGCTATGTCTGTGACATCCAAAGCCTTTTGTTAAGGACATTAAATACAGTTTGTTTTCTAGATTTGGCATTGGTTGGAACGTCTATTAAGGGACATTCAAGAATGTCAGCTCTCCTTTAGGCACTATTTTATTAAATTGATTAAAATTCTCATCAAAATGCAACTAACTTTTGAATTTTGAATATAACAGTTTGCACAATTCTTGCAGCATAGAGAAATTTTAAAAGCAGTTTTGCCTTCACGTTGCACTGGGTGGATGCAAAGAGGCATTTTAATTCCATCTTCTCCATGATTTGCTGCCAAGGCAGGTATATTTTGTTCAGCTGGATAACAGCATGTGTTTGGTTCAATGAACCTTGATATTGTGTAGGTACAACAATCTCCACACTTTTGAAGAACTGACAGAACCAGGAGAGAGTTGGTGTGTGCCATGCCTGTGCTGGGCTTGGTGTATGCTGGTGATAAGGTTTTGGGTGGCTCACTGTCCCCCCTCATACTTTTCTCCATTGTCTGTGGCTTATGGATGGTACTGATGCATTCTAAAATGTACTTTAAATGCCAGTCATCCACCTAAAAGCTATTCATACCCCATGAATTTTTCTACTACACCTGATGTATACCTATCATTGTGTGTATATGTATGTGTATATATACATATACATATCCTTACATACCTACATTTATATATACAAAATAGAATAATAGAACACTTCAGCTGTAAGGAAGATACAATGTTCATCTAGCCCAATGCCTGCACATCTGTTCTATATATTCCAGTGCATCATATGTATATTTGTGTGTATATATGGCTCTGTGCAAAGAAGAACCTTCAATGCTGTGCATTAAATTCCCGGTGTCAGCTTTCTATCCATGTCATTGCAAAATTGGGATGAGTAGGCTTAGGGTTAGGGTTAAAACACTAACACACTAGGTGCTTGCACTGCAATGAGGGACCTCAGCTAGCTCAAGAAATGCTCCAGGAAGAATCTTAGGGAGTCCAACAAAGGGAAATGCCAAGACCTGCACCTGGGGAGGAGTGACACCATGCATCAGGACACACTAGGACCCTGCCAGCTGGAAAGCAGCTCTGCAGAGAAAGCCCTGTACACCAAACTGACCGTGGGCCAGCAATGTGCCCTCACAGCAAAAGTCAACAACATCCTGGCCTGAATCAGGCGATGCAGTGCCAGAGCAGGTCAAGGGAAGTGACGCTTCCTCTATATTCAGCTCTGAATATCTGGAGTGCTTGGTTCTGTTCTACAAGCACACTGTGGACCCAGAACCAAACAGGCATTTACATCCTGGAACAGACCCAGGGAAGGGCCACAAAGATGATGAAGGAAGTGGAGCACCTGACATATGAGTAAAGGTTGATTTACCCTAGAGAAAACCAAGGGGGAATCTTGTCAATGTAGATAAATACCTGATCAGAAGATACAGCCAGACTCTTTTCAGTGGTATCAAGTGATCAAGCAGTATCAAGTGGTATCAACAAGAGGTGATGTCACAAATTGAAATACTGATACATCAGGGAAAAACTTTTTTTAATGTAAGACTGGTTTACCACTCTAATAGATTGCTCTGAGAGGCTGTGGCATCTCCAGCCTTGTTGATATCTAACACCAGACAGAGGTGAAATGTGTGGTTTTCCTGTTGCGTCTACTTTTCCTTTTCTTTTTAATTTTCTTGTTCATTTTACATATATTTAAAGCTGAGTTTAGCCCTCTACTTTTAATTCCCAAGATTAAAAGGGGTTTTGACTGATGTCAAAGATTTTGAGCAGAAGTGCCTGTGGGTAAAACTTTCAGTCATATCCTACTGATGAAAGAATGCTCTACCTGAGTGATAAGGAATAGTTGTTTGTGTCTTTTTCACCCCTCAAATGGACTAATTTTGTACTATACTCCATAATATAAATCTGTCAGCAACATGACTTGTCTTCTGAGCCTTTGAGGTACTTTGCAGTCTAAACCAAGGATGTCTAAATATAACTCCCTAAATCTAGGATCATGGATAGCTCAGTTCCTCTGGAATAACTCGGTGCTGTACAGTGAGTCTCATTTGCAAGTGAGAGGCAGTTTCTCACAGCAGTAGCAGTGATGTCCATCACAGACTTTTTCACCTGCCCAGAGCAGTTTGCAGCCCCAGTGTCATGATTGTTATGTTCTCTTCTCCACATTTTTCTTTCTCAAAATGAATACCGTTTCCAGCAACTCACACCAGGCTTGAAGTAAATATTGCTCTGAATAATTTTTGTTCTCTAAGATTACGGATTCAAAGAAAGTATTAGGAAATAGCCTAAAAGAAGCAACCCAAAATGCCTAAGCCTAATGCAAAATTCCTCCTTCCCTCCCTCCCTCCCTCGTTACTGTGTTTACCTGTATGCCTAACTTGGTCAACAAACTTGAGGATACTGTAATCATCTTTGTCAAAACAATCTGGAATTTCCTTGTCCTTACAGTGAGAAAACTGTGAAAAATTCAACTGTTTCAATTTAAATCCCCCATACATGTTCTGTCTCACTCATTCTGTGTACTTGAAAAAAAAATCAGAACAACTAATGCCAAAAATTTCTCTCCCTTTTCAATAAACTTTCATGTAGTTGAAAACTGCTTTTAAGTCTCTCTCTCACTTCTATTTGCACTTAGAAAACACCCCAGTGAAAATCCCAAAACAATGAGTTCAAGTCTCCTCGCTAGATCTTCTGGATATTTATCTTCAGATTTTTGATCATAGTAGTCAGTGACCTCTGGTCCCTCTCCAAAAGTGTCCTGTTTTTCAGAAACACACTTAGAATGGAGCTCTGTCTGAAGACACACTTTATTTGAATCATCAGTTTCTGTGCTGTGTTATTCACCATAGCCTCAAGAGCTTTACTTGCACTCAGTTGATTGATGTATTTCACTTCTGTTTATCTCTTAAGTGCCATGTTTTGTACACAGCCTTGTTGAATTGTGTCCCATTTATTTAATGTCATTTATTCAATATCTTAATGTCATTCTTAACATCAAGAATACATTCAATTTATCAGTCATTTTGAGTTCTAATTTCACTGTCTACTATATTTGCAATTACAGAACAGTACAACCCTGGATTTCAAAAACTTATTTCTCTTCTCCTGTCCAAATTATTTGATGTTCAAATAATTTAAATGTTAGTCTAGAGACTACCAGACCAACCACAGAACCTTGTAGATCCCATCTTTATGCATCTTCCTGTCTTGATGTTGCATTTATTTATTTTAACCATATATTCCTAACCTGCTTATAGAATTGGGATAGAAGACAGTCAAATCTTAAAGAAGCATAACTATGGCATACTTAGCTATTTCTTCTTTCCTATCCACATACCCCTTTTTTTCTGTCGTCAAAGGTCTTTCAATGGATTCAACAGTGTTTCATCTTTACTAATCCATGCATCAAATACTTATAGCCTTTTTCTTTATATTTATTTATTCCAATGTCATTCTAGAGCTGAAGTTAAGCTCCACTGGTCTGTAAATGCCTGAGGACTCCTTTTCTTCTTTTTATACACATTACGCTGTATTTTTTTCTCTTCTGTCTTCTGGAGCTCAACTATCCTCCATAAGGACTACATTTTCTGGCATTGCCCTAGACAGTGCCCTAATTTCTCTGAGGAGAATTTAAAGAGAGTATCAAATTATTTGAAAGCAGTTAACTTATTTAGATAGCCTCCAAGATGCTCTGTTTCTATGCCAGAGGACTTTCTACTCCTTTGACATTGATGGTAATTCTGTTAGATATCTAATCACAGTTGGTGAAGATTAAAGCCAAAAACCCGCGAAAATCTTCAGATCCGTCAGCAACATCTGTCAGTAGCCTTCCCTTTCCATTAAGCAGAAGAATAGATCTTACTACTTAAAAAATTGCTGAATGCTTTAATGTTGCTCTTTTTCTTCTTTTTTGTGACAACTGTATTTAAATTGTCTTGTGTTTTGTTCTTTCTGGCATTGGCTCTTCATATTTATGTCATTTGTCATGCTTGTCATAAAGAATTTGGCCAGTTTGTATTTTATATTAATTTCTTTCTTGAGAGTGAAATGCTGAAGAGGTAGCTAAAACATCTCACTATTATGTTCATTCATTTGTTTCAAGGAGAATTTGAGGTGGAACTTATAAGCAATATTATTTTTCATTACAGCTAAAGGGAAATTAAGAGACAAGAGAGAAAGGAACTTGTGAGGGAGTGAAAGATTTCACTTCTGTTCTGTTTGCAGTGCTGCTGAAAGAAAGTTAAATCAGGCCCTGTGGTGGCCACTCTTCCCACTCTTCCCCCTACTTACTGTGCCATTCATCTTTCTTGTGCCTTGTTTAAGAAACTGCCAGCTGCAACTCCCTTGGGCTTTCTTCTATAGTTGTGCTTCCTATTGGGTCTTATTGTTCAGTTCATTGAGTTATGAAAATTTCTTTTCTTGAAGCCCACTGTGCTGTTTTTCCACTGTTGTCTCCTCCTCCATTTCTAAGATGTATCAATTCTACCACTTCACTGCTCATTCTCTTTTCATTTACCTGCCCCTCCTCATTTTCAGTCATATTTTCCTTTTTGATCAGGTTCAAGTCAAGAAAGAATTTGATTTCCACTCAGGTCTGTGAAAGAGATAAAAATTTATTCTGATTTTTAGCTATCTTAGGCACCTTTTTATCTAGGTTTCTCTCAGAGTCCGTGTAGAGACAAACTCCTTCAGAAGCAATTCTTCCATCATAAAAGAGCATAAAAGACAGGTGAAAGGATCTCATTGAGCCTACATGACTAGTTTAAATTAGGTAACTAACTATGAAAAGACTAAAATAAATTCAAACACACCCAGGCTTGCATTCTCTGCATCCTGTTTTATTTCTTTTCAAAAGATGTCCTTTCCTTCTTCTGTTAATACCCTGGAGAGTTTCAACAGTTTGTCTCCCTCCAGATTCCAGATCTCAGAGTGAACATGTGCATCCTGCATCATATAAGGCAAAATACTTTACACATATCTACAACTGATTCAGTAATTTCCTTCTCATCCCTCTTATGACCCTATTATGAATACCTCCTCCCCCTTCAGGAAACCCAAGTACTCTAAGCCTCACCATCTGTACAGCCATATATTTATCTCCAGGATGTGTCTGTCCTTGCTTGGGCTTTTACCCTCTCTGATGGGATTGATAAGAGCACCAGCTGAGGCTCCAATTCCCTCACCATCTCTTCAGGATCCCTGCTGTTTCTTATGGTTTCCCCTTGCTTGTTCCCAGAGCAGTGGCATTGGCTCTCAAGGGAATGAGCCATGTGGAGGAGGTGTCAGAGGGCTGAAGGAGCCTTGGCAAACTTGTGCAATAGCTCTGGTTTGGGCAAAGCCTCTCCACAAGCATTAGGTCATACCAACAAATGGATGTCTCTGTTAGCCAGAGAAATGAGTCACCAACCACTGCCACCTTTCGTTTTCTTTTGCAAGCAAGGGGCATGAACCACTAAGCTGTCAGAGCATGTGGTTTTTCTTCCTTCAGCAATGCAGTTGGTTTCCCTCTCATTGCCAAGACAGTTTACTATTTTTTTTTTAAAGCCTAATAGATTGCCAGCTGAGGCTGAAGCTCCATTTGCCAGCAATAGTAGGTCACAGCCAACTGTCTCCCTGTGGACAAATGTGTTCCTTTTCTTTTGCTGGGGCATCTGCAGACCTCAGCTTCCTTGTTCTTGGAGTCTCCATATCTAGTACATCTATGAAGTTTTTGCTTTCCCTCATACTTCTCAGCCCACCCTCTCTTCCTCTAATTCTTCCAGTTGATTTCTAGGAAATTGCACTTCCTGGCTCTCTGGATTCTGCTAATAAACCACATTCCCTGAAAATCCAGACTGTGACCCAGATAAAAGCATCTACAGTTAGGATCTTAGCTCCCCTGAGGACAAGTGGAGGAAGAGCTGGCTGCTGAGACAGCTCGAGCAGGGAGAAATCACATGGCCTTATTACCTTCTTTTTCATAGCCTGTAAACTCTTGGTTTATTCCAATTTCCTTGAGTAGCTCTCTCTTGCTGCCATCTGTTGCTGTTTAAGTGATCCCAACATTTCTATGGGAAAGAGGGCTTCTAAGTCCCTGAAATAACACTTCAGAGCTGAAACTCAAATTTGAATCAAAGTACAATCCCCTGTCAGCTGATGTTCTGAAGAGGTTTTTAGTCCCATTTTACTAATCAGCATTTCTCCAGTGGTAGCTGACCCTCACAGTTGCTGCCTCTGAGCCACAAGTTAAGACCAGACCAACAGTCTGGACTAAACCTCTGTGCTTCAGTACAACAGATTTACCAGGGTCCCATTCCTTTCTGGGACTGAGTTCTCCACTGAGTTTAGCAGCAGCCCCACCCAGAATCTCCAGGGGAGCGCCTAAACTCCCCGCTTGTTCTTCTGAAGCTCCTGTATTGACACCTTCTATGACACAAACTAAACCAAACAAGGTCAATAGCTTTTGGCAGGGGACATGAAGAAGAATCTAAAGGAAATCTGCAATTGAGTCTGACTTAAGCCATTGGGGTTAATGGTACTAGGATATTTTAAACTAATTTCAATTATTTTCAGAGCAAACTGATAGTAAGTCAACTGCTATTACATTTTCATATTACATGAATATATATAATATTATAAAAGTCCTTTCAAAGAAGAGCCACCTGTGAACTAGGTGTTACTTATTTGTTGACAGAAAAGAAATCAAACAGACCTATTCAAGAAAATCTTCTGAGAACTACTGCTAAACAATGTGGCATAAAATTAGGACAATTATTTCATTCAGTAAACTCAGCAGAGTACTTTAAAAGGTTCTTAATATCTCAGTTTCTAAAAAATCCAAATGCTGGAGATGTGATGATAGAGAAAGATGTGGAGAGATTGCAAAAAAAAAAGGTAGGAAAGTGGCAAAGAAAATGGCAAAACTTATTTTGCAACTTGCTGTGTGACTATTTTCCTATAGCAAATCAGAGTTATGCCCATGGTATGATAGATTTTCCAAAACAAGACTCACTACACTCTCCTGCTTTTTTCCTGCTTTCATGTTTTCCTTCATGATGAGAATTAGTATATTTTTTTCTGTTTAAGTCTGACAGAGATTTTTGAATCTTTCATTACTGCAGAGCTATCAATGGTCCCAGAATAAAGCTGGGCAAAGGACCAGAATAGCTGTTGCTAAATGTTATTCATAGGGAGAAGGGAAAAAAATGGAATTTTAACTCAGAAGTGGTTGCTGTTTTGTTTTTTTTTTTTTTTTTTTTTTTTTTACTTTAGAGTGTTACTTCATCCTCAGTCTAATTCCTCCTCTCTCATGTACATTTGCACTCTAAGTATAATTTCTGATACCACCTCACTTTTCTCTTATGTGTTCTATCAGATTTCTTGTTTTCTACTCAGGAGGAGAAAGGGAATGGGAGTTTCCCTGATTTCTCTGAATTTGATAAAATGGCAGCATTATTTCAGCTTTTAAAAGTAACTACTCCTGTACCTGCTGTCTTGTTTCAGTGATGATATTTTTTCAAACTCCTGTTTTTCTTCTATGTTTAATGCAATTTTTTTAGTACACTTTTAATGTAACATAATATGCCATCTTTGTGCCACTGACACTCTTCAGGCTCCCTGAAGCTCTCACCAGTCCTAGTGAAAGACTGTTTTTAACACGGATGCCCTGTCCTTGTTATTAATTTTACAATTCTATCCTCTCCTGGCTTTTCTTCATTTTCTTTGGCCCTTAATTAGTGATTTCTTTAGGCAAGTTGGTTTTTTCACCCGGTTTTCCTGCCATCTGGTTATGTGCAGTTTTCACCTCCACCTTTCCTTGTTTCAGTTTCTCTCTCTAAGTGGTCAAGTCTGTTCCCCTCCATTTGCAGGGCCAATAACTCAAAGCTGACCTTCCTGTGCTTTCAGGATGGATTTAGTGCATATATAAATAGAAATTCCCCTTCCTTACCATCACCTTCAGCACAAGGTGGCTAACAGGTTCTTTGTCCTCCTCCTCCTCCTCCTCAGTTTAACTCTGCTTCTTCATTTCTCTGGGGACTAATCTCATACCCTTCCCACTCACAGAGAGGTGTGGAGGTGGGGGTTACCTGGTCGGGTGGGATGAGCCAGCATGGAACCCCTGCTCCTGGAGGGTGTGTTTTTCAAGGTTTCCCAATATCTCTGCTCCCTTTGGAGCTTTGCAGAGGCTGAGATATTCAGGCTTTTTTCAAAATCCAACAATTCATCTTGTATAACATTTCCTTTCAGTTCTCACGACGACTTTCATCACCTTTACTCTCGTTAGCTGCAGTGCTCTATTTTCAGCATCATTTTTACCTTTCTCCCATGTCCTGATCCCTTAGCTCCATCATGGATACAAGCCTGTTGAGGAGAAATACCTGTCCCTGCTGCTGGGCACAGCAATCTGCAGCTGAACACAGAATAAACCGGGGCCAGCCTGTTCCCCCTCCACACAGATGATGCAGCAGTGGCCTGTGTGTGGCACCTGGGGTTTTGAATCTGTCAGTGCTGTTGGATCTGTCCATGGCCAGAAAGGCTCTCTGGCATGGAGAGAAATTCCTGGACTAAATTTCAAGGCAAAGAAGAAAGCGGAAATAAGTTGCAAATATAATGACATGTCATTTTTATTTTAATATTGTTACTCACTACATGTCCAACTGATTATATTCTTCCTAGCATCTTCTATTAGATATCCCAAAGCCCTTTACCTGTCTGTTTCAAATTGCAAGATCTTTACAACATTTACAATGTAATCTGTTTTCTGCTATTCCTAAACCGGGCAAATAGTGCACTGTAAGGTTCATAAAATGATTTTTTTGAGCGAAGACTTTAATTTTCACTGTCTTGATTATATAGATGTGAAAATAAGAGCTATATGTTTCCATGTCTCTCATATATTTCTGATCAGGAAGCAATTTTCAAACTGTATCTTTAAGTGAGTCCATTTTACAACTGTGAGAAAATACAGGAAGAGAAACACTACAAGTAAAGTTGCTTAAAGATAAGGTATTAAATTTGTCAGAGGTAACTGAGGTACAAATCAAGACCATCACGTTGCCACTATGTACTTTCTCATTATTGAGAGTTTATTAAAAATGCTGTGTTTATGTGCAATGCATCCCTACATCCAAAGGAGAAACACTATCTTCTCTGTCTTACACTACGGTGTTATGAACGCTTAAAAATTATTGATGCCTTCATGAAGGGTATTAGAGAGATTTATGCAATGCTATTTCAGTTGTCATGATGTAATGTCAATAGTTGAAGCAACATATGTCCAGGTGGTTTTGATAGGTAACATGTGCAGTGTTTTGGCATTTTTTCTCCTGGAATTTCACAAAAAATCATAAAAAAATATGTAATCTACAGCTGATGCTGGTATGACTCTTTTTCTTAGAAGTCCTTTGAGCCAGGTATGATGGATAGAAGCTCAGGCCAACTGTGTTTTGCCATTGTTCTAAATGGAACCAAATTCTCAGTCCATTTGGTTTCTGTCTTCTTGTTGGACCGTAACATTCATCACAAAGTCAATCTTGAATACATTTGACATGACCCCAGTCTGTGTTTCAAGGACGAGAGTGTTTTGACTTTGAAGAGCTCACATGCAAAAAAGACTGGATTTCCAAGTGGTTGGTGTGCATTTATCCATTTTGGAATTTTGAATAGAATACAATGTGCATTTGATGACAGAATATAAGAACACATAAGAAAGGCGATATCTTTATATCTAAAAAGAAAACCAAACCAAAACCACAAAAAGCAAGACAGAAGTATTGCTAACAGAAGTTTTCTGCTTGGTGCTAAGGGCTTAGTTGGAGCACTACAGCTACTCTTTATCACAGCTCTGAGTACTGTACTGCAAGAATTAAGTGGACCTTCTGGAAGCTGAATTAGAGGTCTAAAAAGCATGAGGAATGAGGAAGTATTGTCCTGAATAGCTAAAGGGGAGGGCAGGGCAACCTGAAGAAGAGAAACCTGAAGGAAGACAAAACTACAAAGGCTTCAAGAATGTAAAGAGCTCATGCAGAGAGGAAAAGGATAATCTGTTTTTCACATCCAGTAGAGATATACTGAACAACATGGGAATTGAAGAAATACAGAAGACATTCAGGTCAGACACTGTGAAAGCTTACTAGAATTTAATTTAAAAAAAAAAGTAAAAGTTAGTGAACCAGTGGAAGAGGTTAATTGGTGATTAGGAGATTTAGGTATGGTGTATATCTATACTTACAACACATTGTTAGGGTATAATTAGAAAGTATAACTGATCTCATCATAGAGCAGTAGGTTTTTGAAGTTCCTTCTAATCCTATTTTGCTATTGTTCTATTTTATTAATATGAAACAGTTCAGTGTTTAGCCAGGATTCACTCATTACTGGAATAATTTTGGAAAAGTCCTATGCTAAATGCTATCTTTAAATGAGATTTTTTCATGCTTTGTCTGCACAGGGGTTTACTTTCCATGTTGAAAGTACTGTTGTATTAACCTGTTGTGTGCCCAGTTCGAGCTCCTGTCTTGGTGAGAGTAGATGGGCTCAGCAATGCTCAGAGGAGCAGAATTCGAAGCCCTTCTTCCAGAGACACTCTGAGGGGTGTCTCTCATGCCATTCAGGGGACAGATCCCTGCTCCTAAGGGGTGCATCCAGGCCATTGCAATTTGGCACGGGGAAGCGAAGCAGAACGGCAGGGATGCGCTACGAGAGGGAGCGTGCCGCATCCCCTCCCTGCGCAGAGGGAACGCACGGCTTTACAGACGAGGTGCCGCTGGAATGGAAGCCCAGGCGGCACTGTCCCGGCTTTGGCAGACGGTGTGGGCTTTCGCAGCCGTGCCGGCTGCGGTGCCCGGGCGCTGGGGCTGGAGCCGCCCCAGGGGAGCCTGGAAGCGCCGCCGCCGCAGGGAGCGGAGCCGCTGCGGGATGGAGAGAGCTGCCCGCGCTGCCAAACTTGGCTGAGACATTTCACACTGTAAATTTAAAACAGAAATGTGAATACGGCAAAAACATAAACTGTTTCTGGATGTGTCTCAACAAGACACGGCTTCTTGCAGAGAGCAGGCGGGAAAGAGAGAAGAATTCAGTATAAGAAAAGCCAAAATATACCTCAGCGGTGGTACATGAGGGCAAATTGTCACAAAGCCTGTTGAGCTCTGTTGAGTGCCTATTATGGTCGTCAGTATTGCTGAACTGAGTTGTAGCAAAGGAGAACACTTTCTAGGGCTCTCTGAGTTATTATTGCTGGACATCACCTAAATCCTACTTTGTAAACTCAGTGTTTTCCACTCTATTTAAGAAATGGGGCCTACCCTTCTGCTGATAAAATGCATATGGAGCAAAAATAGGGTAAGAGAAGATTTAATCCCAACACAAAACACCTGAGCTGGAAAATGGAGCAGAACAGCCAAACCCTGTTTGTGAATTGTCTCAGTTAAGACTCTTTGGAATGCAGCTTCTGTTCTGACCCCATCCCCTGCGCCCTTAGAGCCAACACAATTTCAGGTGGATATTGCACCAGCAACTGAGAGAATCTATCTGCCATCAACACTGGGGACAGGTTCCAAGGCAGAACCGGTGATAAGCAGGACATGTTTAGTCAGGGAGTCATATCCCCAGCGGGAGTGGGAAATTGCTCTCTTAACATGGAGGAAAACCTCTGGTTTCAGGAAAAAAATGCCTTTTTTTACAATTTACAATCAGCTAAAAAATTTCAGTAGGTATTTGGGAGGAAATCAGCAAGAATCCTCATGGCAGAAAGATGTAACACTTTTTTTNTTTTTTTTTTTTTTTTCAAAAAATACATATTTACACATTGGCCATCATTTTGTTTTGGAAGACTTATTCATGCTACTGGGTTATAAAGCAGATTCTAGGACAGCAGAACCTGATAATTAAAAAACTCAAAATCTTAAACACTGTTTCTAGTGTTTTTTTCAGAATTAGCTAGATTTTTTTTTCCAGATTAGATATTTTTATTATTATCTCACAATAAATTACTAAAAACTAAAGAAATGTATTTTTGTTGAAAGACACTCTCTAACTAAATTTACTGTCAAATTTTATGGCTCCCTTTCCTTGTGATTTAGTGTCAAATGCTTGAATTTAAGGACTAAATACTGCCTGATGGCAGTAAACTCCTATACAGAGAAATTTACCTGGAAATATTATAAGTCATGGGAATTGGTTTTATTAGCTTCGTGTTTTTAAAAAATATATTTGTGAAGAGAAATGTATTAAATTAACCTCAATGTAAATTTCATCTCTCTGTGTGTCTGTTTATTAAATTGGGTCGAGAAATTCAGAAATGTCTGACTTCCAGGAGATGGTGCTGTAGCACTTCAACTGCCTTCCTACCAGCATTCGTGTTCAGGTTTCCAGCTCTGATAAAAATTTTCTTTTTCATTGTGATTTCTCAGAAAAGCAGGAACCTCCCTCCCTAAAATGCACATATTTTTTTCTCCTTCCTAGAAACCCTTTAATTTTTCTTATACAACAAAAATTTAAAATAATAAAAAAATTACAGAGCACAAATACTGTCTGGCCATTAATGTGGGTATAACAAAGGTAAGTATCAAATAATGAGATGTAAGATCAAACTGCTTATTTTAGACCTGGTTCAAACCAGGTTTGAATTCAGTTCCACTCTTTTGGTTGACCTGCTTCTGAAGGTACTATACCTGAATTTTTTTGTATGACTTGGTCCCATTTCAACAATATTTAAATCCAGATTTTCATTCTAGCCTATCTTTGCTGCTTCTAGATTATCCTCAGCTATTAATTAAAAATGTCGTCTCTGAAGGCATGCTTGTCTTTTCCTGATAGTCCCTGTTCCAGCAGCTCCCATGGAACGAAATCACTTCTTACTAAAAAAGGTAATAGGGGAAGGGGGAAAAAGCCCCCAAAATACAAACAAAAGATCAGAAAGATTTTAAAGTTAATTTGAATTACTTTTTTTAAAAGAGGACTAGATATTAAAAAAAAATAAAAAAAAATTAAAAGCTCTTTCCCAATTGCCAGACTATAGTCTTGATTTATGGCCCTGCAAACCCAGGCAGTACAGCCTGCAAGAGAGATAATTTGAGTCTGACAAGTAATTCTATAGCTGTGGCATTGCAGATGTGGAAAGTCTATCAGTGCTGGAAAAACATGGTATCTTTTTGCTGCATTCTGCCCTAACTTTTGTCTTGTAAGTGTTGCAGGAAACCAGGAGTCCTGGACACAATCCAAGATCTACATTTCTATGTGCTTTATGTAGATTCACTTGGAGTTGTGTTTGGGGTGTTTTCTTTCTTTTCTTCTCTTTTTTTTCCTTTCCTTTTTTTTTTTTTTTCCTTTTATTTTTCTTTACCATAATATTTCTGAAATACTGAAACATAAAATGAAATACTTCAGTACAAGGGTCTGGAAATCAGTACTTCCAGATTCCACAACTGGCACGGACTACAGCTAAGAGGAGGGATGCAGTATTGTCCACACAAAACACTGGAAAGACATGAAAAATGCAGGGTCTTAAACAATCACAATTAAAAAATCAAACATTTGTTCATGACTTGCATGGAAAAACTGAACAAGAAAGAAAAAAAACATTCTCTGAGGAAATTTGCATTTTGAAAAGAGAAAAAGAGCTTTTTTTTTGTGGAAGGCTTTCAATATATTTTTTTTCACTGGGTTAACAGTGACTTTGACAGACTCTGCTTGACCTTGAGCAAACCCTTCATCTGCTAGTTACTCAAGTGACTCCCACCTGTGTTAGCAAGGTGTCTATAGAAAGATAATGAGGCTTATCTCAAGTGTTCTTCTGCAGACATGTTTAGTGGAAAGAGGATAGCTTTATCCCCTACAGCTACATTTGCAACATTTGTTTCTTCTGCTTCTTTTGTGTCTCTTTTAGCGCAGAAGTGCCTTGAATTTAACGTTTTACCTTCTTTTGCAAAGACAGTAATTGGTAGTGTGTGCAATCAGGAGGCATCAGAGTGTTTTCCTGCAGAATAGGAAGCAACTTTTTGCCAGTCAGGTTTTCTTTCCTAGGAGCCATCCAGAACCTTTACCAGAGACTGCTTGGTACCTGATTAGGTGTGTCTATGGACCTCATGAACACTCACAGGAAGACATGTTGCCTGAGAAGAAAAGTGCTTAATGCTTTCCTGCTTTTGAGAACAGAAAAAGCTCTTTGTAAAAGCTGCAAAGGAGCAGAGAGATCTGGGTGTGTGCATGTAAGAGCCTGCACGCAGCTATTTCTGTGAGGGAGAGTTAGGGTGCGACTGACCACCACTGTAAATCTCTTCCCAACTTTGCTAAAAGGAAGGGCAGGTCCATTTCAGAGATAACCACTGGAGTCGAAGAGAAATATAATAATGTAAGATCTCTGCAAAAGTCTGGGGCAGAGAGAGGGCTTGGGCCAGGACTTCCCTCCATCTGGCAGCTGCAGGCAGTGCTGGGGCTGCTGGTCTCACCCTAAAAGCAGTTGAGACTGTAGGATAAACTGCAAAAGAAAACACTGAAAGGTGCAACTGAAAACTGAACAAAAAAGCCAGTTTAAGGTAATTTTTATGTACTAGCTCATTCACTTGCTTTGAAAAGATATCTGATTTTTTAGACAAAGAAAATCTGGGAGATCTAATCTACCTGGCTTTCTGTAAAGCCTCTGATGCTATGGAAGCATTTGATTTCAGAATACAGATATGATTTTTTTTAATTAGACTGAGAAAATTGAGTTAAGACTGGAATTATAAGGGTTTTATGTATATCATAGTAAGAATCAGTTGTGTTATCCTGAAAAACACCTTAATTCTCTGGGTCTTGAAGAACTGGGCCTTTTTAGCGGGTTGAAGAAATATTTTTAGTGAAATAAAAGCATTTTACAAAGTTCTGATTAAAAAATAATTTTATACAGTTCTTTCCTTATGTTATTTGTGTTTTGTTTGTTTTTTTTTTTCTTGTTTGTGTGGGTTTTTTTGGAGGAGTTTAGGGTTTTTTAGGTATGTATCATTAATTCTTTATCTTCGATAATTCTTCAGGGTGTATTTGTAACATCCATCATTTCGTGGCTTTCTTAACCTGACTTTGCATTTTCGTGAACCCGTTGCAACACGGAAAACTATGGACACCAAAATATGGTGTAGATGAAATAAGAGTACAAACCATATTCCCCACTTTTGCCAACAGTACAGTACAGAACAGGAGGCATTTTGTTCTAAGCATCACTAAGAAATTAATATTTTTGTCACTTGCTATACAGTATTCACTCTTAATCAAAACCTCATATAAATGCTTCCTTATTCACAAAGAAAAACTTGTTCATAGACACACCCTTTCAAAAATTTGGCCTGGGTGATTGTGTTTTGGCTTGGGTTTTGATGTGCTGGATAATGTGAAAACAATAAAGCTGTAAGTACTGTAGCTGTTAAGTGATTTAACCAGGAGATTAATCTTGCGGATCACAAAAATTGAAGAACAAAGGAGAAGCTGACATTGAATATGAGTTTGCAAAATTTGTCATTTTTAGTTCAGCAGAGACAACATGCTTTAGCTGAGCTACTCTCCATATTGCAATGCACAGGAGAGTAATTGTCATAGAGATAATAAGCTCTCTTCCCAGCATGGATGCTGAATGGTAGGGAAAAGTGATAATTTAGCTCCTTTTTCATACAGCTATATCAACACAAGTAAGTCTCTCTCTTCCACCTGTCAGCAGAGATATATTTGTTCCAACCTGTATTCATACATGGTGCTTAAATAGTAAGTAACACTGGTCCTTCACTGATTTTTTCCACTTTTGTTCAGCCCCACTGAAAGCTCACTTGCTTTCCTAGCAGTAGAATAGGAAAGAAAACTATTCCAATGTGAAAGAAATTACACGGAGCAAAAAAAGAAAAGAGACACTTTTTCAAAACATACTTCTTTTTAACGAACCCTTCAGGTTGGTGGGTTAAAGAAATCACCTATTGCTCTGGAGTTACTCAACACATCCAGGGCTGGAAATGATGTATCATTTTGCTTTGCTGTTGGGAACTGCTGTGCTGCTGATATTGCTGTACAACTCTAGGTGGTATCTTTGCATTGCTCTGGTTGGCACTATATGCACATACCAGATATTTAATGCAGAATTCAGCTGCTGCTGAGGAAATGGAGCACTTGGAAGGATTTGCCTTGGTTGTTACTTTTGAAATAATATCAGTATTAAACTTGGCAAAAGAAGAAAACCTTGAAACTTTCTGGAGTTAAGTGAAACACATCCAGGACTGAGTTCCATGTACAAATACTTTATTCCCTACTTTTCACAGTCAGCAGCATCTATTCTGTGATTGTTAGCTGAGCCAAGAAATGAAATGTTGCCTATGACATCCTTGATGCTCACTAGCACTTCAGCTGATTTCATACAAAACAAGCAGCAACATGCTGAGTATCTGAGAACTGTGCTATACAATCCAAAAACTGCCTTTTACCAGGAATGACCCTTAGATACCTCAGTCTTTAGCTTTCTGAACAAGAAATGATGAAACTCGCCTCATCCTGCTCTCTTCTGAAGAAAAATATAGGAGCCAAGTTCACCAAAGACAGAGCCTGGTGTCCAGATGCAGCTCAAGCCACTATTCGGTCAAAAAGGCAAGTTTCACAGTTCTGGTGAAGGATTTTCCTTTCTGTTATAATTTCAGAGTAGTTTGTGTGTTTCTTGGGCAGAAACACACAGATTGTGTAGAACTACATGAAAATGGATAATAATTTATTTTTGCTTTACTATTTGAGGGCTCTCTATGTTGCTAGTTTTGGTAAAAGACCCCTAGGGTGAGAGAGAATGGAATGCATTGTGTCAGAGGGTTTAGAGTAAATGCCACAAGTGTGAAAATTTGTGGGTTCAATACACCACCCTACTGGTTCCTTCTTTGACCTGGATTAATCACAAACTACTTAATCCAGTGAGCATTTCTTTAACTTGGTATAAACACTGGGGTTCTGAAGATAGGTTGAATGATGTTTGCATTTCCGTGTTGTTACATCCCAGCAGCTAAAGGTTGCGCAGTTATTCCCTGATTTCTGCTTTCAGTTTGGCCAGAAAACCTACCCTGACTAGAGAAACCTCTTACTAAAGATTTTCCAAGACTGGGATGTTCCTGGAAAAATACTAAGTTCCTACAAACATTTTCCGAGAATAAATACTTTGGTGAAGTGCTCTTGACTAGCTTGACAAAGAGTCTCAGCTGCTATACCAGTAAATCCTTCTTCTCATTTCCATTAAAATTGAGGCTAGATCTGCACTCTTCATCCAGAAAAGAGCAGTTGGAAGAAAATCTGATAAGGTGTATAAAACCATGGATTTTTTTGAATAATATATATAGGATAGATTCATCATTACATCTCAGAGCAGAGGAACTAGAAAGCAGCCAATGGCAGATCAAGGTTTGGAGGAAGACAGACTATATCTTTAATTAGAGCAACTGGCATAGTTGGAAAATTGTCACATTTGTATCTGTGGACCGTGGTAAGACAAAGAACAATGAGGGAAAACAGTGAAACTGGTTGTCAGCAGATTAAAAACAAGCAAGCAAACAAAAAGCTGAAAATAAAAGGCATTACTTTGCATTACAAAAGAAAGAAGTTGTGTATTTTATTCAACAAAAGTCAGTACATCTAAATTATCAGAATCTAGAGGTGCATAGCAGGGCAGGGATCACTCTACACATGACCTCCTCTTATTCTTTCCTGAGCATCTGTGGCTGCTCACTGTAAGTCAGGTTACTAAACTGGATGAACCTTTGATCTGATTCAATACGAGGAGGGCCAAAATCATGCAGATAGGCGTCCCCTGAGAGGAAAGGTGTTGGTTTCCTAAGGACAATAAGAGAGAGGGTGGAGGTGTGGTTTCAATACAGTTCTGATAGCAAAGGCACTAATTTCAGCATATCTATATGACTTTGCAGCTTAATACTGGAAATGATAGCAGTGGATTGAATCCCTCGGGAGACACTGCTCTCCTGCAGGGTCAGCAGAGGATGTTACTAGAGTAACATTCCCAGTGCTGAATCAAGGCTGTGGCACCTGCTATTCCTGCTGCTATTGCTGCCTCTTTGGGGGGATACCCTTCCTCTAGTGGTGATTGGGCCACACACAGAGAATGATGACCCTGTTGAAGCCTTGATTACCATAAGAGAATTATTTCAATAAGGCTATAAAATCTGCCTTAAGGAGGAAATCACTTGAGTTATGCCAGAAAAATGGGGTCAAATACCTTTAAAGATATCCTTGCATCTCAATTTACTGCCATGTCAATTCTATCTCTAAGGTGACTTCCCCTCTCTGAAAAAAGAAATTTTAGCTTGTGCTCTCCATTTATTCAGAAATCATCCCACCGTTTCCCATTTATTATGAGCCCTATGGGCTAAGTACTTATTCTATTCAACCATGAAGAGCTGCCATTCACTCTGGATGTGTCAGAAACTGTTTCTATCAGGAAAATTTTTAATGATGCATTTTTGTTCCTGCAGCAGAACGAAATAATTAAAGTGCACTGGTGATGGGTTGATACTTATTCCTCTTCACCTAGTTGTGAAATTTTGAAGAGAGTGAAAAGTTCTGGCTTCTTGTTAAGTGTAAAAGTTTTCATATGCCTCCAGGGGATGACAGGGCATGCCAGCCATTACCTTTTGGGATCTGCAGCTCTCAGGTGTCCTGCTTCCCTTTGCTCAAAGGTTGTGCTCATCAGCACATTTGCCAGGGGCTGCTGTTTTGCTTTTCCAGCTGTACTCTGGGTAATCTGTAAACAGCATTCAAATACATGGATTATGTGGTAAATACCTCTGTCTGGTACATAAGGTCCAAACCTAAGAAAGTTCAGACAATACAGCATGAGGATGCATAAGCCTTTTTCATTAAACACAAAACACAACATCTGTTTTTCCTTATTTCGGGTTTGCTTTAACAGATATTGGTCGGTTAATGATCATATAACAATTTAGTATTATTAAGCAGGTGAGTCACTACAGCACAAAAAGGCAATCTTCAGAGCCAGTGGAAAATGGCACTGAACCCCAAAATGCACAGCACACACACTGTCCAGGGGCTGTGGGAAGGCAGGTTGAGAAATGCCATACTGTTAGCAAGCTTTCCTCTGGAGCCATTTACTCTCACATTTCTCTAAAATAAACTCAAGTCTGAAAGAACTTCATGGAAAATGATGCTGGGGTTCATTTCAGCATTCAGAGGAGCACACAAAACTCCAGAAAAATGTACAGGGTTTGAGCTAACACTTCAGCAAACAAACAAATGAAGCATGTTGTGTTTGTGGATAGATATGTTTCACTGTGCTTGAGAACAGAGAGGCCACAAGACAGCAAACTCTGAATTTTTGATCATATTTTAGATTTCATTCACATATTGATATTGGAAGTGGACTTTAGAAATACACTTTTTGCTCAGCCACCATTCTTGTTGGAAGTAAAATTAAACTTTCCAGGAAAGATTTTCTTTTCTTTTTTTCTTTTTTTTTTTTGTGTTTTACAAATCTGTATGACCATGTTGAGCTATTGGAGTGACTTCCTTTATATCAAAGAGTACATTTTCCATGAGTGTTACAAAAAGTAGAATTTTCCATTTGTTACTTCTAAAACAAACCTGCTTGTTAAAACTCTGTTGTGTTGTGAGGACAAGTTGGAGACTTTCACCTTATGAAATTAGCTGTCTTCTGTCTATGCATAGGTAGTCCAAGCTGCGTGTAAGCCCAAGTTTTAAAACCCTTATGTTTCCTGTGCTACTGCATTGATAGACCTCAGTGAAATAAAGTGTTAATGGAATGAACAAGGATAATTCATTCTGTGGGAGAAGGCAAAGGTCAGAGAAGAACTTCATTGCAGGTTTCTCTAGGGTAGTGCATACTCTCACTTCCTAAATGTTAGTACCTGGGAAGGTCACAGTTTGGACTTTTGTCCCAAATTCCCTTCAGTCTCTGTGCATCCAAGCCCCTGCTGTCATGCATAGCTTAACTAATCAGTTTATGTATGGCTATGCTTAATTTCTTGTGGGATTCTTCATATAAGAGCTCTCCAAAAAAAAAAAAAAGAAGAGGACAAAGTCAATGAGGAGAGATGTTGAGAAAAAAAAGAAAATCTTTGTCTGGTAAAAAAAAAATCAACATATTATTAAAATCGGAGAGTTCCTCAGTCTAGATTTTATTATTCCCATTATCTTGGCTTTCTGTAAATACATTAGTGTTGTTACACAATTAAACTATTGACTATGATAGGATCTTACAAGTTAGAGATGGAAGAAGGCTATTAGATAATGTAGCCATTTCCCTGCTGGTAGAGGACAAGTCATTGAATTACTTACGCTCATTGAAGAAGAGAGACCTAAAGGGTTGATTCTGCCCTTTCAAGGGTAATTGACATCAAATAAGATCAGCCACTGTTATTGTATTGTTTTTAAGCTTGAAGATCAGTGGTGGATTCTTCAAGAAAAATTGGTAGAAAATAATGTAAATAATACAGCTCAATATTACTTCTGTAGTAAAAAATAGTATACAGGGGGTTGGTTTCTTTAGAGCTGTGAGTATATTTCCTATCAACACTAATACAAAGCAAAGTTAAATAATGCTAAGTTTCTGAGAGGTGCACAGCAGGGCACATAATTATTATAGAAATCCTTTTGCAAGTAAGTGTTTTAAAACTGTAACTCTCAGGCCCTTATTTCTAGTTTTTATCCAATACAGTTATTTTTCTATAGATTCACTGCACTTATCCATCAGATCAAACTGGATGGACAAGTGTAGTTCCTGGTTTTTTGAGACTATGGTCACTGATGGAAGCAAGCAGAATCTCCCTGGCTGCTGGAGCGCCCCACAACACCTCTGGGAACTGGAGTGTCCAGGTCAAGGTCTGAACACTGATGTTCAGATTATGTACTGGGTCTCTTCTGTCTGTTGCTGGGTTATTTTTACATGGAAACCCTAGCACTGGACATGGGGGAAGAAGAGTATTTTCCACCAACATGACATCTTGATGCAGTATCAGGACATGCACTGCTCAAGGACTTAAAAACACCCCACTTTTGGCAGCTGCAGTAACTAGTTTTCTTGAAAGAATAGTTTAAAACTGGAAGCAAAACACAGAGAGTAAAATGGTTTTAGAAGATCAAGCCCTCTCCATGCCCTCCTTACCAAAACACCCATCATCTCAAACTGTGGATTGCACAGGTCTATTTTGCACACATGCCACAGAAATGGATTATGTAGGAGCATCTCACAAAAAATTCCTGCCTCCCCGCTGGAGAGACTATTTCCATTTGGCTCCTAATCCGTGATGGCCTCCTATACCCAAGCTAGCAAAAAACAATGTTAATTGCTTTGTAGCCAGGACTTTGCATCCTCACAAGACGTAGGCTGCCTAATGTCCCTTTACAGTACATTGGCATTTACTACAGAATCCATATCTTATCTCACACCATTCTTTGTACTTCCTGCTTGCTTTTCTTATAGCTGAAGTCAGGATAAGCTGGAGTTTCACGTTATAATTATGAAAAAGACAGGTTACATGAAATATTCATAAATCATTGCAAACCAGCCCCATCAACCATCACACTGATGTTAAAAAAAGAGAAAACATTCTGAAAAATAATTACCAATTTTTATGTTGCTATCTCCCTACATAGGCATGTTTCCTTCTTTCCTTGCTCTACTCTATTTGCTTCCCATTTAACATGTTATATAAAAAAGTTTTAGCAATTCATCTGATGGCTGAGTTGCAGTTATTTATAATTATGGAATATTCTTGGGTGTTTGTTTAAAGTGTGCTGGAGAGCTGCTGGTTTTGTTTTTTTCTGGTAGGCGGCTCATTACTTCATAAATCTGTGACTGAATGGGAATTGTGGCTGGGGAGCAACTGTGCTGCTTCATGCATCATGACAAAGTGTGTGTGGGAGTCAGGAACAGCACCTCTCTGGACCAGCTGCTCCATCCATCTGCAGCTGGGTCTAGGTACAGTGATCTACGGTCAAGATCTGCACTGGGAGTATTTTTATAGCTGCTTTATAGCAGCTGGTGTGAATGGCAGTAGAAAAATGAACTATCAACTTCCTAACCATCAGGAACAAACTAAGAAAGAAAAATAAGCATAAAAATTAGCACATTTTTGTCAATATTATAAAGACACCATTTGAAGTTCAGTTTCTCAGAAGAGCTACTGTAAGCCTACATATTTACTGGTTTGTCACTCAGCTGAAAATTTGCTTTATACCAAAACTTGGCACAAAAATATATTTGAGTGGCAAATGATGTTCGTAATTTCTGATGCTTCTATTTTCTCTTAAAACTGAAAAATAACTATTTAAAAGGGAAATGTTTTTTGAAGCTAATCTGTTTTTGCCAGTTTTACAGAGAAAAATAAGAGTACATGATAAAAATGAATTAATTTAAAATTTGAGGTAGGGTGGGACAACTAAAACTGTATTAGTAAAAGGGCCAAATTTAGTTTGCTACATGTTCAGTAGAGTGAAGGATTTTTCTTTATTATTCTAGTTTCAGCAAAATATCATGGGAAATATTTCTGTACAGGTCTGACTTTTAATTTTGGTTTTAAATAAATCATGAGGGATCTCAGCACATTTTAGATTATATCTGCATCTTTCCTGGAGGAGGCTCTGTATGAAGTGGCTCTGCAGCTCCTGCCAGAGGAAGTATTGCCATCATGTTTAAGTCTCCTTTGCAATACATCCACCATGGCATAACGCAACATGGCAGACGGTGGCTTTTTTTCAGACCTCTTTTAAAAATTAACTCAGTGTTTATTTGGACTTCCATTACAGAAAACAAAGAATGTGGACAAAGTGAAAGGTTCTGTGATGTCTGGAAAGAGGATTCTTAGCATCTCCTGGATAGAGTCCCCTTCCATGGTGGGAGCAGAGGAACCTGATTATATCTTTCAGAGTCTACCTTCTCTTTAGAATTGTTCATAAAAATTCCTCAGAAAAATAATTCCTTGAATACAGCAACTTGCACCCAGTTCTCAAGTTATGTTTGTCAAGGAGATAACACCTGGAAGGCAAAATCTCTTCCGTTTGTGTTGTTTTCCTCCAAATGACTTATGCTGAACAGAGCGTTTCAGGGTACTGTTGCTGTGCTCAGCCTGTCTTTAAGAAAAGAATTCCCTGCCCATGAACAGTAGTCATGTAATTGCCAAGTCCCAGTGTGTCCATTCTCAGTTGTTCATTGTGTCAAAGGAGAACTAAAATTCTCAAAGCACTGGCAATCCCCACATTCTCACAGTGTGCTTCTTACCACACTGGATAGAAGCATAGAACCACAGAATGGTTTGGATTTGAAGGGAGTTTAAAGATGATATAGTTCCAACCTCTTGCCATGGGCAGGGCCTTCCACTAATCAGGTTTCTCAAAGTCCCATCCAACCTGGCTTTAAAACTGCCAGGGTTGGGACATCCATAGCTTGTCTTGGAAACCTGTTCCAGTGCCTCAGTACCCTCACAGTAAAGAACTTCTTCCTAATATCTATTGTACACTTACTCACATTCATTTTGAAGCCATTCACCCTTGTCCTATCACTATGGTTCTGGATGAAGCACAGGATCTAACACAAGTCTTGGAATGTCCTTTCTAAAATATTGACAACATGTTACTATTTATGAACCTGTAGAAATGCTTAGTCCCTTGCTCATTCCTCTGCTCTGGTTTAGAGAAACAAAGAAGGGCCTGGTCAAGCATCAAAGACACCATTTTTTCACATATAAAATAATTTCAAAACTCCTGTTTACCTCTTGGAGAGATTTTTTTCCTGAATGTGACTGCAGAAAAGTCATCATAGAATCAGAAAATATCTTGGGTTGGAAGGAAACTGTGAAGATCATCCAATTCCAACTCCCTTGCCTTGGGCTGGGACATCTTTCACTAGACCAGGTTGCTCAGTGCCTCATACAACACGGCCTTGAACACCTCGAGGGATGGGGTACCCCTGGGCAACGTGTTCCTGTGTCTCACATCCTCACAGTAAAGAATTTTTTCCTAGTTTCTAATCTAAACTTACTCCCTTTCAGTTTGAAGCCTTTCCCCCTTGTCCTGTCACTACATGCCCATGTAAATAGTCTTGCCCCATCTTTCCTGTAAGTTCCTTTCAGGTACTGGCATATTTGATATAATGAGCACAGTTTGATCAGAATAAGGAGTAAGATGGAGATACCAAAATAGCAAATGTCTCTGAGATGTCTCTCAGGCTCTGTCAGAATCTGAGTTACCTGAACATTTTGCAAGAATTTGATTTGTGTCTGTCTTTCAGATTCTAAATTTAGCTGAAACTTTGATGCCTTTTAAGTGGTTATACATTATGTTAAGAATTATACTGCTTGTACCTGCCCTATTTATTCAGAAAAATTTTAACCAATGTATAACTCTGTTCTCCTCTTCAGGAAAAAAAAATAAAGATGTTCAAAATGCAATTATATAATTTAGCAATAAATTATTACATTTCATACTGAGTATTTTACATCGGTCTAATGAAACATTGCTGTAACCAATAGAATAGCATAAAATATTCAGAAAAGCTCATTAAATGCTCAGTGTGTTGTTACTGGAGATGGACAACCACTGTAGTACATAGTACCTGGGAAAGATGGTTATTCCCCAACAGTTCATAGGCTAGCTTTGAGAATTCAGGCCAGATCATGAACTGCTCTGTGCAGAGCTGAATCCTTTTGCACCACCTGAGCTTTTAGCCCTTTCTGTTCAGAGTGCTTTAATCCTTAGGTGATGGTGATGTGACTTCTAAAACTATCAAGAAGGTGTGGGGAAAGAGCAGGGTGTAGTCACCACTTAATCACAGCCTCTCTCAGGCACTGATAAGAAAATGTAGAATCAAACATATCTCAAAATTCAGGATAATCATTTCAGCATAAAAGTCAGAGAAGAGCATTCATGAGATATGAAACAGTCTAATCTGAAAAAAAAACCCCTCAGCTGCTCTTTCATGGCCATGCACAGTTTAGAGCTAAAGAATTAGAAAATGCGACAGTATATTCGATGGGAAAACAGGTCTCTTTAGTGTTTTCCAGTCAGCAGTGACAGTCTGTCTTCCCTGAGCTTGGTGCAGAGGGTCAATTTGAATCCTCTGAAGTGCCAAGAGCTCCATCTGCTCTTCCATCTGAAATGGGAATATTTTTGCTCTTTTTTTTTTTAATCTTGATTTGGTCTTTCGGTGTTTGTGTTAGAACACACAGCCCAGATGCCAATAATGAGGAAAATATATTAAGTGATAAGGGAGAAAACAGAGAAATTAAAATGAACGAGGAAGGAAAATTGTAAGTGGAAAATGGGAGCTGATTGCAATATCCAGCCCAGGTGTGGCTGTGAATTAAAGTGCTTTCCTGAGAGATTCCAGAAGATATATCCCATAATCCTACACATCTGGGAAAGTGTTGGTCAAGACAGTCCTGGAAGTTGTGCCAAAAACACCTTAAAGATATTCCACACAAAGATCCAGCTTGCTATATTCTCCAGCTGCTGTTTATTAGAGATGCTCATATTTTATATATGCTAGCGCACAGGAATTCTGTTACAGAGAAAACTGTATATATGGATTTAAATCCATTGATTGTATATTCCACTTAGACTTTATTGAAGCATTTTTCTATATTCAATCACAGAACTACAATTTCTTCAGTTGAAACAGAAACATATGTATATACCTACATACACAGACATACAAAGGAATGCTTTTATTTTCCTTAAAAATTTTTTAAAACATCAGTGTTTCTCCTCAGGAAAAAGAATTACACAGGGATATTTCACTTCTCTTATTTATTTTCACAGACACCTCAAGCTTTTCTAAATCCAGGGAATTTGAAAAGTTACTTTTGTGAGGTCTAAAAATTAACCCTGGCAACTGTGCTAATGTCTGAATCAGTCTTTAGTGTAGAAGAGTTATTTGACACATTTTTTACTATATAAGACCAAGACCAAGGGACATCAGATTGAAACCAAGTTCTTTTTATTATTTGTTGGGGAGAAATCTTGTCCATACAGAAAATGAAAACTATAGTTTAATACTTGTGAAAATGTTATCTTCCCTCCCTTCCTTCCTTCCTTCCTTCCTTCCTTCCTTCCTTCCTTCCTTCCCCCTCACTTTTCTATTCCTATCTTCCTTTCCCTTTCCTTCTCTTTCAAGTTAGCAGACACTGAAAAGTCAGAGATGCTGGTGGGTTTAAGACAATACATGCTATGAAATGGATTCTCCTATACTTTGAGCTATGAACAACTTTGCTTTCAACACCAGGTGTCACTGCAGTGATAGAAAACCTCAAAATATTTCATAGAACTGGTTAACAAAGCAGGATTTGTTACTAAATATAATAAAATAATTCTAGATATAAAGTAACAATGGAAAAAATGAAGTAGCTGGAATAACTTTGAAAGCAAAGTTAAAGATAATAAAACTTTCACTGTAATATACCATTGATAGTATACTCTAGAACTAAATTAACCCATTTCTATAATTGTTACCAAGCTCCTTTTAAACAGCATAAATTATCAAGTGATGCAACCTCACATAGTTCATCAAATTAAAAAAATTCTATTCTTTACAGAAACTGAAACTGATGAGGAGTAAGAACAATCCCACTGAACTTATCAATGTTTTAGGAATACAAATTGAATTCTGCAGTAGATATCAAATATATTCTGAATAGCTTTGGAAGCAGTATTTCACAGCGGTGTTTCACAGAGATTACTTCAGCATGTCAGAAAGGTTTCACTGAATTTTAACAACACTGATCTGTTACATTTTGCATTGCATTTATTTGCTATTTTTATCCCTTTTATGGTGTTTTGAAAAAGGGTTTGAATCTTTAAAAAGAGGAATACTATTCAGAAATACTTTTCACTGAAAATTATTTCTATTTTTAGACCAGCTCCAGAAATAACAACAAAAACTTTCACAGAACAAACACTTTTCTGTTTTCTCTGTCTGGGTATTTTTGATGCCTGAGGGAAAATAAGAATGGTATAAAAGAATTTTGTCTAAAATTATTGTTGAAGTAAGGTTGCACTATTGTGTGTTTAAAAATATAATAAATGTAACGTAAGAAGCAGGAAATCAAAATAGGTCATTTAAAAATAAAGCAAAAGGAAAACATAAAAATACAGAACTAATAAATTAAAGGGAATTAAAATACTAGTGAAGTAGAGATCAGCCTGGAAAAAGGGGGAGGAAAAGTGATTTTCTAAATTTTGTGGGTTTTTTTTTTTTTACTACATGAGTCAGCTTTAATTAGCAATAAATTAAATTAAATTTCTCATAGAAGAATTTGTTTTGTCCACCAAAATATTGGCTAAGTAGTCTCCCTGATTTTATCTCAACCCACAAGCTTTTTCATCCTATTTTTGCTCCTGTCCTGCTAAGGAAGGGGAGTGAGGGGGAGGCTGGGTGTGTGCTTGGCCCTCAGCCAAGGATAATCCACTGTGAATCCAAAGGCACACTGATGTCAGAGCTCTATTGCTTTTGCTACAGTGCTACAGAACTTTGTTCCTTCCTTCCTCAATACATGTTTTTTACTGTAACTATAGACAGAAAGCTACCTTCAATAAAAAGATCTACCATCATCCAAATGCCTTGACATAACATGGTCATGGTAGTGAAAGTGGCAACATGTCGACATAATTTGGCTATCTATTCTTTGGGTTTTTTCATGAGAGAAAACTCTACGGTGTTTTTACATCACAATAAATTTGATATATTAAAATGTTTACATTAGTTGAATGGCATATCCATTAAAGCAATCTGAAAACTTTTGAAATCACTCTGCTAATAGTCCTGAAGGTCATACAAAGAGACACAGTTCAGGAAATATAGCCTGACAGTTTGTAATATGGTCTTGAATCTGTTCTCTTCAATCACTGTTTTCACAATTCCATTTTCACAAAAGAGCTGTGAAGTTAAATCCACAAAGAATCTTTGATTCTCTGGATGTGAAATCCCACAATTTTCTGACATTACTCAGCACAAAAGAGGGACATTTGATGCTAATATATGGCAACATCTGTAAAGCAAATTGATGTAAAAGCAGATACCTTTTTGTGCACTTGAAAATGATGTGAAACTAAAGGTGTGAATAAGTACCTAAAGAGTCTAATTCATTCTGATAATGGTCAGGAAATAAAATGTCTGAAATAGAAAATCTGACTTGAGAATTTTATATGCTGAATATTATGTCAGTGTTCATAAATAGTTAAATCCATATCCTGGTGTCTTTTCCTTTCTCCATGTCCATGAAAAACAGCTCCTAAAGGAAAAAGAATTGCCTTAGCTGGTTTTAGGCTCTTTCTTTGTATTCTGGTGTCTAATTCCAAAATAACCAAAAAAACCAAAATAACAGAAATAAAATATAAGCCTATGAGCAAATGCAGTGTCTTACTAAGTAATGTTGATTACCTCAGTCACCCTAAATGTTATACTGCATATACTTTTTATTTGAGTGGGCGCATGGCCAGTTTATTTAGCTTACACCAAAACAAGCAAGCATATTGTGCCTTACAAAAGGGTCGGGGTAAGAACACACACTGTAACCATGTTGGGACTCACAGGATGGGCCATAGCTACTAAAGCTGGAGCTGAGCAGCAATGCCAGGTACCTGCGCGGCGGCAGGCAAGGCACTCATTGGTTAACGGGTGGCTATTCTTCTATCAAGACCTAATCTGTTCAGTGTTTTGACTTTAAAACACCAATAAAGCAGGACTCAGAGAAGTGCCTAAATGGTCAGCTACATCTCTAATCTCTCAGTTGTACAGTCTTTTGTATGGCAGAAGCATAATGATGCTGCAATCTGTGTAACCACCTGAAACCACCTAAAGACCAGGACCTGCCTGGGGTCTGGATCTCAGAAACTCTGGTGTTTGCGAGAGGCAAGACCAAGTCTTGATTTACTGTTTCTGTGCTCTTATTGTAGGGTTCAAATGCATTTTTTTTTAATGTGCTATGCTTTTCACATATCTGCTTTCCTGATTTGAAAAAAGTTTTACTGATAAATTACGGAAACTTTTCTAACTCTTCTATGTGTACTTTCTTCTGTTAATATTTAGTCAGGCTGTAGTCAGAAAGTAATGGAGTTTCAGATTTTCACAGAGATGGTAGCTAAATCAAGCTAACGTTGTGCTCTTATTTAATACTTTGAATATTTATGCAAGTTTGGCACAGATTATTCTTTTCTACATTGTGTATAATAAGAAGTAAAAAATTATATATCATCTTGACATGTCAGATTCCTGAACCCACCATCCTTCTCCTGACTTAAAATGCTTGGAAATTTGGAAGCCTCTGAGTCAAAAAAATACTGTCAAAAAGTGTATTTTCCCATGGAACTTGAACAGAAAAAGTGTTTCTGTTTCCAGAAAAAGCTCTGTGAGCGTAAAGTACCTGAGAAAACCTTTTTTTTTTTTTCAATAAACATATATACTGCATTCCTGTCAAGCAGAAACATAGTATAATCCACATTTCACTGATAATATATGAAGGTAAAAGGAGGTGGAAAGTAAACTTTTCAAAAAAAATGTTGATCTAATGAATTTTCCCGACTTTGGAAAAATGACACAAACTAAATCTTTGAGACATACTCATTTATGAGTATGACATACACTGACATACTCATACTAATAAAAAATGTTTACAAATTAAACAAAGGTCTGCCTTTGGAAAGCTTCCTAGAATCCCCCCTGACATATATCCTCAGAAAGAATGTTAGGCCATATATTTTAGACAGGCAAAACTATGATTTTGCTGGCTGAATTTGTGCCCTCTTTCCTGAATTAAAGACAGCGTTTAGTCATATGAAAATCTTTCCTAGAAAATCCTGTCTATGCTAGCAGTTTGTATTGCCACAGCTCTGACAATCACCCTTCATCACAGTGCATAACTATGGCAAGCCAGAATTTATTGTGCAGTCCTGGCCTCTGTGTCAATGTCTAGACCTGATATACCACAGTACGGCCAGGGAAACTTCTGACAATTCCTGATCCAGAGTGATTTCTGCGGTGACCTAAGAGCATATCAAATTTTGAGCACTGCTCTGTAGCCCACTCAGAATACTTGCCTTGTGTATATATTATCTAAACATGTGAAGGATCCATTCAGCTGTATTATGGGGTTTTTGTGGGTTTTTTGTCATTGGTTTTTTGGTTGGTTGGTTGGAGTTTGTTGTGGGTTTGGTTTTGTTGTTGTTGTTGTTGTTTGGCTTTTTGGTGTTTTTTTGTTGTTGCTGTTTTGTTTGGTTTCTTTGTTTTGTTTTGTGTGTTTCTTGGTTGTTTTTTGGGGTTCTTTTTGTTTTTCCTTTGGTGGGGTTTTTTTTGTTTTGTTTTGGTTTCTTTTTTTTGGTTGGTTGATTTTTTTTTATCCTGGGAAAATATCTTGACAACTCTTTAAAAGACCAAGGGCTACCCATGCTTTCACAGCTCAACAGATGTTCAATTCTCCACCATTTACCCATGCCCAGAGAAGATAAGCTTTTCCTTGGGAATACACAATAGAATAGTTTCAATAAAGGATATATTATTTCATGATCTAGGTATCCTGCATAGAGGTGGAGGTCCCATTTAAAGTTCTTTAGGGTTTTATTTTTACACCAGGCATGGTTGCCTAGAGGAACTTGCAGGATATTTTTGGTCAAAGGAGAAATATTTGTGAATGTTGAAAAAAAATGCTGGATAAGGCTGAAACGTGGCTTTGAAATAATTTGAGTCTCTTCTGTCATTTCAATGACCAGAACTGTTGCGTGGCACTATCCCATCACTGAAGGAAAAATATCAGCAAGAAAGCAAACCCAGGAACATGTAATGAAATTCTTAGTCTGGTTAGGCATTATCAGAATCAGTTGCCTTTAAATCATGTCAGACTTAACAAGTGACACTAGTATAATTTTTAACAATAATCTTTACTTCTCTAAAGTTTTATTTCTTCAAACTTTCTGAACAAATCCCTTCTGGAGAGGCACTGAACTATGCTGCCTTTTTGAAGTATGCTATCTGTGATACAGTTTTTTGTATATCCACTTCAAAACTGTTTTATTCAGCTAGAATCTTAGCAATGTGCATAAAACAGTGACACCAGCTACATACACATGAATCTGCAAGAAAACTTACTTGTCACTAAAATATGCATATTGTTTTTTTAAATATTTATCTGAAATATTTGCTTTTTTATGATTGCCATGTAAAGGTGCAAAAGCACCCATAACAGACTGCTGTGCCCTTAGAAATTCAAATTCTGCCGTCACTTTTCTCCATGTAATTTTTATCATGAGATAAAGGGTTTTGGCATTTGCCACCAAGATAAATTATTTGAAATAATTCTCCAAAACAGTTGTATTCACAGATTTTGCCTATATAGCTAAAAAAATTTAGTCAGGAACAGACTCCTAGTGCTGGGATCATTCATTTTACAGGGCCTTCTAAAGAATAATTTGATTTAGAAAAAAGTTGTTACAATCTATTCCATCCCTCCTCCTCTCTACTGAAGTCTCAGCAGCCTAAAAAGAAAAAAATGACAAGGATTCTTTCTGGAGATCTCAGTGCATGGCACAAAGAAACATGCAGCACTTTTCCAGGTATGTTCACTGCAATGTAACACTAGTCCTTTCTCTAGAATTACCACAGCTATTTTAAATATTAGTGCTTGTGTTCACTGTTTTATATGTAATTATTTATTTAAATATTGCTGGTTCTGTTTCCTATCTTAGCTGGTTTTAGGCAGAGGGAAATAATGTAGGACAACAGACTGCAAAATACTGGGGTCCTGCTGCTTGTTTTTCTAGGGAAGGCTACGATAGCAACACCTCCAGCAGCTGCACCACTTCACACAATAACCTCTGCCAACCAACCCTGGAATTTCAGAATTCATTCTCTCTCCCAATTGTTTCATATATTTTATCTTTCCCATAGCGGAATGGGGGATTGCTACATTCCTTCTCATCCTTCAGGTAGCAAATTTCATTTTGACTACCTTTCTAGCCTTCTAACCTAAACCTACATATAAATGACATTTATTAGATCTCAGTTCAGATTCAGATAGCCGATTTTGCAAACCAATAATCTTAGTTTCCTTGTCTATTTTGTTTTCCTTTGATTTGTTCTGAGGATTGCTACAAAAGCACATTGATAAACTGCTAAAAAAAATTTAATACTCCTGTACTGCCTAGGAATACTGAGACTGATCACTCCAGAGAGGAATATCTCAGCTATGGAAGGGAAAAATATGTGGCCAGCAGTATTTCACGCTCTTCGCTCATCTAAACTGCCCAGAGAATTATGTTTTATAGGAGCAATAAAACAAATGGAATGGTGAAAGACGAGGCAAATTATATGGTTAATGTATATTGTTTAGCCTTTAATAAATGCTGTAAATATCAAGAGGTATTGCATCATCCATAAAAGAAGTACACTATTTAAAATATTTTTTTACTATACCATAGTGCTTGATTCCACTGCAGTCAGAACATGGTCTGCAACATATTATTATGTTTTCATATTTGTTAAATGTCTATCATGTTAGCAAGAATCCTACATGTAAGGCTTAGGTACAGACCATATTTTCCCATTATTTATGCTGCACACTCGGTCATAATACTGATAAAATTGTGAATAAAAATGTATATAGCTGGGGATAGTGTGTTCTCTACAGCTTCTTTCTTATAATTCTGTTATCTGCACACTGCTAGCTGTTTCAGTCATCAGGAGATTGTAGCTATTGAGGACATGTTTGTAGTCCATTTTATGAGAAGTGTGGAAAACTGCTTGTGGAGCAACTCATCAGGCAGAGGAACTTTCAAACTCCCTAGGAGCAGAGCACCTTGAGACAGTGGCTGAGGGAATTATCTTGCTTGTCACTCTTCTGATCCATCTTCTATCTGTCATCCCCCTTCCATGTACTGTGCACGTTTTTCACCATTTGCTCTCAGAATCACAGAATCACAAAATGGGTCAGGCTGGGAGGGACCCCAGGAGGTCATCTGGTCCCGCCATCTAGTCTAACATTGCTGCTCCAACAGGGTCCCCTAGTGCAAGTTATTCAGGATTGTGTCCAGAGGTTTTTTCAACATCTCCAGGAGGGAGAGTCTTCCACCTCTTTGGGCAGACAGTTCCAGTGTTCAGTCAACCTCACACTAAAGATGTTATTCCTCATGTTCAGGTGGAATTTCCTGTGCATCAGTTTCATTGAATCATAGTCATAGATCATTCCTGGTTGGGAAAGGCCTCCAAGATCATCAAGTTAAACTTTTGATTGAGCACCACCATGCCAATTAACTACAGCACTAAGTGCCATATCCATTCATTTCTTGAATACTTCCAGCGATGGTGACTCCACCACCTCCCTGAGTAGCCCATTCCAATGCTTAAACACCCTTTCAGTGAAAAAATTCTTCCTGATGTCCAGCCTGAGCCTCCCCTGACACAGCTTGCAGCTATTTCCTCATCCTGTTGCTAGTTGCTTGTTTCTGCCCTTTGTGTCTTATTCTATTGCTTGGCACCACCATTGACTCCATCCTCTTGACACCCTGCCTTCAGATACTTGTATGCGTTGATCAGGTCCCCTCTTAGTTGTTTATTCTCAAGGCTGAACAGAGACAACTCCCTCAGCCTTTCTACATAAGAGAGATGCTCTAGTCCTTTAATCATCTTTGTAGCCTCCGCTAGATCTGCTCCAGGAGCTCCAGATCTCTCTTGTCCAGGGGAGCCTAGAACTGGACACAGCACTGCAGATGTGGCCTCACCAGGACTGAGTAGATGGGCAGGATCGTCTTCCTCAGCCTGCTGGAGATGCTTTTCCCAATGCATCCCAGGATGCCTTTGGCCTTCTTGGCCACAAGGTCACTGTGACTCATGGACAGCTTGTTGTCCAGCCAGATCTCCAGGTCCTTCTCCACAGAGCTGCTTCCCAGCAGGTCAGCTCCAGCATGTGCTGGCGCCTGGGGTTGTTCCTCCCCAGGTGCAGGACCCTGCACTTGCCTTTGTTGAGCTTCCAAATGTTCCTCTCTGCCCATCTCTCAAATCTGTTGAGGCCTTCTGAATGCACAGCCCTCAGGGGTATCATCCACACAGGTGGATTCCTTTGAAATTGAGGCTTCTTCAGCTCCAAATGCAGCTGCCGGCCACCAGGACAAGAGAACTTCATTTTGCAAAAACTGGGGAAGCAACAGCCCATTGAATCTGAACATTAATTGTTTCTGGAGACTGTAACAGCACACACAATGATCATTAAACAAATCCAGATACTAAATGGATGCTTATATTGTTACAGCAGATTCTTCGTCAGAATTAACACTTCAGTATCTCAGATGGCACTATACAGCATTCCCTAAGGACCTGCTGTTTTGTTATTAGAATTGGTCAGAATCTTTTTGCTGAAACAAAGTTTGCTGAAAAACTCCAGTTGGTTGAGTGTGAAATATATCACTCTAAACAGCTTGGGCTTAATAAAATTTTGCCAAATCCAAGGCAAGATTCCAACAGAAACTGTGTTTCTGGCAGGCCTACCCAAGTCCTGGGAACTCTGTAAGCTACAGTATGGCCAGCCTGAAGGCAGGAATCCCAAATGGGTCTGCATCATGGCTAGGGATGCTGGAAAACTTCAAGGCCCCCCAGTAGAAGTAAGCCTGGATATGCTCCAGACTGAGATGAGCCTGGATTTGTCCCAGCTGGGAAACTCCCTAAAGCTACTAGAATTAGTTACAGAATGTGGAGAGTCTGTAAGTTTCAAACCGAGAAAATTTCTACTATGGATTTTAATAAAAATAACAGTAAGATTCCTCCTTTCCAAATACTCCTATTGATAGGTGTGTTACAAAAAACTAGAAGGACACAAATCTTCATTGGTCTTTACTGAGGAGAGGACTAGGCTCTAAACACTGTAAAACTAAATCAGCACTGTTCAAAACATGGCCCATGGGTCACATCTGGCAAAGAAATTCCTTCCATCTGATCCAATCACTGGTCCCAGGGGTGGAGCAGGAGTGGGTGTTCAGACAGCTGATACAGATATATAAGCCAAACAACATCTGACCTCGCACATAGCCCAGTGCAGCTGTGGATCCTCTGGGTTCTTTTGACGTGTGGGAGTGAGGTTGGAGACAGTGGGATCCCTGAGGCACTAGACCTCAGGCATCCCGGTGTGGTCTCCATGGTTGCTCTCAACCATTCTGTTCTCAGCCCTGGGTAGATTTTTCATGGGTGCTTTCAACTGAGAATGATGTGCTGTGGTTCACCTTCCTACCTGATGAGTTTCCTGTCCAGGAGATGAAAGCAAGGTTCTCTAGAAAACACTAGGGTTTACCATATTTTGAACAAAAATTGTGAGTGTCAGATTGTTTCCATGAGACATGGTAGGTTACTGAACTTACTTATGAATGATCCCTGTGTTGCTTTAAAATGTTCAAATCTCTTTCCAAGTAGATTACTTAAAAGTTTGTCAGTAAAACCTCAGGTGGACAAGTTTCATATGGCTTTTGGATTATAAGTGCTATTATTATTAATGCTAATCTCAGTTGTAACAGTTGCTGCGAGCAGAAGGCAGAATTTTGAAAATAACTGCAAGGACGATGTCCTTGGTGGTCCGGAAAGTACCGAGGCCTATGAAAGAAGGATTGTAGTCAAGGAAGATGTCCTTGGTGGTTTGGAAAGTACCGAGGCCTATGAAAGAGGGATTGTAGTCAGAAGAGTAGAAAAAACTAGATCGTAGGGACCACGAGCGGGTGGGAACAGGTTGATGTGACTGTACAACTAACCAATAATAGAATGACAATTAGTCTTACTAACCAATGATTTTATGACATGTAATATTGCTAGGTGCTGCAAAAATGTACTTGAGGCTGTGAATCTGAAAAATAAATGGATTGAAGCTTGCTATTGATCATATTGGTCATTGACTGCTTTTTCCCCTCGTCATTGGGGAAGAGTTACGGTCCTTTCTCTTCAGTGAGTTTTCTCTCAAGTGAGGTTCCTCTTCAGTGAGGTTTCTCTCAAGTGAGGTTTCTCTTCAGTGAGGTTTCTATCAAGTGAGGTTCCCCGCAACATTGGTGACAGTGTGGATTTTACAATAAGTGACATTCTGCGACAAGTTGCCTTAAAAAAACCATGAATAACACTTTGGTTGGATACTTCATTGATTTTATTGACAGTTATTTCCCGACCGTGCAGGCACAATTCCTTACTTCATCCCTGCCTTATCACTGTTTGTGGACTATGAAACAGGCTGGCTTACAATTATCCTTTAAATGATTCAACATTGTTTAAAGCAGCTCAGTGAGGTTGGTGGGGATGGAGGCAGTAAATAGGGACAATGCCTTGTGTAGCCTTCTATCTCATGCAAGTATTCTGGTGGTGGGCTAAGAAGCTGCTCTGGGGAACTTCAGCCCTTTGTCATGGATGGAGAGCAAGATTAGGTCTGAAGAAAATTGCAGCACCGCATAGGCTTGAAGCAGCCCTTAATTCTTTTATTTCCTAGATAAGCAGTTGAAGATGGTCCCAATTCACTGCAGTCTTGTGACAGGGTAGGAGGTGACAGATGATCTCAGCAGAAACGAATCCAATGGTCCAGCTCAAAAGGAAAAGCTGGGAAAGGGAGGGTTGAGTGCATGCTGGAACTGAGGCATGTGGAGGGGAGGGATGGGACAATGCATGGAGCTTGGGGAAGGGAATATTGGAGTGGATATTGCTGAGATGGAAAGTGGAAGAGCAGAAGAGATCTTCATGGAGTTGATTGGATTCTTGATTATGGAGTACAATAAAGAGTACTACTCCTAAAATGGGATGTAGCAATAGTCAGCAGAACCCTGCTAACAGGTTCTTTTTTTATCATAATGGGAAAAAAATGTGGAAATATCCACTGAGTCTTCACTGAGCTGCAGTAAGAGCATGTTTCTCTTTTCTCTTTACAGGAACAGGAAAATACAAATATTACCCTTTCAGCCACACCACTTGGTAAGAGCAAGGTCAGAGCAGCTAAGCCTCAACATACCTCTGAAGAAATTGTTTATGTCTTGAGTTTACAGAATAGGAAATGTCAGCCTTTTTCTTGCTGGCATATCCACACTTGCTTGTCCACCCACACAGGGACTGCGCATATTCTGGCTCCCGCACATTAATTTTTATTTCCATGATTCCTTAATGTCTTTTGCTAATTTTTTTTTCTTTTTTTTTTTTTTCCTGCAACACATTTTTATTTGGCTTGTTTTTTGGTTCGGTTTGGTTTTGGTGTTTTGTTTGATTTATTTGTTGGACTTTTTTTTTCTTTTCCAGAAGGGGCCTAGGCCAAACCCAGTGTTTCTTAGAAGGGTTGTTTTGGTGAGATGTATTTCAAAGTTGCTATTGTCCATTCTTCATAATTCCTTCAGGAGAAATGTCCTGTGGTTACTTAATGCCACACAGAAATGTGATTGTTCAGACTTTTTTCTCCTCCACTACTCAGAAATTGCAAAGCAAAATTTCCAAAACACTGAGAAAATTATTTCCTTTTGTAACAGAACAGTTCATACAATTAAATAGAAAGAATTTGGAAGTCAACAGCAAGAATCCTTTAGTTATCTAAAACCCAGCTAATGTATATGAACTTTTCAATGTGTAAAGGATTGGATATTGACCACCTCTTTACCTGTTTAAGTAGAATTATTTTAGGTAACATAAGTGCCCAATTCAAGCAAGGAATTATTTCTGGAAGAACATGATCTCATGGCCTGAAACATTGACCTGAGACAATATTAATATAGGAATGGCAGCTCTGGAATCTATTTAGCTTTCTCTCAAAACCATCACAGATTTGGATTCTTCTTTGGTTCTGCAAGTACCTGCGTTGGTTTGTCTGTGTAAAAAGTGTTGAATGCAGCTGAGGGATGAGAATCAACAGGCACAACCTGCAACATAGTAGATGTGAAGGTTTTTAAGTGAAGGTGGCCAAATTCTGGAACAGGAAGAACAGGAGAAGCTGCAGAATCTTTGTCCTCAGAGGTATCCAAAACCTGACTGGGGAAGGCCCTGCGATGTTAGACCTGCTTTGAGCATTTGGTTAAACTAGAAACCACTGAAGGTTCCTTCTATCCTGCTTAGTTTGCAGTTCTGGGACTTCTTAAAGAAATTCCCTCTGTCCCATCAGACTATGTACTTTAATTAGGTAAAAGATGCATAAATAAAAATAACACAAAGTGAAGAATGATGTTGCCAAATTGTAACATGTCAATGAGCAATACCTCATCAGGAGTAGAAAATATGACTAAAAAGTGCTTACACTAAGTGACAAGGAAGAAAAGTAGTCAACATCTTTGGACTTTCATACACTGTCACTCAAGAATGTGACTGATCACCCCTGTTAGCACCTGTTTGTTTGAGGAAGTGTGTGTTCTTCAGTATAGTGAGGAAAATGTTTTCATTACAATTAAGCAAACAAAACCATGAAGGAGAAAAAAAATCACTTTTTCATAAAGTCAGTAGAGCCACTAAATCACTCTTTTCTTTTTTTTTTTTTTCAAAGAACATAAAACAGAAAAGCAAAAAGATAAAGTCAGGGTAGAGCAGGTAATTTATTTTGTTTTATCCATTAACCAGAAAGGGTGATGGTGAAATATTTACCATAGGGATACTCCCTGATGACAAAGCTGGGATTCTTCAGAAAACCAGGTGTCAAAGACAGAAGTTAGAACAAGCTGATAGTTTAAATATCAGTAGGTTTTCAAGAGTTCTTCACGAATTTAAGAGCGCTACATGAGGTGTTATACTGGAGGGAGCATTTCCTTCCTCTACTAGGAATGAGAAGGTACTTCTGCTGCAAGAGGTGTTAAACTGCAGATTTTCTCTTTTTTTTTTCCCCCCATGGTCAGTAAAATGAGCCCAGAAAAAAGAAAAGTATCTCAATATCAGAGCATGAGATATCTATGATATCAGCAGTCTTTAGTCATCATTTTTGTGAACGATTCTGCTGAAAAGAAATAAGGTTTCCAATGACAACTCTATTAAGAGAGCTTAATGTACATTATTATGTCATGGATATTTTCATGGTAGAACATGTCAAAGTTCTACAACAAAAGTTATCAGATCAACACTTTAATATTAGGATTTTTTTAATGGCTTAGTGCTAAAAATCAACAGAACTCAAATGTTTCATTTTTAACAGCAAAGTTGCCCTTTGAATAAAGAAGGATGTTTACTACTTCATATATATATGTATGTGATATTAAACACAAATCTAGCACACCAAACAAGTTCCATTCTCTTCTATTCTTTGTTCATAAGATTTCCTTAAATGAAATACAAAGAGACCAGAGAACAGCCGTTTAATTGCCAGTGAATGTAATATATTTAGTATATTTATGCAAAGATCAATGTGATGGAGAGAAGAGGGAGAAGCCATGATGTTTGCATAAATCTTAGATAGAGCAGTGCTCTCAAAGTCAGTGTCTGCACTTCCTTTGAAGAGCTTGATACCAGACCCTAATACAAGGAGCTGTCTTCAGGGTGAGCACTTCTGTGGCTGAGCTGGGAGTGTTAAAGAGCAGTACAGACATGCAACACTGCATAACATGCTAAAATAAATTATTTCATCGAATTTGGTAAATTTGTCTGTCTGTCTACCCAGTGCAGTTTATTCTCCCAGCTTTACCATATCTGTTTGTCAGACCTGCGTCCATGCAGCCAGAACCTTTCTATACACTGTCCAGATTCCAGTTCATCATCTCCTAAAACCCTTGGCTGGTCAGTTCACAGCTTCCGTTCCCTGTTTCAGTCTAGCCAGCTTTCATGGTTGATATTTTTCTCCCACAAAACTCTCTCTAGTCCTGTGCATTCAGATTGACTAGAGCAATGGCCCAGGACTAGCACAGAAGACTGCTGAAACCATATTTCTTCCTATTTTTTAATGGTTTGCATGCTCACTTGCATAAGTTTCACTCACAGCAAGTAATACTTTGTCAGAGAGCGACCATAAATGGTTTAGAGCACAAGTATTTCCCAGGCTGAAAGACATAAGCAAGGCCACTCTGTTTTGAGGAGAAAGAGTATCATATAGATGCAAACTGCAGAAAGCCATTTATTCTCAGATAAAGGGTATATCCTGGATTATTTTATTTATTATTACAGCAGCAACTGATGAGCATGGAAGAGAGGAAACTCCCTGCTCCCTACTTACTTCCACAGTCCTGGAAATGATACATCCAATTCAATAGCAGTCCAGAAATACATCCTTGGGGAAAACCTGGGATGGTGTCTACTTGGTGCTGGAAGATGCTTGATCAAAATTCTCCACAGAGAATGAGTGAACTGCAGCTTTGCAAAGGTTGTGCCAGGATGAGGCCCAGCAAAATTTTCTGACATATCATAAAAGTTGAGCCCTGGCCAAACACTGTTGCCTACAAGAAGGGTATTTTCTGAAGTAATGCATTTTAGAAAAGTTCACCAAGGCTCAACTAGTTTTTCTTTAATTCCCTCCAAAATTCCTTCCAAAAGAGTACAGAAGACACCCAGTTTAGAGAATTTGTTGTTCAAAAGTTAAACAACTTGACATGGGCTTTTGATATGCAAAAGGTTAAAAACTGGTTGGTAAAAGGCAGTGCTATCAACCAAGCAAATAATAAAACTGTTCAATAGGCAAGCTAAAAAAGATGAGGATATGGGTCCTCTGCAGCTCCATTTTTACAAGCTGGATGACACATAGCGATTTGATTTAAATTTTTTGGATTTGAATAGGTTTACTAAGGTCATTTAAAACTGGTTTCAAAGTGAGGCACAGTTATTGCAGACATGATTAGGTTGTGCTGCAGGCATTCCCAAAGCCCAGGGTAGCTGGGCTAGGCCCTCTCACTTTTCCATGGCGAATGAGAAGTTCGCCCTTCCAGAAGACAATTTCAGGTTTCCATCTGGAAACTAACTTTAGGTGCTCTGAATTGCCCTAGAGGAACACACCTCTCTAACATCTAAAGACAAGAGTCACCTGCTCAGGTTTGGGCAGACCTTTATAATATCCTGTCCCCAAATCCCTGCTCCACATTTCTGTCCATCAGTTTGCTATTTCTATACCTTCCCCAACATGTGCATTACCTTATCCTCCATAATGGGACACATGAAGGACACAGACTTCCAGCCTTTAATTTGAATGGTCTTGTGCAGATTTCAGCACAGACTTTTCAAATTGTCTGCTGTTTGGTTTTTATTAATGGCATGGTTTGCTTTGCTTTTTTTTCTTTTAATTAAGGGTATTTTTTTGAGCCTGATGGTGTGTGAAATGACATGCCATCCTGCACCATCAGCCCATAAATAATTCACATCTACCCTGTATGTACCGCAGTAAGTGTACTTACAAGAATCAGGGCTTTCAAAAGATTATTGACCTCTATGCTCTTCTTTTCTT
>VZTX01003597.1:69459-144629 GCA_013400915.1 Pardalotus punctatus | reverse complement strand
TTTTTTTTTTTTTTTTTTTTTTCCACTAGATGAGGTTATTTTTCCTTTTTTTTTATAGGGCATATAAGACACTCAGATTTTCCTCTAATGGCTTAGGCATCAACATAATAAAAAGGGCTAATTAAGGAGCATTAATGTTATTCTACAGCATTTCAAAGGGTGATGTGGGTTTCATTTCATTACATCTCTTATTAAGTATTCTAAGTTCCTGTCATGTCCTGTGTCCCACAATAAGTGTCAGTGAGATAAATATCAGCCCTTACAGTCTCACCAAGGCTGATGTCTACCTTGCAATTGAATCATGAGCTGTAAAAGGCACCCTCAATAATAATTTAAAAGCCCCCACATTTTAGTAAATCCCATTCACATCAGCTGAGAAAATTTATTTTGCAGGTAAGACAAAAATCTAAGAAAATGAAAATAAAATTCTTTCAATTAATTGCCCTTATTATGCTTGCTTCCTTCATACCTGATACTTAAAATGTCTTGCATGATGTCTAGTGTCTCTGACAGTCTATGGCAAACATGTTCGAGTAGGATCTAGGAATGATCTTATTACTTATTATACATATCTATACATATACTTCTATATACTTCTATACACTTCTATATACTTTTATTATTCATGCTATTGTAAATATTACTTATATTACTGTAGCTAAAGATAAAAACTCTGCACAACTATTTAGCTGTACCACAACTTAAAAATTATTAAGCATTTCACTGTAGGATTAACACAGTGGTCTTATCCCTTCAAGTTTTTGGTGTTTTTTAAAATTAGATTAGGAACTCCGAAAGTCAGTAAGAAAAATCTTTAGTCAGCTGCCCCATACTATCCTATTCATCTTTAGAGAGTCAGATTTGATCCCTTGTAAGCTTGGAGAAGGAAGATTTCTGAGTTGGTGGTTAGCAGGGGAGTTAGCTGGTGTTAGGTCCCTAGTGCAGATCTGCACACTGTGTTGCTCTTTAAAAATATCACAAGGTATTGACAGATCAGCTCTCTCTTTTTTTTTTTATTCTTTTAAACATTGCACTCAGTTTTGTCCAGTGTCTTCATTCATTATTCATGGCTAATGAAGTGTTTGCTCAAGCTGTGTCCTACTCATCCTCCAATCTCAGCACATATCCTCACTGTGGGACTCTTGAGCTTGTCTCCACATGCACTGAGCCCTCTCACAGACAGATTCTTCACAGGATGATTTCTGTCACTGCTTACCAAACCACTTTTATGTCTCTTGACCATTTTGTTAAGTAGAAGGTGATTCACGCAAAAGAAAATAAGTACACAATTTCAAATATAGGCAGAGTAATAGATTAATGCGATAATTTCTCTTAGTAAGAGCCAGATGGATGCACTCTTAATCATGACTATTTGCCAGTGATGGCAAAGATTACATTACAGAAAATAAAGTATTGTGTCTTAATTATTTGGCAGGCATGGAACTGAAATCTGACCATGGACCTGACCATACCTGAGAAATATTATAAGAAGGCCCAGCCTTCTATGGGACGCTGCACAGTGGCTCCTCAAGGCCCACATAATAACTGATTAACGGCAATAACCTCTCTTCATGGGGGCAGCTGTACCAACATTATTTTGCAGACTTGAAGGCATAACCAGTTTTTGCTTCAGTTTGGAGTTAGTCAGACATAAGTTTTATTAAACCTCTTTTTGTTGATACAAGGAAAAGCTAAATTCTGGTGAAAAAACAGCAGCTTGAGACATTCACAAGCCAAACTTTGCTATGACTTCAGTCTATATATACCTTGACAAGTAGATATTTGATATTCATTGCAAGGCTTAAACTGAGACATCACTGGGCTCACAAAAAAGAGCCAGTCCAGAAGTTATCCTCTTCTTCTGCAGTGTTCATAAATTAAAGAGGCTGCATGATGGGCAAGCCAGGGTGAGAATTAGTCTGTGATTTCCAGTGACTCATAGATCTTTGCAAATGAGTAAAATTTACCTGTGGAATACATCTGGACAAACTAAAGGCAAATAACAGGAATAAACACAATCTGTTCTGAGTTCTTACCAATGATGAGGTGTGAAATGTGGCTTTGAATACATTTGAACTGCGCAGACCAATTTCTAGTTAGTGTGAAATTGCTTTTGTGTGACCTGTGAAGAAAATATACAAAAAATATAATAAATTAAGTTTGTCTTAAAGTTTTAATTGCGCTACCCTTAATAAACCTGCACTACCCCATCTTTTTCTGGACCTCTTTACACTGTAAGTTCATTAAAGGCTCCATGCCACAAGGTGCTGAAAATCTCCTGAAAAGCCTCTGCTTCCTTCAGCTCTGTTTGTTTCAAATGAAACCATGAGTGTTCAGCATAATCTGCTCCCTTTCTTATGAATTGAAGTCTCTGTTCAGATTTGCCAGGTAGCAAATACAGGCAGCAGTTACCATCACTCATGTATTTATAGAAACAGTGAAAATTTTGTAGCAACTATAGATCTTCTTAAGTGGTAAAACACACTAAGTTATGAAAACGTCAGTAGAAAACAGTACGTAGAATTGTGTGAGAGAATCTAATACTAAATTGACTCATGTTAGTTAAATATGACATACAATTAACTGGTGTCACTGTGGTGTTGATGCTGCTTCTGAACTTGAACAATTTAATTTTACATTTAATTTCTTGAGCTAAAGAAATAGTTGTACAAATGGACTGTTTGCATTACATTTGAAGATGCATTATTGCTCCACATTCATGCTGTTTCTGCTTTTTGTAGAGCAATTTTAACTACTTATACATAAAGTGGTTCCCTGAGTAAATTAGATTAATCTACTGCTTGTGAAAATTCAGTCGAGTGCTGGGTAAGACAACATTTTTTCAAATGTTTTTAAAGAATCTATATTGCTCTGTGGAAAATACTTTCCCTTTTCTAATTCTTTCATAAATAGGAATCATTGTGCCTAGGAGGGATTCTATCGGTAGGAAAAAATTACTCCAGCAATCAGAACTCCGGCACACTCCAAGGAGCAGCCAGCCTTTGTAGTCTGACCATGGCTCTTCAGCAAGGGTATCAGTCTGGGAAAAAAGTGTCATTGTACTCTGCAAATGGTTATCTCAGACCGCTTCAAGTAACTGCCTCTCAGACCTCTCTTGAAATGCCACCTTTACTGCCACTTTAACTCCTAAAGCAGTTACAACTTCCATGACACAAATTGACCCAGTGATAGAAGGAGCCAAGAGCAGTGGCAAACTGAGTGCCAGCTTTTACCAGGGGAAAAAACACAGCCTTTCACCCCTGCCTCCTGGCTCAGGAGCTCAAGACCAGCTTTCCTCTGTCAAGGCCCCTGACTGTCTTTTGACCTTCTAGTTCAGGTGATCCTTATCTACATTTGAAAAATTCGCTAAAACCTTTTCTACCTTTTTTATATGCATTGATAAATTCCTCCAGAAATGCACTACGTGCATACTGTGACACATTTCTCAAGGAACAAAGTCACTGTGATCCCAGTAGGCGAAACCAAATACCAGTAAACAGAGTTGGGACCAAAACAAAAAGTAAAGGATAGGAAAAGAAAAAAAGAAATAATCTAATACTTCAGACTAGTATGTGATCATATCCACATATAAAAAATACATGTGCAATTAAAACTACATACTGCAATGAAAATTTAGTCATACTTGTCAATTAGAAATCCATGTTCAATCTGAAGTGAGTGATTATTCATTGTTCTCCACCTCAGACCAAGATTAAGTTCAGTACTGAGTCTAGTGTCTATTGTTTCCCAGTCCGAACTGGAATCATTGTCATCAGTGCCATGGGAATCAATGTCTGTTCAAACACATAGCATAAGTCACCTGCCTCTCACTGAGAGTGCCATCCCTTCTGGGCTAAGGTAGAGCAAATATTCCCTTTCAGTATGAGTATTCAGTCCCACCAAGCTGTATCTGCCAGAAAGTAGAAATTTCACTCAAGCCTATTAACTACACAGGCAGTAACACAGATGTTTTTACATTGAGGAGGCTATTACTTGAGGGAGCGAGGGTGCTGGCACTCCAGTCTTCGAATTCTCCACATAGAAGGAAACACCACCTGGAGGAGGAAATGATCCAGGGACAAGCAACCAAAGAGAAAAGGGTGGGTGGAAAGAAAGCAGAAGGAAATCTATTGAAGGAAGAATTCTGTCATGTTCTTGCCAGCTGCTTTTCTTTTTGTTGAAATGCAGGTTTGTTTCTGTTCCTGTTCATGCTTGGGGGGTGAGTCTGTGTGTGAGTAGGATCTTCAATCTGCTGTGTTTGCCCCACAGAAGGTGGGAGTCAGCCCATGAAGCTCAGCAGCTCCCAAAACCATATGGGAGGCTCGGGAGAAGACGTGAGAAAAGTATGTGGGGGCTCAACCTGAACAGGAGGTTGAGCAGTGGTATATCTATTGTAGCACAGCAGCATGCATATCACGAGTCTTTATCCAATGTGCCAGAAGGCTTTTTCAGTCAGGATTACACCATCAAAGCATCTCAGTATCACTCAGTAGTGTTGATTTTGAAAAAAATTGTGAAAATAAAACATCTGCCAGAGCAGCACATATATTATTACAAGAAGAAGGAGAAAAACAGCAACTTGCATGAAAATCTGGCCATGAAGTCAAAGTCTAATCCAAATCACTCAGGAGACCATCTTTGGAACAAGGCCATTTCAGAGTTCCTAGACAAAATGGATGTTGTTAATTTCTGCTGTAGCAATAATAAAGTTTGTGGCTGCAACAGCCATGTTGCTTTTCAGGACTTCTTTCTTCACCAAAAGCTTTATTTAATTATAAAGCCTAAATATCCATTGTGCCTCATGACCAAAAGCAATCTATTGTTTCCCGCCTCTTATGCATCTTAAGGAGAGTTTCTGGAGTGGATATAGCCATATGTTTAAAGTTTATATGGCAATAAAAGAGTCTGATTTCCATCATAGTGCTAAATGTAAATGAAGGTTGTGAAGGATTGCACAAAGGCTAGAGAAATAGCCTCAAGTCCAGGTCACTCTGTTCCCTGTTATGGGAGGATAAACCTTCCAGCCTGCAGAGAAGCCCCTGCCAGACATGGGGAGCCCTTGCAAGGGGCTGAGCAGGGCTGGTCTGAGAACAAAACCCAGCCCACAACTCCAACAAAAGAACAACAAACTGTACATTTCCCACGCTGCTTTCTCATAGCTTCTGTGGTGTGTGCAACAAGCACAATGACTTCATGTGGTGCTAGCACTGGGTCTACCACATGTGCTAAGAGCAGACAGCATTCAGAAAGACAAATGCAAGCCTGGACTCTAGACCACTCAGGAGATGAATGATGATCATTCTAGACAGACACACTTAATTGATAGCGTTGTATGTTTCCTGGTATTTTAACCTAATCAAGCAATTACACTCTCTCTCTCTCTCTCTCTCTCTCTCTCTCATACCTCTAACATACATTTTTCTGCCCCAACCATTTAATTCTTAGGTGTTAATCCATGCAGCATCTACTCCACTTCCTGTGGAACTTGTTGTCTTACCAGTGAGCTGGAGAACCAGTTGAGATAAATTGAATGATTTCTTAGGACAAAGAAATTAATAAGAAAGGGTCTTGTCAAGACATAGTGTGTAAGTTAACTATGAATGTTATTCCTGCTGCCCTGAGTCTGGGCTTGGTCACCATGTATCCATGTTATCTGTATATGACTTCTTTTTCTCCCAAAAGATCTGTCGAGATATTCCTAGATTTTGAATGTCTAGAATTTCATGAAGCTGGCAGCCCAAGGAAGCAACATCTATAACAGCACATCCCCATTGTTTCCATCCTGTACATAGGCAGAGCCAGTCTATAGGATATGAGGAGTTGGCCAGATCTGCAGCGGCTTGTTGCTATGCAATTCCTTTTCAAAAGTTAGTGCAACCTGATCTGGAATTTGCTGGAGTTCTGCACATGTGAACATGATCTAAAGCTCCTCAAACTAGGTCTGAATTCCCTGGCAGAGTCCATTTCAGATCAAGGTGACCAACACATAGCAGGGTATCATTGGATTTGAAAACACATGCACATATTGAAAAGTAGAACTTTGCCTACATGCACACTTGAAAGAGCATCACGAAAAGGAATTGGCTCTCAGTGACGAGACATAGAATTGGCTTACAGCAGGAATCTCTGGAGCTGCTTTGTGCCATGAACAAACACCAGGTATGCGGTCAGGTGTTTCTGAAACTGCACCTTTAGCACCCAGACACCCTGAGTGCCCTGCATTCTGATGCACTCACTACCCAAGCCATCACTGGGGTGGTCTGGTGATAGCCTGTGTTAGGAAATAAAATATGCAGGAATACTGTCTGCTTCAAGACCTGCCAGAAGTTTGTTGCTATACCATCTGGGCTGTTTTTATTTATCCAGCTGTGATTTCTTTGGGTTTTGCATTTTTAATTAACACAGTTTTGAAAAAGGGGCAACTTTTGTTTAACCTCTTCCACACTCCATCATGTAGGTGAGGCAAAACACAAATCACTACAAAGGCTCTAAAATTCAAGGAACCATCATTTGAGCTGGTTTTACTTCCAAAAAGTTATCATGGGTTGTTATCCCACAGGCTTTGATGAATTCTGAAACCAGGTAATGACTTTTTTCCAGTTGGAAAAAGGCATATACAGATGGTAAAAGGAAGGCTGTAGAAATCAAGACTCAGTCATCCTATTATTAAGTTACTAGCCCCAGTTTTTCCTGTCTGTACCTCTCATTTTTTTCTCTCCACTCTCGTCAGCTCTAGGAACACATTATAAAGAGTTTGACCTCACCAGTAAGCACACAATTGTGTGTGTGCCTGCCTAAACATTCACTGCTGCTTTAAAAACACTATGAGCAGAGATTTGACAATCACATCCATTTAGACAGGCAACAGTGGGCTAGTAAAAGCAAATGGAACCCTGCTGTCATCAGTTACAGCAGGAAAAGACAGTGATCTTGGCAATCCCTGTACATGGGCTTAACTTGATGAGAAGATGACTCCAAATGGGCTTAAAATTTAAGCATGAGAGTGCCTGTATGAATAAAACCTAGTGCTTTGATCATTTGCATTGCAGGATTTAAAAAAGATTCTGGCTGAATTTTTCCTTTCCATAACTTAAAGGGAAAAATGCAACTTTTTGTTACTATTTTTCATGTTTTTCTGCAGTGCAGTTTTTGTGCTTGTCTCAGTCTTTTCTTTCAACACACCAAAGTGATCAGTGTGATTCTGTTTCCTTTAGTGCCTGACACAGTCCCACCCAGACTCCAGCTGCCTGTCCAGAAGTCATCTACACATCTTCTGTGGTACCTGCTAGTCCCACATGGATGTCTCAGGCATCCTGGGCACATAAAATGGGACTGCAGAGGTACATTTAGGACCAGAATTGTTCCTACATAAGGGAAAGACACAGCTTTGTTTTCCTTTTTAAAGCCAGATCACCCCCAGACAAATGGTGCATGTCAGGAACTAAGATGGCAGTCCATGACTCCAGTTTTATCACACATATATTAATTTATAATAATTAAAACTGTAAAGTATCAAACCCTTACTGATGCAAACAGTAAAATTCAACGGGAATGTCATGCTCCATTAAGACTATCATACTTCTCAATCCAGAAGCTATCCCAAATCATATAGCAAGCAATATTAAGGTCTGTGGCTGTGGTGAGTTGACCCTGACTGGCTGCCAGGTGTCCACTAAAGCCAGTCTATCATTGTCCTCCTCAGCTGGGCAGGGGGGAGAAAGGATAATGCGTGGCTCATGGGTCAAGATAAGGGCAGGGTGACATCACTCACCAGTGATTTGCCTGTCATGGGCAAAACAAATTACGCTGGGAAAATTAATTTCATTTTTTACCAATAAAATCAGAATAGAAAAATGATAAAATAAAAATGAAATCTTAAAAACACCTTTCTTCCCACTCCTTCCTTCTAGCTGGGTTCAGCTTTGCTCTTCATATTTTGTACTTCCTCCCTGCCAGTGGTGCAGGGATTTGGGAAATGGAGGCTGGGTCAGTTCACCACACATTGTCTCTGCCACTGCTTCCTCCTCAGGGGCAGGACTCCTCACACTCTTCCACTGCCTCATTGTGGGTTGCCTCCCATGGAAACCTCTCCAACATGAGTCCTTCACAAAGGCTGTAGTTCATCAGCTGCTCCAGTGTGGGTGGTGTGAACTGTCTGCAGATTCCAACAGCTTTCAAAATCCAACCAGGGTAGAAACTTCTGCCCCTGACTGAGTATGTGATACAGGGAATTGCAGATCACAGTAATACACAAGGAATTTGAAGCATTGGCATCTAAATGATGCTCAGAGTTGTGTGATTTGGCCACTCCACCATTCTGCAACTGCTGAAAGCATGACTGGATGTTCTTTTCATAGTCCATGCTTTGTGGTCTAAGTCATGCCAGGAGAAGAGTAGGTGCTCCCACTGATGATCATTTCCTTTCCATCCTGCCCAGCAGTGCTCTTCACAGCACCCTGCTGTCATCAGGAATAATGTTCATGAGCCAATCCAAGGGAAAACTTTAGCCAAACACTAGAAAGTCATATCCATTGCAGTTAACACATCTGCAAACACATGTTTGGAGAAAGGCCTGGAGAATATGAATGCAATCTGCTCATTATAGGTACCTAAATTTTAAGTTTAAAATTCAAGCACTGTCTGAAACAGCTCTAAAGTAAGAGTTTCAATTCCCTATGCTGAGGCATAAGGGCTTTTCAAGGTTTCCAAAATGAAGTTTTACTAGCATAATTTAAGATGGGATCTTGCTCTAAGTGCTCCTTCAAAGTTCAGATGAAGACATTCTCAAAATTCCCATGGAAAAGGTTTAAAAGGAATGATAGTAAGGTAGAGACCCTAAGAACATAAAAATTTCCATGTGACTGCTAATACTACCTAAAAAAAGTACTAAAAATAAACCATAAGTTGTAGAGAAGTGCGGTCTCACATATCCAGCCCAGCCAATAAGAACCACGACAGCAGAACACATCCGTGTCCTGGAGCAGCACGGCTCTAATCCAGTCTTTGCACATCCTTACTAGGCATCGAGTTAAATATATGGATTTTCAAGAAAGGAAAACTCATAGAGATCTTGCAATGGTTTCTTCACTCTCTCTTTTGGGAGTGATGATCTGAGTTATCAGGAGTGATTTTTTCGTGTGCCTGAGGTTTTACGGCCTTGAAAATGCAGTGTAGACACCAGCAGACAGGAGAGAATTTAGTTACCAGCACTTCTTTCTTTTCGTTCATCTTGACATTGTCTTAAATGCAGGCTTAAATAATTTCATAGCTAGCTGTGAATAACACTGCTAGCCTGAGAAGCCACAGCAAGTGTATATGAATGCATAACTGTACAATCCAAATGTCAGGAATTAATTTTCTCAGTGTCTCAAATCTTGTAAAATGTTTTGTAGTAAATTTTTTCTACCACATCTAATAAGGCTTTTTTCTACACTATCCTTACATTTCTTCAAAGCATTTCCAATAAGAACACTCCAAATTATGTCCCCTCAGCTAGTTCATCTGTTCAGTCAATAAGCAACATTTTATTGCTTTTATGAATTAAGCCCACTTTACATCCAATCATTTTGCAAACATCTGTAGCCGAATCAGTCTAGGGAGCTTTTGAAAAATCAATCAGCAGGGAACAGCTTTCACTTTTTCTTTTTCTTTTTTTTTTTTTAATTTTAATAAAGTGTTTACACATGTTTGCTCCATATGAAATAGGAAAAGCACTAAGCTTGGTTATCATATTTGAACATTACAGTGAAACTCACCTCACATATGTAGGTTTTTTATCTAAAAATAAGACATGATGACAGCATTAACATGATAAAGTATTAATAATTTGTGTCCTAGCTATAAGCAGCTAAACCAAAAGTATTATAGCAGCTCAGGCATGTAAGGACCATAACGAAATTTCTAAGTTATATAGCAAGGCTGCAGTATTTAAATTGTCTTTCTTCTACTGTGTTGTGTTTGCTAGGAAACAAAAAAGAAAGAAAGAAAGGAAAAAGTTTTGAAAGAACCTGCAAGACTAATATTAGAGAATATTGAGGTGTCATTATTTTTAATTTTAAAACTGTTAATTCATTAATTTAAAACATCTCCAAATAATGTGATCTTAAAATTAGAAGGAATTCTGCCCCAGATTAACCCAAATATTAGGATATTCACCCGGAATTATAAAAAAAAGTCCCCAAAATTAACTTTCATTCAACCTAAGGACCTGAACCCATTTCTTACTTGCAGTTAAAATACTGGAATATTCCCTGGTTAAATGGAGGTTTTTTAATTTTGAAAGAGCTCAGTTTCATCAGATTATACAATTGTCTAGATTGTGGAAACTCTTTTGGAATGGGAAAATACTTCTTTTTTTTCCCCCCCAGCTATCCTTGGAATTAAGAGACTTAGCTGTAACTTCTATCTTGATGATTCCTGAGCCAAGTTGATTTCCGTGTGCCATTTTGTAAAACAGAGACAATTCCCCTCATTCTACAACTTTGTTTTTTCTGTGAGTGAGCTGGAAATAGTTTAGGATGGTTTGCTATATTTTTTTTACAGTGCAGTACAAATTAATAACAGTAAGTTGCCCCCATCTGGTGTTTCCTCTGGTTGACGTGGGAGTGAAGAGGGACATATTTCTGTCTGAATAACCTTGGAAGAAAGCATATCAATTATGAAGAACCAGAGCAAACTGTGAAAAACTGAAGCAAAGCTCTGGAGTGGAGACTTCTAAAAGTTTACCAGTTTCAGCAAAAGTTAGTTATATTCATGTAAGAAATTATCTCGATGACCAGAATACTTCCTGATATCAGTTACTGCTCAGTTAACAAATCCAATAAGGAGAACTGTAGTGAGGTTGAAGGTATTGGGAACCAGGTTCTTAGGTTTCAAAAACAACTGTCAAATTATTGTGGTTTTACTATCCATATACATATTCCTTGAAAATGTGATCTAACTGGTTTATGAATTAGGTAAATTTGCATATGAAAAACTTAATTTTACATTTTTAAGTTTAGCAAAGGGCAGGTCTAATATTTCATCTTGTTATGAGTGTTACTTTTGATATCATGTTAGGAGAAGTCACCTGGAAAGTTATCTTCCTATTGTACCTTGTAGAGATTTTTACACATATATGAAATAAACTAGTGCTACTTCTGCTGGGTATCTTTTGGCTGCTTTTGTTCAGGAGAAGGTGAGAAAGCTAACACTGCACGTAGGTGGTGGGTTTCTGCTCCTCAACAGCAGAACTGTTTGAAGCAAAATGACTCTACACTATGCAGGAATGGTCTGAAGTCATACTGTCTTAGAGAAAGTGCCAGGAGTTGTGTTCTGGAGCCAGCAGGAGGGAATGGCCATGCAGGCTGCATCCACTGCTGGGGGAAATGCCCCTGTTCTATGGGACAGCACCATGGCAGCTCCACCTCTCACCTCTCCTACCACCTCCAGAGACTTGGGACACCTGCAGGACTTGACCAGAGCTTCTTCTCTCCTGCCCTTCCTAAGCTCTGATTCTTTGTCTTCACATTGCAGGAAGAGCCAGTAAGATGAAACATCTTGACTCCACTCAGTCTTCTTTATTTTGTGTAGGTATCTTCCTTACTGTGCTTGGTTGCTTTTGCTAGGTGGTTTTGCTTTTGCTCTCTTAATTTTTAATTTTGCCCTGTGATCCATGGAAATAACCTTGCTGTGCAATTACCATGGGTGCCCAGTCTATTTTAATGCCTTTGGCATGCTAAATATTTTTTAAAAGGTTCTTACAGGTGATTAATATACATTGTTGGCATTTTATTTGGGAAAGTAATTTGAATATTTTCTCAGAACTGCTGAATTGTTTATTGGTGCCATAATTAATTTTGTTGCTTCTGATGTTTGCCTGCCTGGGCACCATTTCATGTTATTAAAAAATCCCAAACAACCACAAAGAAAGCAAAACCAAACAAAAAACCCTTAAAATTAAAATATAATTAAATAAATCACTTGATTTGTTTCATTTTTGGCTTTTTTCTTAGTTTTTTTAGCATTTCTTAAAAAAAAAAAAAAGAAGAAAGGAAGGAAATTGAATAAAAGAAGTAACTAATATATATTTCTTTCAAATGGAGGTTTTAGATTATTGTTTGGTGTTTATCTAAATCTGGAGATTACATGTTTGCAACCGGTATATTGACAGTTTCTATAAACTTAATCTGGAAGCTCCAGGAAGAAGAATATGAAATTTTAAAACAAAATGCTTAGGACCAGATTTGTTAAACCTGCTTTGTTTTGCATAGCATGCATTCTGAGGGCCTTACAAGCTTCAGTGCCCACACTGGGGCAACTCAGGGTACTTATCTGAGGAAGTGCACAGAGCCTCTCACAGAGAGGGCAAGTACCAGTGATGACTGATTTGGGGAGAACGGTTGCAAAAATTAGAGTATTTCTACCAGTCCCTTGGAAGGTCTCTATCCCTAAATAAGGTAAACAGAAACAGTTGATTTAGCCATCACCGCAACTGAAGACATAGAGAAAACCTCAGTGAGGAGGCTGAAGGCAGTAAAGAAAGAAAACTCCTGAAGCAGATCAGCAGTTGATATAATGGAAGTACTTCATGTTGGCAGATCTCTCTAGCAGGCTCCTGTTCAGATTGCTCCCCTCCTTTCCCTGAATTCTCACACCACTTCCTTCTCTTCCTTTCTCCTTTTCCAGCTGTTCCCCACCATCCCCCAGCTGCGCTGAATCGTGGAGGTTGGTGTCCTCACCAAAGCGGTAAAGAGCTCCAGCAGAGACAAAGTGAAATGGTCAGTGAGAAAGAGCGTCACACGTCCCGTTGGAGCAGTTCTGCAGCATGAGATTCCTCACAGGGCCAATGTCTTTGCAGCCTTGTTACCAGGAGTTTTGTCATGTAAATTTTGGTTTTTGTCCAGCCACTGTGTAACCCCAGTGCAAAGTGCATTTACATCCCTGGGAGCTTAAATCTACCCTGAGAAATATATGTGCAAATCAACATTGGGAGCATTTAAAAGTGGGGCCTCCTGGCGCATCTTGATGCTCCTTTGAAGGCTGTCTCGTAAACTAAAGGGCAACATAGACACCTTGAATTAGGTCACCTGAGTAACCTCTCACACCAGGCTGCTGTCACCATTCAGGGGAGCCTTCCTGCAGATGTGGTATTTAGACCTTTGCCACAGGGACTCTCTGCTGCCTGCTTAGATCTGATCTCTGTGCCCAGATTAAGGGAGCTGAACTTGCTGGGATGATTGTTGCTTTTAGCTCATCGACAATAGTTGGGACACAGCAACTATAACATAACAACTGCTAAATCTGGCAGTTTGCAGGGACAGCCACACCCAAGACTGAGCTGCTGCAAACTTCTAAGTTTGGGGGGTTTTGTTGTTTTGCAGATCAGAGCAGGGAAGGGCAGACAGGCTCATGCCTATAGCTTCCCTGATAAACAGCCTTTTCTTGGCAGGTTTTGTTCTTTGCTGATCCAGGTTCAGGCACTACCTAATGAGCAAAGTTCAGCCCTTTTTTCAGCTGCATCCTCTTCTCTCACAGTGTCTCATTTTGCCCTCCCAGTTGTGTTTTAATAGCCTCTAAAACTTGTACTTCTAGCACAGTCAGCAAAAACAGCATTGGGATTCAGAATCTCTCAGACAAACTGTCAAAAATGAAACCAACTGTTCATTAACATTTTTAACTGCAAAGAAAAGGTCTGGGGATCTATACAGTTGGTTTTCCCATTAAACTGCTAACATAAGAAGCATAACTATCATCTATGCATTTCTACCTTAAACTTAGATCAGTAATGTGAGAAACTGTATTTTCTTATATAACTAATAATCATTATGGGGTGCTAATTGCCAGATTTGAAAACACTTCCAGCCTACATGATTTCATTGTTTACTATATTAGCTACAAAAGCAGAGAGAATTGTTTGCAACACCCCTTGGACAAAGACCAGAATGTAGATTCGCATTAATGCTCCAGTAAACAAATGATCATCAAGGAAAGATTAAAACACAGAGGTGGTTTCCATTCTTCCTCTGTGTTCCCCTCTACTTTCAGCTTTGCTTCTCCTGTCATTACAAGTATCTCAGCTGCATTTTCAAATGTTTGATTATCATGTAAGCATACTCTATAAAATGGTACATAATAGCATCATAACCCATATGTTCCCTACCATGACAGAACAAAAGCATTTCTTGCGTTTAGTTGTAGGAACTAAATAGGAACTGTTAATTCAAATCTCCAACTTCCCCAAAATGAAACACAGAAAGTAGGTGTGAGCTACAATGTTCTATGCAATCCAATGCAAATGTATGCAAATTTCTTCATATTAGAATCATTGTCTAGTTGTCATCCTCACATGGGGCACATCAAAGCCATATGACCTGATTTTGCACCTGCTGTTTAATTAAATTTACAAGGCAGACACTCTCTCTACTCCTGGTGATATACAAATCCATTTTTACTACCGCAGCTTCTAATTTACAAGGTAGTCGACTGCTGTGTTTGACTGTCAATAGCTGCCCAACTGCTCTTTGTTGAAGTGAAGATTAAAAACTGAAAACTGGCCACCATTTGAGTGTATGAATTAAAAGAAATATTAAATGTGATTTCCCTCTTCACCTTTTAAAAAAATCAGGCAAAAGGAAAACTACAGTACGAACACTTGATACTGATTATAACAGTCTTGATTTTTTTATTCCCCCCTGCTGTGAAAAGGCCGAGACACAACACTTTTGTCAAGTTATCAATAGTTTTTTCTGTTTTGCTGAAGCCATATGTTGAAATGTAGCAATGTACTAGTGCTAGTAGCAATGATATTAACAAAGCTGTCTCTTTTCCTGGATGATCATGCAAAGTTTTCAGTATTTATGCTATTGAATTCACGTCTTGCTTGGAAATGATTTTGCTGATCTTAATTTGATTTTTTCCCCAAAAAAACAAAACCTGTTACTTTTTACTGCTTCCAGTGTGCAGCCAGTAAGGCTGCAATAAGTCACTAAGTCAGAATGCTCACTACAATGAAATTTTTCTCCCTCTTTTAGACCAACTCATCAGATGGCACTCTACTACAGCTAACTTCATTTATGCCAAATTATTATTAGTCGTACTATATAGGTGTGTGGAGAGCAGAAATTTTAAGTTACCAAAATACACTAATTAATCTTTGTTTCACATATAAATCCTATAAGCATAGAGTGGTTTGAGTTGGAAAGGATCTTTAAAGATCATCCAGTTCCAGCCTCCCTGCCATGGCAGGGACATCTTCCACTAGATCAGGCTGCTCAGAGCTCCACCCAACCTGGCCTGAAACACTTCCACAGATGGAGCAGTCACAGCTTCTCTGGGCAATCTGTTCAAGTCCCTCAACACCCTCAGTGTGAAGAAGTTCATCTTTATATCCATTCTAAATCTACCTTCTATTATTTTAAAACTCTTGCTCCTTGTCCTGGTGCTACAGGTCTTATAAGCCCCCTTTAAACATTGAAAGGCTGTAGTGTCCCCAGAGCCTTCACTTCCTCTTGCTAAGCAAGCATACTTGAGTTTAACTATTAAAAATTATTAAAATTATGTCGAACTTAGAACTATTGCTAGCAACACACCAGATAACGGGGGATCACCCGTTGCTCACTTCCTTTATAGACAGAACCAGGAAAAGCAGCAGTAATAAAATACCATACTCAGAAGCACTGAGATATTTTCTGCGAGCTACCTCTAACTAAACTATTGAAGTTAGTTTGTTATCACCTTGCTTATGCTTAATTTAATGACACATTCTGTAGGTAGCTCTGAGGATAGATGGGAGAGGACAGGGGACCAGGCTTCTGTGAGTCAAGTCGTGCTGTTTATCATAAACCTCAAGGGCAAGGACATATTTTTGAGGCTGCCTATGGGTGGCAGCACACGTTCATTCAATGACAGCTATATCTGCTAGGGAAGTTAGAATTCGTCTATACAAATAAATTAAAGGCCCTTCCCCCCCCCATCCCCCCCCCCCCCTTTTTTTTTTCTTCATTAAATACATGGTGCAAATAACTGAGATTAGCAGTGTTTTCTGATGCTGCAAAAGCCAAGCTTTGCTATGCTAAAAAGAAAAAAAATACAATGAAATATTTCTTAAGACCCTGTCTGTCTCAAAGCCTCCTGTCACAGTTATAACATGGAGCAAATCAGCCCAAAGTCCTGAACTCTTTCCTGCAGACCATCTTGCTGTAACTGCTGTGTCCCTCTGTGAGTGACAGCAGCCAGTCCCAGAGCTGTCAGCAGCAATCCAGGTGATCCAGGGCGGTCAAGGAGCTGGTGCTGTACCCCACACTTAGGTATCTTGGAGCCATAAGGAAATGCAGCTCAGTGGGGCAGGCAGGATGTGGTTGCGATGCTTCTGGGGGCTCCCTGAGAAGGACTGATTCTTAGGAAACAACTGTGTCAGCCCTCAGTCCTGTATTTGTGAGGAATGTCTCATGCTTTTACATCAGCCCTGGCTCCTGTATAATTTTCTGCCTGGATTATGGCATGTATACCTTTTCTGAAGTTACTTGACACAGTTTTCGTCAGCCTCTTTGGGTTCTACATCGATGCTTTGGGTTCCTCTAGAAAGGTTAATTCCGATCAGAGGTCACCAATATTTCCAAGACATTGGGTGTGCATTTCCAGCACAGTTTTTCACTCCTTAACATCTCTTTTCCCCCAAGGGTATCTCTGCGAGTGTGGAAGCTGTTCTTTGTAGGAAAGGAGTCACTTCAGGTGTGGCTTCCATTTCAGGAGGAGCTGCCACAAATTCAGCAGTGGCTCAAAGCCTCAGCAAGGCAAGCTTTTCAAATAGCCCCAAAAGTGCAAGAAAAAAAACCAACCCCAAAACAGAAATTAAAAGACCAAATTTGACTCATATTTGGACAAGTTTGGACACAACTAAAAGACCCAGTGGGAGCTGACAGCATAATTTTGCCTGGTGTTTTCACATCATGCAAATGGTTATATGCAATGATCCCTTGTCTACCTTGGACATTTTATAATATACATTCTAGACAAGGGACAATAATTAAGACTGAACTCTTAAACAAAAACCAACCCAGTTTCAACACAGCAGACTTTAGGTTGCCATAATACCTTAATTTTCCTGTTGATTCATATTTTAATGAGGAAACTATTATTGCAGTATCTTCATTGTTTAATTAAAATTATAATTAGATATTAAAATGCTAAAGCACAAAAGTAAGTTCTTGCTGAAGGGTATCCTCAGGAAAACAAAGACTTATAAGGTTTTTTATGGCTTTGAGAAATTAGATGTGGTCACCAAATTGCATCTGATTTTTTTCAATAATAATCACCTCACTAAGAACATACTGGGCTCATAAAGAATTACTGGATTATATTTAGTAGCCTGTGTAATGAAAAAGGTCATTCTTGATAATCAGTGTCGAACTTTAGGCCCTAAACTCTATAAATCAAGCAAATCAATGGTAAAAAGCAATTACACTTAGCATTTGCATAGTGTTAAAAAAATACAGACCATAGAACTAATAAACCTTCAGGGTCCCAATCTAATTCATTTTCTCTCCACTACAGCCTTAACAGGATTCAATATTTCATCATTATATATCATCTAATATTTTAGAGGCAAATAGGGACTAAGGTATGAAGATATAACAGCCTCTTCCAGTAAGAATATACAATAAATAAGAAACATTTATATAATAAATATATAGTATTTTAATAATATAATATATATAATAATACTTATAATAAATATATAATAAATAATAATATTGATACAGATGTTAAATAAATAATTGATAAATATGTGAAAAATTCCCAGTTATGTTTCACAGTCAGAAAGCAGGATAATAAAAACAACTTGGGGAAGATCTGGTCCAGATGAGAGTATCTGTGGGGTTAGGGGATCCAGGGCCTCCTGGAGACCTGTTTTCTTCTGGAGTAGCAGCTAGAGGATGGGCAGGATACTCCAGCACACCTCAGGTGAAATATGAGGTACCAGAGTGTACGAGCCTGGACCGTGTCCTGAACATCCATAGACGATAATGGGAGATATCGACATGTAGATATTACATTTGAGTATGTTAGTCTTGAACTTAATCTCAAGGTAAGAACCTGCTGAAATGGATGGGTTCCACTTCTGTAAAGGTAGACACGTAGTGTGATCTGAGCTGCCTCATCACGTCTCGACCTCCAGCTGCTCCAGAGGACAATGATGTCCTTCTGGTGCAGTGTCCTGTTGCCAGGTCTATGGTACACAAATGACACTTTACTTTTGTGCCCATGTAGCTCAGTCTCATACAAATACGTGCATTTGTGTTCAAGCAACCCAAGAAACACACTGGGAAGAAATCTAGCTTCTGGAACATGACACAAGATCAGACAGAGCACAGACACAGAGAAAGCAATTGTGACTGAAGGCCTGCTACTGATGGGTGGGTACATGGTCCAGTTCAGAAAGCACAAACCCAAAGCTAATGATACCTAAAAATGAAGAGGATTGGATTCAATCACTCACAAAAAATTCCTTCTGCCTCATGCTACTAGAATAGGAAATAGCAACCAATTTATTTTGTTACTATCTCAGAGAAGAAAGGCTGGAAATTTTCTGTCACGTGAGATTCTGATAAGGGAAGTCACAGGCTCTTTGCTACACTTGCACCAGGGAGGAAACATGGCTTTAGAGCTGAGAGTTCTTGCTCATGTTCAAGTCACTACACAGCTCTTGACAAGCCTCAGCTTGACCATTATTAGCAATGGAAGTGATTTTATAAATTTGCATTTTAACAAGTCTAAAATTTTATTCCAGATGATTTCTAACTATTGTAATTGCTTATCTTCTAAAAATGAGTGTGATATGTATTATTCTAGGCAAAGAATGATGAATTATAACTAAAGATAACTTAGAAGCAGAAACAGTATATGGGCCTTTTGACATTTTTCTTATGTGTATGATATGCAAATTTATAAATGACAGTCAGAAACGCAGAATTTTTTAATATCTGTCCCAAAAGCTGATTTCATTTGGGCTCTTGTACATTATCAGTGTTTTGACTGCTAGTATATATTTTCATTGTGTAATTAAATGTCTTATTTGTGCTGCTTCACAGATGTAAAAGTCCAGTAAATTGAGTCCATTATTATTCCAGCTTTGCATCAGTAGGTGGGACATTGCAAATATCAGAATTTTAGAATCTGTGGTGAAAGGACCACAGATAATATTTATTATGGAGCAAACATCAGCAACAGGATTGACACAAAAGACAAATCTTAATTGCAAAAACATAGCAACAATGTCTTGTAAAGACATCATTACTGTTCATATGTGGTCTGTACTGAATGGTGAATATGTGTTGAATTTGTCATTGTTTTGGGGAAAAACAAACAAACAGAAAATCAAAAAGGTTAGAACTTTCATCCTCATGCTTTTAAAACAATTGGCTGATTTTTCATATGTACTTACATGGAATTTAAAAAAAAATAGTGGCTGTTCCTTACAAATGCTTCCTTTTGCAAAACACTTCATTTCAAATAGAACAAGCTGTTTCATTTGAAGGAAGAGAACATTGGAAGGAAGAGGCTTGTATTAGCAGGGAGAACAAATATTGATGTTATAACCTGGACCAACACATTTGCATTGTGTTTTAGTTTGATTACCCACATTGTGTTCTCATTAACACCAGCAGCATCTGAATAGCTGAACTGCAATCTCCTCATCTCTCGGCTGTGGAAATCACCGTGACCGGGGGGAACTGAAATCAGCACCAGCAGCCGCAGTGTGACAGGGCAGGGGAGAAAAGGGAAATCCACACTGCTTCCTCCAAGCGCCCTGGGTTCAAAGCCTGCAGGTGGGCAGCTGAGGCCACTGCTGGCTGTGACTTTGTCCTGACCACTGCACACGGGGTCGAGGTCACCCTTGCAGCAACGATTGCTCCTATCTCAAGAGCAGCTCAGAGTCTGAGAGAGGACAGGCTTGCAGGCTTGAGGAGGTAAAACAGTCAGACACATCCAGGAGAGAGGCTGATACAAAACCAGGGAACAAAGTCAGGGCCGAGCAACAAGCCAGCTTTGTCCAAAGTGACACTGAAGGGAGCTGCTGGTCTAAGTGCCTGAGAGGGCTCTGCAAGGCACAGAGTCCTTTACAGATTCCATTCTAGCTCATATGGAATATTTTAAAACAAAATCTCATTTATTTTCTAATAATAGCCTTGTTTTTGAAAATCACCCACTTCTGTGTGCTTTGGTGGTCTCTGGTCAGCTTTGTGGTGTCTCACTATTGTCAGGGGAATCCTTATTTTTTGCTGAGTTTTTGGGCACAAGGAAACAGTGCTGGTCCGGGTGGGATGTGTGTGTATAGGATGGAACCCAGAGTTTGTCAGACCTATGTCAGTCAGTAATTCTGAGTGAAGGTGCAAATTACAAACATGTAACTGTTTCAACAGCTTTTAGGGTTATTTCCATTTAAAAACTGTAAATTAGAGTAGAATTGTTCACCCCTGCTGAAACTTTTTCATTTATTCAGTGCTGAAAAATGGTGGAACCACATGTGCAAGGCAATGGTAATTGAGGTTTCTTGAGGCAGAAATCATCAAGAGGTGAAAAAAGACTTCCCTCTGACACGCACTCATGGGAGCTGAAATGAGGCTAGAAAAACTCATGAGATATCACTCAAGACACAAGCATTGCCAAAGGGTCAAGGCAAAAATAAGAGGAGCAGCAAAAGCTCATCTTTATGTCTTTAGTCAACTTGGTAGTAAGAGAAAGGGTACTTTTTTGAAAGCATCAATATATGTAGCCCTCCAGCCCCCACACCAAACTCTCTAGAAAGGAAAATTTGTTAATTGAGGATGAGATTGTTGCCTAACCAGTTATTTCCAGCAGCACACGTGCATGTCACTTTGCGAAAAGGTAACAAAGCTTGGAAAAAGCCTGAGACATCAGGTCTGGATGTCCCCGCTCTTGCACACACCAAATTACCTAATAAATATATTTTATTTGCTCTTAAAGTTTAATGGACTTTGAGTTTCATACTGCCATGTTTTTTGCTTTTATTAATGAAATAAAACCAACTTGTGCTTTATCTTCCAGTAGAAGAAATTCTAAACTCAGTTGCAGTAAATGACCAAAAGTTCCCTCTGTCTGTCAAAGCCCATGAACACATTCAAAATTGCAGTGGAAAATGTAGATTTTATGTAGTGTACAGGATGTTGTAACTCAAACTAGTTTAGCAATTGGAAGCATCTCTGCATAGGTCTGACTGGAAAAATGTGTGTGAAAATGACAAGACAAAGTTATTTTAATATTCTATTAAGATCTACTTCACACTGAGGGTTTTCACAGGGGTTTACAAGCTGTCTAGCCAGATGTAAAACAAAATTTTCAGTCTTCCTCTGTTCAATCTCTTAAGTTTTCTCACTGTTGAATATATTTGGTCTTTTATGTAAATAGATATGTATCTTGACTATGTTTTACATTTGCCCTTGCAAATGGGCATATTTGAGTTTAAATATGATAATTTCTTTCTAAAGAAAATATGGTATAGGCAGATAATGAAACTGAATATGTCTGTTCCATTTCTAACTTTTAGGATTCCATACATGTGCAAATTAGAGACCACTTGAGGAGAAACATTTGCAATATTTTAATTAATTTGATAGGTTAAAACACAAGAATTGTGGGGCATGTCTAGAAAAGTTAAATGCTCTCTCCAGCAGTGCAAGTTTCTAACAGATTATTATCCCCACTGGTCCCATAAACAAATACATAATAATTCATATTGTTTCTTGGGCTCTAAATGTACTTGACATCATAAAATGCACATAAGTAAAGACAGTCCCCGCCACATAGAATAATTATCCACTAATTATAAATGCTGAATCCAGTCTCTGGTGGTGCTGTGCTTGCCTGAAGGAGCTGAGAACTCTTGAATTATCCACCAGTTTCATTCTTTTCCCCGCCTTCCCATGTTTGTCTGGTCTTTTCCAAATCTGCCCTGGTGAACCTTTAAGCAGCTTCTACTGCAACTGCATCAGTGTATTCCTCTGTCCCAGTGTCTGTAGAACAGTTGTCACTGTAGAGCTGCTCTGCAAAGCCACTGATCTCTCTTCTGTTAAATTATGAGCTTCTGGGGGTGGTCTTCATCCTTGTTTGAAGCTCTACTCAACAGAAAAGTTGGTAAATAAATGTTAAATATGTAAGTGAAACACAACAAATTTGATTTTGGTATCATAAATGTAAAGACAGTCCTCCTGGAGGAGCACATGATTTGTGAAGTCACTGTTGAAGCCAAATTGTATGATATGAAACATAAATGGCACAGAAATGAGGTGTGAGTGATTAGTGGAATTTGTTTCAAATACTGTTACATGTTCTAGCAAAAGACATTGAACACAATAAGTACAGTGAAGTTCTCTTCCTTGAGCCAGGAAGGGATAAAAGGCTCAAACCCCTCACATACACTGCAGGTGAGATGAAAGGGATAAACTAATGTTTTGTGCCAGACAATCTCTATTCCATCTGAAATCTGGTTTTAAGCTGCTCTGAAATTACAAAAAATGACAGTATTTTTCTAAACAAATTCCCAGAACATATTTAATCTAAATACTCATGTGTAATTGCCATTGTCTGTTTTCAAAGTCCTACAGTTGCTTCTTGTGAATTCATGGTACAGACCCATGGCAAATTCACCCATTCAGCTGCAGTCAAGTAGCACATCATGACATTGTACAGTCTTTCTTCCAAAACCAAAATCTGTTAGTAAGGAAACCTAGTAAGATCTTTCACAAAGACACACGCAGTTTCTCAACTTCCAAGCACATAATAGTGTCCCAGGATCATGGCAGCCTAGGGCACCCTGTTCTGCCCTTCGCCAGGCAGTCCCTTAAAACTGTTATTCTATACAGAGTAAATTGAGTGGGTGTCTTTAAACAACTTTAAAAAAAGGAAAGTAAAAGTACAGCCCCAATTAACAAACCTGGAATTAAATTATAAGTAATTGAAATTAAGTTCAAGGGGTTAGGGGATTATAAATTCAGATGTTATTCTATTGCTGATCAGACACACTGTATTTACAGTGTCACCTCAATATGAAGTAAATCTATTCTATCATAGTGATTCCATGGGGTAAAGACAAATAACATGATTACTAGGTGGTTCTGGGACTAAAATCATTCTTATTTCAGGCCGCTGCAGGAATGTTCTTTCTCTTTCTAGCATATAAGGTAGTGGGAAATCAAGGTGGATAAGCATATGTGTACAGGAGTTCCACACTGTAACTCCACATACAACACACACACATAAATTTCTGGTAAAATAAGAAGGTTTAAGTTCAGATTTACAAAAATAAAATACATCAAAATTCACGTTCCCTGCATAATGTGATTTGCACATCTTGTTGAATCATTATGATAATCTTCAGTTACAAACTACTTGTTTAACTTGATGGAGCCTAGAAGTTTCCTTTTCTCCCCAACAGATTTCATGCCACTTCATTATAGCAGTGCAGCTGGAACCTTAAAAAGGGAAAAATTCAGCTACAGGTTATAAGAAATGTGAAAATGTTGTTTTATTTATATTAAAAGTGGATAAATTCAGTTTCTTTGGAGGTGCCTCCCAGGCAGACCTTTGTCTGTCTACTTCTCTTTCTACCATGGCTGACTGTGGTTTCTTTTGTTTCATCCAGCAATTAATTGCTGCTTTTGCAGCAGAACAGCATCACCTGGAGCTGGGAGCAATCTAACCATCAGTTTATGTTTTGCTGCGAATACATCAGCTTACCAAGTGCTGTGGTTTAACCCCACCCAGCAGCCCAATTCCACAGATCCACTTGCTCACTTTCTCCTTGCTGGGATGGGGGAGAGAATCAGAATGGCAGAAGTGAAAACTCACTCATTGAAATAAAAACAGTTTAGGTAAAACAAAAGCCATGCACACAAGCAAAGAAAAACAAGGAATTCATTCACTATGTCTCAGAGGCGGGCAGGTGTTGATAGGACAAAAGGACATAGCCTTAAGCTGAACCAGGGAAGGTTCACGTTGGACACTAGCAGGAATTTCTTCACAGAAGAGGTTGTTAGGCATTGGAATGGACTGTCCAGGCAGGTGGTGGGGTCACTGTCCCTGGAAGTGTTTAGGAAATGACTGCCACAGTTTAGTTGACAAGTGGTGTTTGGTCAAAGGTTGGACTCAATGATCTTGGGAGGTCTTTTCCAACTTAAATAATTCTGTGAATTCTGTGTTCAGCCATCCCCAGGAAAGCAGGGCTACATCAGACATAATGGTGACTTGGGAAGACAAATGCCATTATTTCAAACATATTCCCTTTGTCCTTCTCCACCCAGGTTTATGTGCTGAGAACAATACAATGTTACAGACATTGGGTCAGGCAGGGTCAGATGTCCCCGTTGTGTCCCCTCCCAACTCCTTGTGCATCCCCAGTCCACTCACTGGTGGGGTGGGGTGAGGAGAAGAAAAGGCTTTGACTCGGTGGGCCCTGCTCAGCAGTAATGAAATAATCTCTGAATTATCAAAATGGTTCGGCACAAATCCAAATCATAGCCCCATATCAGCTACTGTGAAGAAAATTAACCCACTCTCAGTCAAAGCCAACACACTGAGCAAGATAGCAACAACAAAATTTTCTTATGGAAGGGGAGTGTCTTTTTAGGTATCCGAGTCTTTGCAGAGAAGTTTTACTTTGTATCCTTTTTTTGGTTTTTCTAAGGAATCTTTGCTCAACATATTTAAGATATGTAACAACCCACAGGGGAATAGAATCAAATATAATACTGTATGCATAAACCACAAAAAGTACTGATTAGCAAGAGAAAAAAAAGTTTGATCAGATTGAAAAATGTACTATGAAACTGCAGAGATCTGAATTTTTTAAAGGCTTATTACCATATTGCTGTGCTCAGGGAAATGACTACACATCAGTATACATTTTAATTAAAGCATAAAGTTTTAAGACTAGATTCTATTGAGTTCTTACTCAGCATACCCAGAGGGCTCCCCTCCCTCTTTGATAAAACACATGATTTTACTGACCTGGAAACTTATACTTTTCTAACAATTGCAAACAGCTATTCAATAAAAGAGACCTCAAATATGAAATGCCTGTTCAGATTTATGTGGTTTATGTAAGCTTTTTGTACATTTACTTTAGAGTCCCTAAAATACTACTTGATTATTTATAAGCAAATTTAAAATTCAGCTGTGAAATTATGAGACTGCTATGTAAAAAATAAAGAAATTATGATCAAAAAAGCTCAAATGGATGATAGTATTAAATTTTTTTTGTGGTAATTGCAAAACACATGTTTATCTGGGAACCGGTATGTATGTACAAAAAGGATATTTTTTCCCTGTTTTCATGTGTGTGTGTATATATATGTATATATGTATATACATATACAAGATTGCAAGCACACTTTTAATATTTTATGAAGGGGAATACAGTAAATTGTGTGCCTGTCTTAGCTTTAAGTGCCTAGTTTACATGCCAAGCTGGGAGATTGGTCTCTGTATTCTCCCTACACAGCCAGCAGAGAAAATGAAGTTTTTCCCAAGAGAAATCCAGAGCACCTTTTTAAACAGGCTCCTCTGTATCAGCTTCAACATGGCACCTATTTCTGTCTTTTTAGCTAGATAGAGATAAGCCTTTTAACTTAGGTCATCCTCTCTATGCACCTAAACATGGTAGTAGTGTCAATTCCTTGTACGTAACAATTAAGAGCAGTAGCTCTCTGGTTAACAATTAAAAAATTCATTCTGATATAAAGAGGCTTTACACAATACTTTGTTCAATAACATAATAAACCAAGAGTATGGAGAGATGCATTTGGCCATCCATGGATAACTGATTGTCTGCCATGTTCCCATACAGCTTGCTTCACACAGTTTACAAATAGTTTTATACAAACTTTCTTTCAAAGGGAAGAAAAAGGACAAATATTACCCAGATGAAGTTATTTGCCTTGACCATTTTACATTAAATCCAATTTGACAAGCTCTGTAGGAATCCTGTTCTGTGTCCCTTGATTTTTTTGAGTTTTTCTTTTTGTTCTTTGACCTTAAAAAAAAATTAGAAAAGAAAAATAAAAATAAAAAAGTTTGAAATATGGGATCACCTGGAATCACTCATTGCTGTCTTAGCTGAGGTGGGGTAGGCAGAGATCCTTCAGTTGCCCTTAACCAATTCAGAGATCCATGTCTCTGACAGGGAGGACTGTCCTCAGAAGACTTTCCCTGAGTGTATTTGTGACTGGGTCTAGTGGGACTGGACCTAGTGCTTTCTCTGCTGAAGTTTTTAAAGCTAATTTCTCCATGACTTGTCTCAGTCTTGGCAAGGGTTAGGGGAAAAAATAGCTAAATTTTTGTTGAAGTCAGTCAAAAGAAAAATACATTGTGTTAAAAAAACCTATGAAGTTTGACAACTTTTTTTTTTTTTTTAAAAAAGCTTAGAAATTATGATTTTATATGTGGTTTTCTTGTAAACAATGTTCTCAGATGTCCTCGGTGTCTGAGGCATGTTTGTGCTGCATTCTTCCCTTCTCATGTTCAAGGTCATGACTCGGCCCTGACCCAAGATGTGAATGAGGTATTCACCCTTCTCTTAATTTCTCAATGGTGAGTTTTGCATGGAAAAAAAGGACCATGGGAGTGGGTGAGAAACGGTGCTGTGATCCTACAGGTCCTTAGTCCAAATAGTGGAGGCACCACAGCTACATGGCACTGTCTGTACTGCTTCTCTCCTGCTCGCACAGGAAAGCAGCTCAGCTTACCTTATCCTGCTACCAAATCCTTTATGTGCTTGAATTAATTTAACACAGCCATACTGCTCTATAATATTCTTAAATGTTCCCAGATGTTTCTGGTTCTTTGGGGTTTTTTTTAAGTTGAGTGCCTTGACCATTTCACTATAATTTTGCACATTCACACTCCCTCCTCTTCAGTAATTCTTGAATCCTTTGGTAATACTGTGCCTCAGACCTGCCCTCCAGCTGCAAATACATGGTCTTAGGAAGCAGGAGCTTGGCATATGACCCTCCTCAATGTCTTTCTCCAGTTCTTCAGCTGGGCTATTCTGGCAGTTGCTCCATTTCAATAGCATGACTGCTGAATGTCCTGGAGAAAGCAGCTAAATGAACAGAGAAAGAGGATACTCATGAGTAACCTGGACCCTGCAGTGTTTCTGTAACTTTTAATTTGGATAGTTTCAGAGAATGAGCACAACACTTTCCCACTGCAGTGCTCCCAAGAATGGGGGAAAAAAGATCTGCAGATCAAATTGTTTAGTGTGAGCCATTTACTCAACCAGGTACAATTATGTTTGGCAATATTTTGGAGAAACTTACTCTTTGTTTTTATTTTAACTCTACTTTAACTTAAATCTTCATTTTCCAGTCTATCCTGTACTAAAATGTGAAAGAAAGGAGATTGGGATAAGATGCTTTTCAAAAATGTTTTTCACATCAATGTATGGAACAGAAATCTTGAAAAACATTGCAGTTGCTCATCTCAAAGTAGAGAAAACCTCCCAAACCAAGTAGAGATAGTGTACCTTTCCTCTAACACTTTACAGACCTCTAGAAAGGACTGTGTGAACACATATAGTGCCTCAGTGTAATGATATTAAGTTCCTTTTGTTGAGAATTTTGTGGTGGTGTTGGCAGGTGTTCTGGTGCAGTTTTGGCAGAGAACACAGAGGGTCCTCTGGCATCCTCATGAGTGGGCTGAGGATAAGGTACAGCTTTGAGGACAAACAACAAATTTGTCAGCTACTTTCTGTATTGCACCTTGTACATGTTTCTGGGACCCCATCTTCTCTTCAGAATATGGAGCGCTTTTTCTCCTCTCTGCACAGCTTTCTCCATTTCTGCTTCCCCAAGGAGATTTTTCCCATCCTTTAGGCCTTCTGGAAAAAAAATGGGGGCCAAGAAAGAGGAGATAAAGTTATTTCTTTTGATACTTGCCACCTACAGCAGGAATAAAAGAGAACTTAAACCAGACACTGATCTTCAGGGTCAGATACTCAACTGATGGATTCTGACCTAACTATACTGAAATCAACCACATGCCCAATGCATGAACTTACATCCACATACCCAGTAACTGATTCCTGAAGCCTGGAAAGAGCTGATCTGCAGCTGAGCTGGAGGCTGCCAAAATTTGAAATGATCTGTTCAATATTTGTTGCTTAAATAATGAATTTGCTTAAATAATAGCATGGCAATTCCACAGCACCATACATATTCAAAGCAGTGTCCAAACAGGAACTGTTTAATTAATTCTTACAGTACCCCCTATGAAGTAGTTAAGTAAGTTAATGGGAGTTCACAGGCTCTCAGGATTGATTAGAGCAGGCAAGCAAGGAAGTGTTTTGCTCCGGCTGATGATGTGAAAGGACAGATGAATGAAGTGGGAGGGAAAGATTCGGCTCTTGCAGCTCTCAAATTTACAAAGCAGTCTTTAAGGAATTGAAGCAACTATCATCAATATTAAATAAAAGATGTCCTTTAAGAGTCACTCACATTATATTTGGATTTTTTTTTACTCCTGGTTAGAGTACAATATTTATTTTTTCATCAGAGTTAATGCTATTATATTTTAATGATTATTTAGCCTTACTCCTCAAAAGGAATATTTTGATCCTCACATGGGCAGCAGGCTGTGAGGGGTGCTGATAACTACTCTTTCTCTTTGGCAGCTTTTAGGCAAAATGGTAGAAAAGATACTATCACTCAAGAGCGGTGATGGGAGTTAAATATTTTAATTGGCGTCTATCACTGAAATACAACACAAAAGGGAAATTAAAAATAGCAAAACAGAAAACTTGAAATTAATTAAATATAAACAATGATCCAAAGTAAAAGAATTATTTCACTTCTCACCCTAGATTTTCCTCATTTACAACCTATCAGGTTAGTTTAAGAGCTACAGAGGGTATAAAGGTTCCATATGAAAAAGACCAATAATGGGGTTCCTGAAATGATCATAATATTGGTAAAAGCAAAGCAAAATAAATCAAAATTTTACCTATTCTTGGCTGCAGTCACCTTGCACTGAGCAGCCAAGAATGATGCGACACTGTGTCCTGCTCTCCAGCTGGACTGACTGTCGCAGTCAGAACTGTGAGAGCTGACTATTATTCATGGATGTAGGGGAAAAAACTGTGTGGGTAAGATGCTTTTAAGAAGCTACCTGCTGGGAACCATTTCATTAGACTTTCTTAGAGAGCTCTTCAGCATCTGAAACCTGTGAAGGAAGAAAAGACAGAGGGGAATCTGCAAAATCAGGTTATTTAAAGAATTATCTTTCCTGCTTTCAAACCTGACATCATAGATTAGTGATCTGTTTCAGGTGCTGCAAGACATGGCTCCCACTTTCCCCCCTAGTTTCCTTATCAAGGAGAAATGTTTTTGTGTAGAGGTTACTTAGTAATTCAAAGAACCTCTACAAATAAAAATGATGGAAGGTTGTTTTATTCTATTTGAAGAAATTGCCTGAAGCAATGTATTTTTTGTCGTGTTTGAAACTTGTGTGCACAATAAATTGCTGACACTCCATTCCATTTCTTTTATTTCAATCCCTGCTACTTTCTATTTCTGTTTCTCTTTTTTTTTTAACCTGAATCACACCATTTACAAAAGTCCATTAGCAGACATCTTTTGACAGTCTTTATTTTCTGCCACCTTAGCAAAAATAACTCTCAAGTTATTTTCACCTCCTGCAGCTTAAAACTGGTGATTAACATTTTCTGGAGATCTATAGAAAAAAAAGCCCCTCAAAAGGAGAATATGTTGATGCATTATGCAAATATTTAAATAGGATTTTGGTAGATGTGTACCTAAGTTTTGTGGGGTGAGAGATGCATTGTAATAGTTTGCATTTGATTCTCTGCTGTGTTGGTTATTGCGATGTCACAAGGCAAAACACTTGGAAAGATATATTAGAGAGTAACAAGTGATATTTTCTTTGCACCATGAAAACCACTAGAAAAGGTGCAAGCTAACAGGTAAAATTTATTTTCCATCCCTGAGAGCTGAATTCTGGGGCTATGGAAGTTTGAGTCATGGTCTCTACCTTCCTACTCAAAAGGACATGAGAAATTTTTTAATCATTAGAAGTGGTCTCACTTAGGGGAAAGAGGGGTGAAATAACGTTCTGCATCCCATTCTAACAGTGTCATAGGGCAGGAAATGCATACACAGTGGACAAACTTAGCTCCTGTTCTGTACACATTCTGCTCCGAGATTTGTTGCATACGATGTTCTCTAATTGCACTTTTGAAAGAGAAAAAGTTATAGAAAAGGTATCAATGCCTTGATCTGATCCAAGCACCTGAGATAAATAATTATTTTAACAGCATTCAGTAGAGAGTGGGTGATGGTTGGCACTTAAAGGAGAGGCAGGAGCAATTATTGCCTGAGTTAGGACTATTAAGTTATTTATACATTAATGGTAATTATCATGCTAATTCCTTTACTGAATGAAAGCTATCATGGAATTTAATACACAGGAAACGATTGAATACCAAATGTTTTTTATAATTAATTTTTAGACATTGATTGCCTTCAGAAGACAACAACCAAACTAAAAATCCTCAATCAAAACCACCAAAAATGATCTTCCTAAGCTCACTTCCAGTAAGACATGTTTTTTTGTTCCTGACCAGAAATACTGTCCATTAAACCAGTAACATGAAAGTGTGCTTTAACTATGGACTTGTAGCCAAAACATGGCATCATTTCTGTAGCAGACTGTCCTCTTATTAAAAAAGGGCTTTAAATGTGTTTCTAAGATCACAGAAACTTAAATTAGACAAAGGTTACATTCCTCACTGTGTGACTTTATATGATCTGTTCCATAGCATTCTTGAATTCTGTCACATATAAGAGTCTTGAGCAAGAAAGTCATTAGTCTTTATATTACATTAGAAAAAGATATCTAAATAATGACAGATACTTCATGGGTGAAATATGGAATCACTGTTTTAGTGCCTAAAAATCAAAAGAGAGATTTTTTCAGTTTTGTTCATCAGATATATCTGCTCTCTACTAAATGAATGTGAACCTTTATAATCTGTATTTATTCAAGTAAGTTTTGCCTCTAAGTGTATTAAGATAAGAGTACACATGATTTCAGAGAGTGGGATCAAAATCAGCCTGGATCTGGGTTTTGCTCAGAGAGCCGCAAAGGGGACACCTCACAATCTGGAGGAGCAGGACAAGAAGGCTTGATCCTTCTGAGTCTCTTTCAGACTCCATGTATTTCCTGAACCAAGGAAGATTTCTATAGTTTTTGTAATTTTAATGGATTTTCTTCCATCTCTTCTTCTGAGTGCTTGCCCCATTTTACCTTGATTCCCAGTAAAACTTTAGCATTCATAAAGTCTTTTGTCAGCCATTTCCCAAGGTCTGCTCTGCATTGCATGAAAGAAAACCAACTTAAGGACATCTAAATGTTTAAGGTCACTTGATCCTTCTTGCAAAATAAAGATATACAAGGGAAATATTGTTTTCTGAGGTAGATTCATCACACAAGGAAGTATGGCACTTCATGATTTCTTTTGTAATTGTCATAGGTCAAAGTACTATATACTTCCTACCGGTCTCATATTTGTATAGTTGGCAAATTTCCTTTTAATTATGAGATGTTATATATGTGTGTCTATGTGCATGTGTGTATGGAGATGCATACCCCACATACAGAGATATATTCCCATTAAACTAAAAGCAGTTGTCAGAGCCAGCAGTTCCAGCATACGTATGGTGTACAAAGTGTTCTTATACTACAGCCATCATTGCAACATCATAATCTGCATTTTACTGTACCAGTGAAAATATATGTAGTTATTGTCCCCCATTATTAAAAACTCTGAGATGCCATTTGAAAAGAAGCTTGCATTGCAATATATACCTTATTATTTTTCCAGATTTCATTACACTGTGTTTTTCATGCTCAGGCTGAGGAAAGCTAAAATGACATGCAGGAAGTAGCCCAGCTATGTTGAAGTGTTCCTGCTGGTTTTGTTTACTGTTGTAAAAACATGAAATTGTGAATATTAGATTAAAAAAATCACATATTTCACTATTTTAAATGGTGGCTTTTCCATCCATTTTTGCCCCTGTTTACCTAGTGTCATCCCAAAGGAATTCAGTGAGTTGCTGTGGGTTATTACAGATTGTTGCCTGGATAAATGATAGCTGTGTCTGTTCCCTGGCTTCTTTAACCTTAGGAATCATGGGGTCTTATCCAGGTTTTTATGTTATAGCTGATGTTCATCTGTGTCCATTGTTATGGAATAAATGAAATGTTTATCAGTTTGTCAGTGGTCATGTTACCTGTTCATACCTGTTCCTCTTTCCAGCTTCATTGTACCTGCTGAAGTTTTGGAGGTTTTGTATATCTTGAGATGAGTGACCTTTTTCCTCCCTCGTACAAACTCTTTGACATCAGGGTAGGGAAGATAGCAGGGATTTCATACATCTTTATCACTGATGTGCAATTCTTTCCTTCTTTGTGTGGTACTGGGGTCAAGACACGAGAATTTTCATGCATTCTGTGTGCAATCCTCCCATTGACTTTGCAGGTAATTCTGGCAAGTCTTGTACCTGACTTAAGGTACCAAAATTCTGGGGTTTTTTTTTTTTTGTTTATGTTGAGTATGATTAGTGCATGTCATAAAACCAGAAGCAGCAAATTCTACATCAATATTTAAAGCTTTTATGGTATTTTCATTTGTGTCTAGAATGCAATGTCCTGAAGTTGACCTTGCACAGGCAGTTTATGAGCCAACATCTGCAAGACTCTTGTCTTTTTTTTTTTTCAGTGGTGAAATCAGCCCAGGATACTGCATGGAGATTTTCATAACTGCATTAGACAGTGGAATAAATATCAGAGATGACTGGTGTTTATGTAGCCCATTTTGCAAACAGAAAAAAAAGAATTTAGACACCATAGCTTTGTTTGAAATACAAAACTGTGACAGGTTATTCCCAAGGCTCGCAGGTAAGTGTGGATAAACATGAAATTAATTCAAAGGACCCTAACTTGATCAAAATTATTATTGTTTGGGGCAAATTGTGCAAACCCACATTCTTTTAATTTGCTAAGAGCAAAAGATTTGACATAAAACATTATTCAGCATGAATCTAACAAATATTTGAGAGTAAGATTGTCCACTTTTCTACCTGAATTTTTATATTCAAGGTAAATTCTTTGATTTTCCATTATACAATCCAAAGTCCACTGAAGCAAATGGAATTTTCATCAGATCCTAATTCAAAAAAAGGAAAAATGTTTTGCATGCCAGAATATCAGCCTTAACTAACAAAACATAACATGACTTGTACAATCTTATATTTTTCCCCCTTCAGATTTCTCCATCCAGCTCTGTAAGCAGATGTGCAATTATCACTTGGGTACCTACAATTATGTGTTTCATGGTATCTGTCATTTTCAAACGTGCAGGCTTTCAGGTAGCAATTTAGTCATACAGACTTTGACTCAGCAAAGTCCTAAAGCCATTATGCTTTTGTTTATTTGCTTGGATTCAGACACTAAACACTTCTCTAATTTGGGACCTCCTTTAGTCATATCTGCCCTATTGTATCTCCTGATATATATTTAAATAGCTGTAGGACAAGCACACTGTGAGCAAGATGTGCTGCTATAGGGCAGGTCAATGTACATCCACCAGCCTTTTTGCAGAGTTTAAATGTTTTGTTGTAGCCATATCAATCTTTACTGATCACTTTGGGTGAGTAAGAAGGTTTAAACGCTGCCACTGGCAAGCAGAGTTTCATCAAGAAAGATCCATTGGAAGCAGGCCTCCTAAAGTGCATATGCAGGACACAGATGAGTGTCCTCTTCTGCTAGAATAAGCCTTAATTATCCTCAACTAGGGGAAAAAAAGGAAGATTTAATTATTATAACTCATCAAGTCATAAAATGAAAGTTCCAAAAATTTTATTGCAAAGTCCTTGATTATGAATGTAAGATAAGGAAAAACTATGGGAAGGAATAAATCATAATAAAGTCAGAACACAGGGATTTAGAATCTCAAAGCTTTTAAAAATGGTGTTTTCTGTCAAAATCTGCAGCCAAAATGAACAGGAGTTAGAGTTTCCACGAATGAATACCAGATTTTCTGATACTTTGAGAAACACTAAAAGTGAATAAATTCAACTACACAAGAAAATATGAGTGCGGGGAAAGTTATTATCTACATTTTTGGAGCTCTTCTTCAGAAGGTAGCCTAGGTTTACGCTCAGCTGCATGCAAATCTAACACAAAAATGATGAGGGTGTTCAATACCCATCAGCTGGATAAAGTGTAATGAAATTGGAATCACTAGGTGCTCATTTTGCTAAAAAAAACCCAAAACACCAAAAATACCCCACCATTGTACTTATCATCTCTTTTGGAGAGAGTACAGGTCATGATCTCAGGAGATGATAGTCTGAACTAGGAGTATGTACTTGATTTTCCAAAATAAGTAGTAGCCAAGGGATGCTGAATTTGCTAAAACTGCCTATTGTCCATAATATGCCTGAAAGTCTGTAAATGATTCTTTCTAAGATATAAATAAAGATACTTCAATCAGTCAGCAAAGGGAAATTTAGGCAATTAAATTTTTCATACAATTTTAAAAGGTGAGCACATTGCCCCTATAATTGACCTTTTAAAAGAGATAATGAGTGACTACCTAGGCAAACACCAGGATCTGAAACAAGTGATAATTATGTCTGCATGTTTTGAAACACAGATGTCTCTGCTTAATTTTTTTTCTTGAAGTACAACACGNCTTTTAAAAGAGATAATGAGTGACTACCTAGGCAAACACCAGGATCTGAAACAAGTGATAATTATGTCTGCATGTTTTGAAACACAGATGTCTCTGCTTAATTTTTTTTCTTGAAGTAAAGACAATTATACAGCTCAAAATTAAGGAGAAAAACAAAGTACAAATGTCCTTTCTCAAAATTTATGTCATACTATAAGGCTTCCACATGAACATACACTCCTTTATGTTATGTGAATCTACATGTCTGTAAAACTTCAAATACAAGTTTTTAATTCTGATTTTCAAAAACAAATTTGCAAAGTACATGAGTCACCGTAAATTATTGGATCCCTTCTGCACAACACAAGTTCAGAATTATACTCATACTAATTTTTTTCAGCAGCTGGCAATTCCCATTTCTCAAAGATCATCTCCCATTTCAAATTGTTCTTTTGTAGTCCCTCAGCTGTTCTACCTTCTATTTTTTAAAAATATGATACCACATGTAATTTTTTATCAACTGATACATTAGCTCTCCATAGTATTTACAGACCAATATTTTGATCTTAAGGCAAGTAAAAGGCAAATACAAGTTTAGGAATTTGTGATTTCTTTTCAAAACAGTAGATCAGCAACCAAGATACAGGCAATCTTCTATAGAAAGTCCTGAAATGACAGTCTATACCTAATAATCAGCCTGGCCAAAATCCTAAAGCAAGCATTGTTTTCCTTCATTGCTCCAAATAGAGAAAACTCAACAAAATTAGGAGCAAATTTAATGATTTAACTTTTACATAATGAGTTACAGGTTTCCTTGTGATTTGAAAAAAGGATCTCCTGAATTCAACAATTACTGATCAGTAATGCAGACTCACTACCAGCTTCTCAGGCTGAAGATGAAAGGTCAAATCATGGTCCATTACATGCCATCTGTTTCTTGGTACAGCTCTTCCACTGCTGTGGGAGGGGAGGTTCAGCTTGGAAATGAATGAGCCTTTAGAATCTGATCAGACATTTATAGGCCCACACATTCTGTACATAACCATGTCTGTAGACATTGCAACGTATTTCTGGACACTTATTCCAGATTTATATCAACATAAATATAAACAATTCTCAGCCTGTTGACGCCTACTTTATTCCATCCTTTCAAATATTACAAACTTGGCATAATAGATCTACATTTACTCTTGGGGGGAAAAAGCTGAACATGTGAACATCCTTACTTCTTTATATCATAGACCAGAAGCCCAGATTAATTGATTGATAGAACTCAGCTGAAATCACAGGGGCTCGGGCAGTTAACATAAATAAGCATCTGGTTCCTGGTCTCCAGCCTGTGAATTTTTTTTCCCCTTTCTGATAATGAGCTGACATTAATTTTCTGTGTCTTGACAGGTCACAAGCACTCATGCAAATGACTTGTGTGTAAACACACCTGACTGTGTATCGGTGCAGAACACTCAGGGCCTCTTGCAAAAGAGAGTGAGAAAGGGGAGGGAAATGCTAAAATGCTGGCTGATCTTATTTAGTGATTGATAGCTCTGCTTTTATCGGTACGGTGGGAACTGTCAGAGTGGCCTGAGCAGAATGCAGCTGCTGGCTCTGCACTCCTTGAGCAGCCTCGCCTGCTGCCCTTCAGGCGAGCCAGGTGGCTCTGGATCTTTGCTGGGATCTTTGCTGGAATTCACTGACTCCGGCTTCAGGTGTGGGCCACTCTTGCAAACCTTCTCAAGGGGCATATTTGATTAGCTCCAAAAAACTCTCCAAAACAACATCTGAAAAATTATGCCTGCCATAAGTGTTTGGTGATTAAAAAGAGAAAGGTGGGGAAAAACGGCACAAAACAACAGCAAACCCAAACCAAAACAAGCTGTTAGGGAAAAAGTGTTTAGGAAAGCTTGGCTGTAATAGTGCAGGTGCAGAGGTTGGGTAGATGCCAGGTCACGCTGATGCCATAGGGTTTGCATTAACATTTGTCAGGATTGAGAAGTTTCTAAAGAAAAAATAAAAAAAGGAATTATTTTAGCATCAGTCAGCTGGCAATGACTTTCAAAGTTGAGAGTAAAATTCTTTGTGCAGAGCACTGTCACTGAAACACCATCCCAGCCCAAAAGGACACTTACAGGAGCCCTTCCTTGTTCACGAGTGTGCTGTCAGACACAGCAGCAGCATGACTTCTGAAGAGGAAAGCAGATATTATATTCTGCCAATAGGCAGAATATATCCTCTGAAGAGGATTTTCAAAACACTTTTAAGAAATAAGAGTCATAAACCAACCCCCCTTGAAGACAAGAAAGAAAGAAAGCCTATCTAACTTTGCTGGAGCAGATCTGAGACCCTGAGGAATTAGGACTAAAAATTAAGTCCTCATAACATGAACATCCGTGTTTTCATCTCTATTCATTATCAAGCAGACATGCAGAATCTTTTGTTTTGTTTTCTTCATTTGGTGCTACCAAAGGGAGGTATAGTTTGGACCCTCAGAAAAAAAACGCCTATCTGTATTAAAAAAAGACAGCTGGAAAAGATTGTAACGGCATGGTGGTTAAACCACATTTATCTGAAAACAGACACAAAGAGGGACAGCCACGTTATCACAAACATGAGTAATTGATTTGTAGAATTATTATGAATCTTGAAATGGAAGAGACTTCAGAAAAGTTCATAGAAGCTTTTTAAACCAGAGCATATGCAGAATGAGTAGTATTTTTGCAGATTCTTATGCAATTTGATTTTAAGCTTGTTTTCCTCCTTAGTTGGACAGACTAAAGCTTTAAAAATGCATAAAAGTCAAAGCCAATTTTTATTCCTTGATGGAAAATGGGCATTTTCTCTGGTTCAGAGCAAGTAGTCTCTATTTTATTATTTACTAATAGAAAACTGATTTTATTTATTTGTGATTGCTACTAGCTATTTTCATAATTAGCTGTTTAAAATAAAACTGTAGTTCAGAAAGTAGGGCATCTGCAGCATCCTAATTTAAGATATAGCATCACAAGTTACATGTGATGCTGAAGCATGCCAGACTCCTTGCAGTTCTTGCTTTCATTTTTTGCAGCTGCAAATCAAGGTGCCTATAATTGAAGATCCTTTGCAGGTCTTGCCAACTACAGCAAGTAGCTGATTCATCAAAAATGGCTTTCAGGGTGGTGAGAAAAATCTAGTTGTGAAAATGCTTTGATATTTGCTGTAATATTGCACAGTGGCTTCACTACATTTCAACATCATTATTTAGTGATGAAACCTGGCTTCTGGCCTCTTACCAGGAAACAATTTCTATTTTCCCATCCTCATCAAGAAGATCATGAGTTTGTTGCTACATTCTTGATTCACGCCTGGTTCCAAAGAAAGGTAGCAGAAAAGGATTTCTCCTTCTGGCTCTACTGCTCAGCGTGGAGACTCAGAGAGAGAGAGATATTAATGTCTGACAGAGCAACTTTGTTATCTTCCATACCTCTGATGACTGCACCAAATCCTTTACCTCATGTGCTTAACAAAGCAACTGGAGTGCTGGACAGACACGTATCCCACAAGAAATAAAGACACAGCACGCAGAAATCAGCAAAGTACCTGCAGACTAGGACAAGTTTGATCCTCTGTGGTACAAGCAGAGAGAATGTGTGGCATTCATCCCATTTTATAAATGAGAAAGTCAGGGAACAGTCAAGGGTGTGTCCCAAACTAAAGATCCTGGTGGCACATTCAGAACCCTGACAACCCCCTCTGATGGGGGATTTTGATGTGGATTTTATTCACAGGACAACTTAGACCACAGAATTGCAATAACTGTTATTCTAAGGCTAGGTAAAAGTAGTGGGTTTTACTTTGGTTTCTTCTGGAAGGATGAGGAAAACAAGACACAGCTTTCTTCTTCTGGTAAGTATTTGTTGTCTAGCCCTATGATGGCTGTGCCCATCTGGGAGACAGAGAAATCAGGAACTTGTAACTTCCACCATTAGGATTGAGTGGAGTGGCCTGGGGAATTTTTTTTCTACTAGTTACTTTCCAAGTTTTTGCTTTTAAAAAATGAAGGGAGGATAGATCAAAACCAAGGGGATGAATTTGCAGACAGAGTGCCATTAATAGGCTGCAGAACTCATAGTAAGAGCATGCTGAAACAGCCAAAATGCAACGTCATTCCAAGGGAGTCTGATCCCTTCTTTTTAGGGATAATATTTAGCATATTGTATGCGCTACTTAAATGTTGGTTCACATTAGCACAAGGAGCACTGGAATCAGATGAAACAAGGCATAAAAAATAAGGCTGAGATCAGAACATCACTCAGCAGTTTATCTTCATACTTCTAATGGAGTTTCTTACTTCAAAATTCTTGGTAATTCAAGGGAGAACAAGATGACAACTACCTTGTGGGAGATCATTTGATCACTGTAGATAAAAAAAATTAATTTTGAGTCAGTTTTTTACCAGGACCTAACTACTGCAGAGGTCAGTGCAGAGCTCTTCCTTAACTGAAACCCATGTGTTATTCAGAGTTTATTTGACTTTAGTATAACCACAGCTTCATATGCATATGTAAGGTCTTCTTTTTGTCACTCTTCATTCCTGCTCACATTTCTTTCCTGTTTTCTGCTTATTACAAAGATAATACAGACTGATATCTCACTGCAATACACAGAATAATGTCTCACAGATGTAGCAAAGGACAGAGTGTGTCTTTATCTTTGTAGTTCAGTTACTTTGTAATAATGTTGTCCAGTTGGTGCAATTAACATTCAGTGTGTCCAGCAAGGCATCATCTTTTCTGAAATGTGAAAAGTAAAGTAGAACTGGTGATCTGGGTACCTCCAACATATCACATGATTTTCTTTCATCAAATTTATCAATTTACCTTTAGCTGTGAGTCATAATTACAAGACACAAAAGCTAATTGTGTGATGCTGATACTTCCAACTTTTTTATGAGATTCCAGTAAGTCTGTATCTGATATATAATTTGTTTGTTTACTTTTATTTTAATCTGTAGTTATGCAGATATTTACACCATAGAGAATCTACCCTACCAATTTTTCAAAACATGCTGAAAAGTGTTAGAAAACAAACCTGATGAGATGTTCACTGACAAGTGAATAAATCTCTTCCTAACTAAGAACTCCAGCAAGAGATAACTTTGGGAGAATAGTCTATATCTTAATTTGATTTTCTTCACATTCAAAAGAACAATACACATATATCTTTTCAAGACTTCCTAGTAATCAAGAAAATGCTGTTGTCGTGTACAAATAATAGTTGGTAAACCATCTCTGCTTAAAGACACTGTTCGAGCAGTGTTTGCTTCAAACAACACTAATTTACCCTGAATGATCCCATGATTTATCAGGCTGGTCTTTATGGACCAGCCATATTCAGCATCAGAAGCTGCTACAGAACATCCCCTGGCAAGAGCTTGTGAGATCACCATCTTCCAGGAATGTCTCCTCCTCTAATCTAGTAACTAATGGTCATCTTCTATCACAAATGATAATCCTGGCCCTGATTAGAGTAAATTAAGTAAGGAAATTTTGAAGGGATGGTATAACAAAATTCCGTGGTTTGCATGACCAAAACAGACACAAAATAACTCCCTTACTTTTCCAGAATTTCCAGTGTAACAACTTCATTGGCATTGAATTTCATGCTGGAGGGGATAATTGATACATTTTAAACATTTTGAAACTATTTGAGAAATTAAAATAAAGATAACATAATTATAACATTATTTATTAATTCTGTTCCTGGGAAAACGTCTATTTCCATATCCAGCACCTCGCATTCTGTGGCAGAAAAGAAATTGTGGTAAACACAGGCTGCTTTTGTTACTTGGAAAATCACATACCTCTTCCTGATCTCTTACAAGCTGTTAGCTACAGCTGGCCATGATAACAAGCCCTTAAAAATCACAATGCCCTTTAACATCTAAATTGCCATTGCAACATTCCTACTAAATGCTCAGCATGACTGGTGATGTTTCAGAAGCATGCACACAGCTGGTGCTGAATAAAACAAAAAAAAAAAGTAGTAATTTGTAAAGTTCACATCCTAGTCCAAACAGTCAGATAAAATGTTCTACAAGGATTTAATCCTATGAAACAAATGATTGCAATTAGTATTTTGGGGGATTATATTTAAATGTGTCCCTTTTATTTAGAGCTGTTTTAAATACCGCTTTATTTTTGTATTTAGCTGGACATGTTTCAAATGCCATTTGTTATGACTCCCTGTTCTGTGTCGATTCTTTTGTCTAATGCATTAGTGGGATAGCACTGTCAAAAAGTGATGTAAAACAGACCAGTTCAGCCAGAAAGCAAGGCTGCTGTCACTGTAGTGACCTGAAGAATGTTTGCAAAAGAGCAGTACATTCAGTATCTAAATGAATGAGGAAACCACACTATTGTGTTCACAGCTTTCTGTTCCCCTTTCCACATCTCCCTCAGTCTGACTCCATCTGCAGACCATTTGAAATGCAGTGATTTTGGACTTGTTGGGTTCAATTGAATAATATGCAAAAGATCAGATTTTTTTCAATTCAAACTGTAAAATTTCTGGTCAATTTATCCTCGGAGTATTTTGATGATGGGATGGCTCACTGTCCAATGAGCCTCCATTGCCTCTTGCCCTACAGAAGAAGCTCAGTGATCTCAGCAGGACATCATGTGGGTTCAGGGTACCCAGAGCATGTTCATGATCATTATACTGCTACACAAATCCCAATATTTGAGATGAAGGATGTCTCTACTGAAGATATGGCATTTCCATATTTTTGGATAAGATTCAGGACCCTACAAGAAAAGTATTCTCATATTTGTCTCACTTTTCCCCTAAAGAAATGGGAAAATGTAAAAATAAAAAAAAAGAAAAAAGTAAAAAAGAGATCTTTCATATTTTCCACAGGAAAAAAAAGAATAAAAGTAAAGAAAGAAGAGGGAAGAAAAATCTTCCACATTTTTCCAATGTATCATTCAGAAGTTAAAAGGAGCAAAACATCATTAAAGTAATTATTATTGCGTTACCTTCAGCAAGGGTTATGTAACTTATCATTGCTACAGCATGTTTCATAACAAGAGTTTACTTCAATAAATATTATGCAGAAACTTCAGACATTAAGAGATTAAAAAGAAGAATGTTTTTCCTTAAACACTGTGGCAAGCTGTGGAAGGGTCAGATTTGAACACATTCAAAATTGGATACTAATTACACTATCTTTTAGTGATTTGAAGATATGCCTTGAAAGAAAATAACCACATTCTGCTCTGCAAGGTAAGTAGAGCTAATTAGTAAGGTATTGGTACTCAAATAAAGAAACAGCCAAATCTCTTGGGGTTTTCTTTGTTTGTTTATGGTTTTTGTTTATGGTTTTATTTTGTTTTTTAATTCACTGCACTTTTTTTCGGATTCAAAGGAAAAGAAAAAAAAGTAGTCTTACCAAAAAATATTAATTTCTAATATTGAATCATACTGATGAAGCAAAAAGTTACATGAAAAATATTTGAAGAATATAGAGCTCTTTTCCTTGTAGAAATGTTTTTATAAAGGCTGGGATTTGAAGAAACTTGAGTTCTAATTATGATTATCACCTCTTTTTGTTAACAGCTATCATATCCAGTGTTTTCAATGTGGTCCATCATCCTTGAGCTGTAAACCAGATTTATGGAACTGCAGTAAAGCCACATAAGGAGTATCACTAAACTAAGTAGTTACCCTCCAAGTAATTATTGTTGCAAAAGGAAAACACATGACTCTAACTAATATTTATGATTTCATATTCAGCACAGCTCAAGTTTAAAGCACACAAAACAACAGGGATAATTTGTAAAACTTCCCGGAGTGTACGTGATTATTCTCTTCATACTTGTGTACAGCTTTCTCTACACCTTGAAACAAAAGAATACAAACCAAAAATGTCTAATTACATTTTATAATGGTTGATAGTTATGTTTCTACATAAATATGTATGATCTATGTATTTTAATGAGTATTATTTTAAAGAGAAAGAGAACATCAGGCTGCATAAATGTCAGTCTAGAATGGAGATATATGAGGTTTAAATGAGACCACAGAACAAAATGTGTTTGTTTCAGGGTTGTTTTTTTTAAATTAGTTTGGGATATAATCACCTTGGTGCATAACATGTCCTTGTGTTTCTTTGTATTGGAAGGGCAGCAAGCGGGACTGAATATTCCACAATACAGGATAAAGCAGGTAACTCTTTTCATGAATTCCTGCTGAAAAGACAAGCATTACAGATTCTCATCTGTCAGCTTAGAATAAAGTTACCTGATTTCTGTTTATACTTAAAGGAACAACTTATATTTTGGGAAAAACATTCTTATCCACCATGTGCTGCTCTTCAATCTCCTTCCCCAGTGCAGTAAGAGGATCGTGAAAGCCCACAATGTTCAGGAGCTGTCAGAGACCATGACTGAAACTCTGTGGCTCTGGGCAGTCAGGGAATACTTGGCTCCCAATTTAAAGGAGACAATACAAACAAAAACATTACAATGGTTCAGTGTACAATTACTTGAGATGGATTTTGACCGATTCTAGCAAAATTACAAGACAACCTGGATGGTATCTCAACAAAACAGGCCAGACCACCTATATTATATTTGTACAAAAAAATCCTAGATTTTTTTTCCCCAATTCTTTAGCACATACACATCCATATAAGGAGATAACCCTTAATATATATGTTTTAGTCTCACACTTCACATCTTTACCAGTAGTTCAGGGCAAGAGAAGGGAAGAGCCTGGAGGGAATTCTAGTTTTAATTTCTTTCTCTGCTTACACACACACATTTCTTTCCTGGACTCCACCATTTGTGAAAGCAAGTAGCAGAAGTCATCTTGTAAAGTATTTCAGGTCTGTGAGTGAAAAGGCCTGTAAGAACTAAGAGCTGCTTGATAGCTTTCCAAGCACAACAATTGACTGTGTGTAGCCTCTGACTTAGATATTCAACCCTCTGAAGTCCTTTTCCTTTAGGCTGTTAAGTTATCTCATTTGTGACAACTGAGGCGTCTCCAAATTAATGGAGAGGAGAAAAACTCTCATTTCTAGCAAACTATACTGGTGTTGAAGCATCTCCCAAACATCACCAAATCTAGGGTACAGTGTTGGGTAAAAGTTTGCATTGCTGCAGAAGTATCTACTGATCAATATTCCCCTAGCTACCACCAAGACTTTTCAAGGAGGGTGTATCTGGTAGTTATTAACAACCTGTACAGCACTCTATCCTGTAAAGAAAAAGATGGTCTGTGCTTCCCTACTGCCATAGGTAAGTGGATCACTTCCTGAATAATTTTGTCATGTTCGGGTACAAAAAAATAGAAGGGGCTCAGAGATATTTTCCTTTAACTTCAAAAGCTGTTGGAAAGGAAAGTGAAGAGATTGATGGTTTAATTTATGTGGAAGTCAGTTTGTTAAAATTGTGCTTAAAACCCAACAGTTATGGTTGTATCTTACATTTAGAAGAATTTTCCATTCTGAGGCCTTTATTGTATTCCTCTAAACAATTAATCTCTCCTGCTCCCCTTCTCTTTGTTTTTCCCCACTGAATTTGTGTAATACTTGTTTGTAAAAGCTATGGTATTGTGGAATTATTTGGTTTTGTGGATCTGTGACAATGACTGATAACTACACTGTTTGTGGCCAAATTACTGGGATTATTTTATTAAAGTATAGTGAATTGCAATTGGATATAAGATTCCACAGGAAATATATATGAATATTTGTTTAGTAACAACATTAAGTTAGCTCTTTTAGTACCTGGAACACAGTTCATGTCCCCTGACACCTAATGCTTTAAATTCTTCTTCTAATGGCATTTTGATGCAAGAAACTTGGGAGATAATCTATACTGCCCTGTTTTAAATGCCATGTAGCAAGGAAACACTGAATGTGGTCCCTTGGACACTGATGACCAAAATATTATTTCCCGTTATTGTTCCTGTAAGTACTACATAAAGGACCTGAAAGAAACCTGTTTTGATTTAGGTTTTGGTCACAACAGTTTCTTACTCCTGAGGTTTTATTACTAAAGGTTTTAGAACAGGGTTCATTCTGTTGTACCACAGCAGCATTGCAGAGGCATTCCAAAACAAAAAGATCTATTTACCATTTTCAGTTTTCCTTTGTACATTCTGATGATACTCCATAGCTCTTATACTGCTCTAAGATATTTTCTAACCTCATTATCTTCTACTTTAGATCAGTGTTCAGGCCAACTGTCAGATGGTGGTGAATGCTGTTGCTAATGAACTGTAAACTGTTCAGGGAATAAAATGTAGGCTTCACATTTAGCTCGCAGATTTGGAGATTTTATATATGGGATAAGAATGGTGTTATGTCTTTTTTTTTTTTTCTTTACAGGTATTAACATGTAAACACATTATCCATAACACACCTGAAACAGTTGCATCCTTCATATTTCAGTCAAAGGACAGAGAAAAATAATTCACAACATGAGGGCACTTCTTAAATTCAACTCAGTTAGAGCTATGACTTTATAATGCTTTATAGTGCACCCAGCTGATAGAGTTCTCCTTGAAATTTTGACTTGCAACTTGAAGTACAATTCCTAGGAAAAACACAGCCTGAGCATAATTCTGCTTGCCTGTGAAACCCCTTTAGTATTAATATTCTTACAGAAGCATAACTGATACAACAGTTAGCTCCAATTAGATTGTATTGGACTGATTTATGAAGAGTGTGGGGGTTTTGATACCTTTTTGTAATATAAAACTAAAGCAATGCCAAAAAATTGAACGATGTTTTATTGGACTTATGAAGTTTAGTTTTTTTTAATGTTACTGAAAAAGAACATCAGCAGATACACCTCTTCAAAGCTGCACTATACAAAATATTAATTTACTTGGACTCATGATCATGTGCCATCAATCTGATTCCTGATGGATTTCATATTGAGAGACATCTTCCTGGGAATAGGATTCAAGGGACTGATAGTCAGATTGACAGTACATAACCAGTCATAGAACACCTAAATCTCAACAGCACTGAATTTTGTTGACCTCTGTTAGATACACAGATGCACACAATATTTATGTTATTCTCCAACTACATTAGTTAGACAGATAACAGTTACAAAGAGATTGTTTTCAGCAGTCATGAAATGCCTATTATATGTGGAATAAGCAGGCAATAAAGTGCTGTGAAATGGGAAGACATATTCCTCTCCTGTCTGCTGGGGATAGAACAATAAGTAATGGGCTTATATTTCAGCAAAAGAGTTGTAAGTTTTTTTTAGGAAGAAGAAGATTTTACTGCACTTACTACAGAATCATAGAATTGTGGAATTTTTAAGGTTGAAAAGGTTTGTTTAAGAATGCTGAAGAATCCCCTTTTTGAGGGGCTCTAAATGGGGCTAGTTGTGCATTGAATATGGTTAATCTGCATTCATCCTCTCTTTGGCCAGGTGAGTGGGTTGTGTTGCACTCACGGAATTTAATGAGAAACAGCAATTTTTTGCTAGTAAAACAGTTTTGGCTAGCAATGAAACAGTATATATTTATCCTAAAAATCCAGTATCTCGTAATTTAAACCATCATCTCATCTGCATGAAGCTGAAGACCTTGACAGCAAGTGTAATTTACATCACATAACCACATCTAGATAGACATCTCTGTTCTTTCCCAGAAAGAAATGGCTTATTCACTTCTGCAAGATGTGGTATATTCCACTGATCACAGAATGGTGGCTTGGGTTGAAAGGGACCTTAATGATCATCTCATTTCAGCTCCCTGCCACAAACAGGGACACCTTCTACTAGACCAGGTTGCTCAAAACCCCATCCAACCTGGCCTTGAATGCTTCCAGGGGTGGGGATCCACACCTTCTCTGGGCAAATTGTGCCAGTGCTTCATCACCCTATTAGTAAAGAACTTTCCCCTAACATCTGGTCTAAATCTCTCTTCATTTAAGTTTAAAACCAGTCCCCCTTGTCCCATCACTATCTGCTTATGTAAAAATGTTTTGCATTGATTTATAACTGAAGAAAGATAATCTGAAGACCGAATACATATGACATATTTATCTCCAGCATCCACCTTTCTCTGGATGATGGCCTACCAATATGGTCCTGTGATATAAAATATACCAGGCTTAAATAGCATTCAAAGATGATTTCTAGGCCACATATGGATTACGGAAATGATAGATCTCTTTCAAATCCACTAACAGTCAATGAATTAATGAGTGCCATATCTCTAAATCTGTTAGTCTGGACTATTTTAGGGATCTGCTTTAAAATTGCATCTTAGAGATGCAATTTTGCTCTGATGAATGTAAAAGGAATTTTTTATTACTAGAACAGTGATAGGTATTTATACTGTAAAATATTTAAGTTAGATCAGATAAAACTTTGTCTGGATTATTGTCCTAGTGTTGACAACATTATCAACCATCTAATTATTTATTTGGTATCACAAATCTCTAGGTTCAAAAGTAGACTACCTTGCACTTGCATTGATATAGGCAAAGTAAAAGGTCCCAGCTGACTGGAAGCAGACTAGCATCCCAGTTTTCAAAAACAGCAAGGATGACACTGTAAAATACAGGCCCACTAGTCTCACTTCTCAGCCTGGTAAAGTTATGACGATTGTCCTGGGAGGTATTGAAAAACACCTAAAAGGCTGTTCAGTCATTGGTCACAGCCAGCACAGCTTCATGCAAGGAAAGTCCTCCTTATTAAACTTGATTTTGTTTTATGGCAATGTAACTCATGTAGCTGATCAAGGGAAGCTAGTTGATGTAATGTTTCAGGATTTCAGTAAAGCTGTTGGTACTGTCTCTCACAACATCCTTCCAGACAAAATGTCCAGCATTCAGCTGGATAAACACATCATGGGATGGATGAGCAGCTGGCTCACAGGTCAGGCACAAAGGGTTATGATGAATGGGGTGACATCAGACTGGTGGCCTGTCACTAGTGTAGTTCCACAGGGCTCCAGCCTCGATCCTGTGCTCTTCAACATCCTCATAAATGACTTGGAGCCTGGACTGAAAGGAGTGCTGAGCAAGTCTACTGATGATACAAAACTGGGAGGAGCTGTTGGCTCCCTCAAAGGCAGGAAAGCCCTGCAGAGAGATCTTGACAAATTAGAGGGCTGGGCAATCACCAGCTGTGTGAAGTTCAAGAAGGGAAAATGCTGGATTCTGCACCTGGGATGAGGCAACCCTGGATTTATAGACAGACTGGGCAATGAGGTGCTGGAAAGGGACTTGGGGGTCCTGGTCAGCAAAAAGTTGAATCTGAGTCAGCAGAGCCCTGGCAGCCAGGAGGGCCAGCCCTGTCCTGGGGGCATCAGGCACAGCATCACCAGCTGGGCAAGGGAGGGGATTGTCCTGCTCTGCTCTGACCTGGGGCGGCCTCACCTTGAGTGCTGGGGGCAGCTTTGGGTGCCACAATATAAGTAAGGTAAAAAGATTTCAGAATGTCCAAAGGAAGACAACAAGGATGGTGAAGGGTCTTGAGGGGAAGCTGTGTAAGGAGCAGCTGAGGTCACTTGGTCTGTCCAGCCTGGAGGAGACTGATGAGAGACTTCACTGCAGTTGCAACTTCCTTGTGAGGGGAAGAGGAGGGGCAGGCACTGGTCTCTTCTCTGTGGTAACCAGGGACAAGACCCAAGGAAATGGCCTGAATCTGTCAAGGGAGGTTTAGGTTGGGTGTTAGAGAAAGGTTTTTCACCCAGAGGGTGGTTGGGCACTGGAACAGGCTTCCCAGGGAAGTGGTTACAGCATTCAAGAAGTGTTTGGACAATGCTATTTGGCACAGGTTGTGGCTCTTGGGGACTATCTTGTGCATGGCCAGGAATTGGACTTGATGATTCTTGTAAGGTCTCTTCCAACTCAGTTTATGTTCTGATTCTGTACAAAATCTCATAAAAATTTAGTCCTTAGTTGATCTGATTCTAGATCCTGAGCTCAGCCAATATCTATCATAATAATCTATGAAAAAAACTTTGTTCAGTTAGTTTTTCTTAATTTCTTGAATGCAGCAAATTCCTCTGGTTGGAAGCTTTATTTTTCCCCTTTCAAACTCTTCAGGGCCTTTTATTCTTTTTTTATCTCAGCAGTTCTAAAACACACGTGGTGAGAGAAATCAAACACAAATATTGTAAAAATACATTAAATTTTTAACTGAAGTCAGAACTTAATGTGATGTATAATGTAGAATCTTATACTGCACCTCAGCATGACACAATTTGAGTCAAAGTTGTTCTCTCTTGGAGTTTCATTGCCTCTTTCATTTTCTCTTTTTTTTCTTTCATGCAGACAACCAGTTCTTTATGGACATGTTGGTTTTTTAAGTTTTATATATTGCGTCTGCACACTTGCCTGTTTTCTAGATGATAACAAGGAAGAGAGAAGAGGGACCAATAATGGAAAATAATGATGGGAGGGGGAGGATTATTAAATACTCTTGAACCTCCAGAGGCAACATATTTCTATCGCTACCTCCGGCACCAAAAGTAGTTGGCATGAGAACAACTGTCTCTTTTACTCTTCTTTAGAGCAAGGAGACAAAATTTCTGGTAAAATTTGTACTACCCAAGCAAATTTTTAGAAAAAGGATTGTTTCACTAATTGTCATATCTGTACTGCACAGACTTCTTCTTTATGAGCTTTTCAAATTAGCAACACGAAGCATATTAAACTGATTAATAGCTGTGTGAATTCAGGATCAAGCTAGTTGGAAACAATGACTTGCATTTGTATGTCTAAAATTATGGGGCATTGAATAATACTGGCAACACAAGAACATAAAATCAGCTGAGAATTAATATAAAAATTTAAATGAAATTGCTATCAAATAAAATAATATTAATTTATTCAGCTTAATGTTACTTCTTTTTGCTCTCTTAGATAAGCCTTTTGACCTAACCTCAGCCTTGCAGTATTCTAGGGTATGGGACCTCCAGAGCAATGTTTGTCCATGATATGAGCAGGACCAGTTAACACAATCCCAGAGATATGCAATGCCAACCAAGGGAGGGAAACCTGAGAGTGTGGGAGAGAAGCCATGAGGTGAGATAGCATTTTGATTTATCAGGATTCACTACAGCCCCCGTGAATATGAGGAATTAAGGCTCAAAAAATACAGTGGCAGTACAAATGCCATCTGTCTTGTTTAGAGGTTGAATCACTTGCATGCAATTTGTCAAACATGAGACATACTTCAGAGTATCGTAATAATTACAATATTCTGTCTAAGCTGCTGGTAGCTTTGTGTGAAGATAGAAATATGAAGAAATATTATGGTTACAATACAGAAGTCTTGAACACAGAAGATTTTTCCTTTTCTATAGATTCTGCATATGACTCATTATCTTCCTGCTAATACTTGTGCCTTGGCTTGAATATCTGCATAGCAATACATATTTTTCCAATGGTCTACTAATGTGTAAAATTAACTGTAGTTTTAAAATTATGCATGGTTTCTGCAATTTCATTCTGTGCCCCACTTACTGCAGAATATTAGAACTTCCAGTGTAAGGAAGGGACTGATCGTCACCTTCACCTTTTTTGAGTTGGTACCTCAAATACAGTTTGAGTTGGGTTAATCCAACAGAACATCTGCATGGACCTGCAAGAGGAATGTCATGGAAGACGATTAACAGAGATGTACATGTGGTCTCTGACTGTGGTGCAGCACGGAAGCATCACCAGTTTTGAAGGAGCTAGGGAAAAATATGTGGAACAGGAATTAGGAGAGCGTGAGGTGCCACAGCTGTAAGCAGAACTGTGAGGAAATGGACCAAACCCAAGTTTTGCTGGCCCTCTGTGCTCCAGTGAACTGTTAAAGATTAAATGAACAGTGGATAAACCTGCTTTTTCTCCTTGCAGGCAGCCCTACTACTCTTAGGCCTTATGGATGGTATTCATCTTGCCCAACTTTAGAGTTGACAGCACAGATGTCTACAAGTACTCAACGTAGCCTCTTTGTATAATTCATAGAGGGCACCTTGGGGTACATTTATCTAAATCTAAAGTGGGTATCTAAAATAGGCCAGAGAAATCATGTCTCAGAAGTATAATATCAAGCATTTACTGGATTCGAATTTGATCTATCATATCCATGCTCAGTATGCTACACAATAATTTGTGCATTTATAAGTATCTTCATTGCCTGTGTCATCCTGAGGAAGGGTCTTAAAAAGATTTGCAGTCATAAGAAAGAAGAACAGATGGTATAACAGCTTCATCTGGCAATGACTAACATATACATATGAGGCCTGCTCAGGACTGATGCCTTTCTCCTCTAAGTAATTGAACAGCTTCTTAACAGGACAGCTGGAAGGACTGCTGAGCCCACTCCCATTCTTCTCAGCACAGTGGCCTGGATCTGAAACAAAACAGAGGAGCTGAGTTTCCCGGCATGAGCATTTTTTTGCTCGCAAAATGAAACACAAACAAGGAAAAAAGAGGATAGTATTAAAAAAAAATTAATTTGTTTCTATGTTCCTTTTGCTTATTACAGGAAATTATAAGGTTTGCACACCCACGAAGCAGGAATAAATCAGAAATTGAGTTGCTAGTGATTGAGGGAGAAGATAGACAGGAATACTCCTTTAGCAGAGAGAGAATAGATCATGCAGTGCCTCAGGAAAGTCATTCACTTGCAAATGTCAAAGGTAAATCAAGAAAGTTGTTTTGACAGAATACACTGGCAAAATGTTTCAGAAAGGATCTTGTTACATAGATCATGTCTCATAGATAACACTGAGAATCCTTGCCAGGACTGAGGATTTCCATATATGCAGAACATGGGATATTCTGTGATTTCAATACTGGTATACAGATAATAAGTGCGCTCTAAAATGAAGCTCCCTCTATGCCTCAAAGAAAGTCAGTTGAAGCTGAGCACTAAGTTGTCAAGAAGTTGATAAAGGGCAGAGGAGGGGTGGTTTTAGTTTTGCAGATCTAGGATACTAATCTACCTTTATGTACCTATGCTGTTACTTTTTTGGCAGAGAAGAAGTTCTGGGAGCTAAGTGCTGAGAGTTTTTCCAGAGAAAGAGCATAAACTATAAAATCTTTTCTAATGTTGAAGACAGACCTAGCTGAGCTCAAACATCAGTTGAAAATAAGAGTTAGGGACACAAAACGGGAAGAGTTTCCAAATCACCTAACCACCCCCCTCCAACAACTCCTCTTAAACTGTTCAAAAGGCATTTCTAACAAGGTTCTCCAAAGGCTAAGTGCAAAATACAAATATCCTGTTTAGTGTGAGCACTAATTAGTTATATCAGATATTTCTTAAAACAGACACGAGCAGAAACTGGAAGTGGTCAAATTTTTTTAGTAGATCTTTACAGTAGTCACTGCTCCAGTACTCAGTTGTTGTCCTTCTTTATACCTTATTATGTATTTATTGTGTGTCTTAGTGATTTATAAACACTAGTGATTTCACCAGATCTTGAAGTGCTCTTAAAGAAAAGATGCCCATTTAAAACCAAAAATTAAAGGATTTTTTTTATTTGTTTGTTTTCTGTTTTAGTTTGCCTTGTTTTTCAGGACTTACCTGTTAACAATCCATTCAATCTTCTTCATTGTGAAGTTTCACATAGAATTATGGTGGAGACCTGCAAGGAAAACTGAAAGAAATACAAGGTATTGCTACTGAACATGATTTATCATGAAACCAAACCCCTCTTGCTGTGTCACTGGGCCTACCTGATTGAAAGACCAAAGTAATTCAGACACTACTGCAGACATTTGCTCAACTGTCAATATTTTACTGCCACCATCTTGACTGATATGTGCCACATTCCTGCCTTTCCTCTAGCTAAGGTAGACAATACCACAGCCCTCTGGTGAACAAAAAAGACTAGAGGAAACTATTCTGAATTATTCTTCATTGAGCCAGAAAGATTCCTACTCTCCACCTGCTCTGTTGTCCTACCTATGCTCTGGCTTTCCCAAGGTCAAAAAGCTCAACAAAACATTTCTAAACCACTCTGCAAAAGGGAAGTATTTCCCCAGTGGGACTTTCTAGGTGTGGGTTAATTTGCTTCTGAGACCACCACAAATACTCTTTCCCATCCAGATTCCCTGAGCCTGAGATATTTATAATCTCAGCATGTGTACCTTAGGGAGAAACACTGCCAAGTTTTGCAGCTAAGCCATCAGGCTGTATATCTGAAGTGTATGGTACCTCACAATGAACCAAACGGTGAGGGGTCTGAATGATCAGAAGGCTGAGAGACAGAAGGTGCAAAGATATATTTGAACACCGGGGTTCAGATGCTTGACAGTGACAAGGCAAAGAATTGGAAACGAGTTGTCCTGTGGGACGTGGCATTTTCTGGACATAAAGGTGACACATATTCAGTCTAGGCTTGGGAGTATGGATTTATATAGTGCAGACAAACACATCTGCTGGATGTGTAGTCCTCTAGATTTGGATAAATCATTATTGGAGTAGTGGGGGGAGATGGGGAAAAAGAGATATTTGTTGTTCCCAGATGGTTCTTTTAATGAAAGATTGTTTTGCCACTGGAGACTGAGCTGAAACAGCTCCCAAACATCCTAAAAAGCAACTTCTCCCAAGTTGTGTGTGTGTGAGTTGGAAGAATATCCACATACAAAGAATTCAATGTAAACAACAAAATGAAAAAAGTAAAAGACAAAATAAAACTTTCTTGTTTATCTGGTCCATGGAAGCTCAATGAAGATTTGGCATGAATGATGAACAGTGATAAATAATGTCCTTCCAGAGCAAAGTGCAGGGCTCAGTAAGAAAATGAACACTTTGGTTTTCTCTTTTTGTTATCCTGAGAACAAAGTTTACCTTCTCTGTATCCCATTTCTTCTGACTGAATGCCTGTATGTGACTCCAACTTACCTAGCTTTGAGACAGATCAACCTAAAATCTACTAGATTTTCATTAGAATATAAATAGACTTCTTTAACTTTCAAGGAGAGGAAACTCAAAAGGAGTAGGCAAAAGACAATGAAAATAAAAGTCTTTTAATTCAGTCTCTCACTGCTTCCTCTGTCTGCTGGGAAGATCCACATTGTCAGGACTTTTGGACAATATGTTGATTCTTCGAGTAAGAGAAAACTCAGTAATTCCCTCCTGGTCATTATGAAATTGGTTTTCCGTGCCAAGGCACAGCTCCCTGAAGCCCTCTTCTCTCAGTAGCTTCTCTGACTCTCCTTACTGACTGCTAATATATCCCACAGCCTTCTGTGGAATCAGGCCCTGTAACCACACAGAGAAGGGGAAGTTCCCCTCCTTTTACCAACCATTCATTCTCTTCTTAAATCAAAATTATATCCTGAAAAAAAAGCCTGTAAACAGAACAAGTAGGTTTGTGGAAACCTCTGTTGATAGACTTCAATCTGCAATGATTTGCCACTGCGTCCTCATTCAGCAGTATTAATGGACACAAATCTGAAGAAAACCTCTGCACCAAAACACCCCCCTAATTTATACAAGCTAAAACAATTACATTTAATACTAGCCCTTCTCTATTTACTGAATGCACAAAGCCAAATGTCCCCAGGCTTCAGAAAAGTTTGCATTTGTAGCTAAACTTTATGGCTTGTATCCAGCTGTGATTAGCAGCCAGACTTTCTGTGTTGGCCCCTCACAGATGATGTGTTGCAAAAGCGTCATTGAGACACTGCTTCTTCCTCACTTTCTCCAAGTATTTTTGGTTTATATATCATCACAGCTGGCCACTTTCTGTGTAGTTCTGGAGGCAGATACACCTTGGAGGCAGATGTACATTCAGATTGCTTGGCAGCCGAGGGTGTATTGCTGGAGCCAAAAGAACAAGATTAGAAGGTGAGATAAACATATATTTTTATCTTTCAAATAAAGATTGGCTTCTGTTGTACCTTAACTGTGAAACTTTGGAGGATTCAAAGGACTTTGAACTATAAATTTATAGGAAAGGGAGCCTTTTTTCCTCAAGATAAAACATCAGGTGCTTTCTACCATTTTGGTACTTATAAATCCAACAGAAATGTGAAACTTGTTTTTATCACTCAACACAATGACAACTTGGAACATTTTATAGATATGAATTTTGATCGAAGGTTATTGAACAATATTCGAGAAAGTGGTTAGTAGCCCTGAGTACGTGTAGCAAGAGTGTAGGAAGGTCCTAGAGAGTATGCAGGAACAGCACTGATTTATTTCACAAAGCTCTAGTGTGACTTTTGGAAAAGTCACAGACTGACATTAGTGCTCTGTAAAGGTCTGTATGTGACTTTTAACTAATTACAATAAAACAATTAATGAAGATTTAATCTTGCAACAATTGTGTTTCTTTATATAAACCACAAGTCAAATAATTTGCCTTTATGAACAGTGTTCCTTAGAGTGTGTTTTAAGACACTTGACATGGGAGCGACTGTATCTATATATAATATGCATCTCATATAATATACATAGGGTCCTTTGCATCTATTTCATTACACAAACATACATACACACTTGTGTTTGCAGTCAAGGTGATGTAAGAGCTTTATCTTTAAACGTTTTCCTTCTACAATACTAAAATGTTGTATTTAAAAGGCTGTATCAGTTGTTCAGTATGTGTAGTCAACATATTTTGACCCACTTCTAAATCTAAATAAAAGCAATAAGCTGCATTCTTTCTCTTCTTGACATATTTTTCTTCTGTAAAAAATGTTGCCTTTTCTCCTATTTGTGATCATCTGAACTTTTTTAAGCCCAAAGGAATCTTTAAAAATAAATTTGAAATGTTTTTATATTTTGGAATACTCCAGTACTTTTAAATGGCTATGGTTGTATTGCTAACACTGAAATAAGACATAATAGTGTGAAAATCAAAACAGGATAAGTCAGTTCAATGCAAATACAAAATGTTTAATCTGCAGATAAATAAATCTTATTGGTTTTCAGTCCCAATCAATGTACCTAACCACTTTCAACATTAATCATATAAATACTTTGATTGATTTCCACTGATCTGTTCTAAATCTGAAGCTTTTTTAATGATTGGACTTATTGCTTTGTGGGAATATATGGAACTATAAGGACGTGTAAATATTCTCCCTTGCACAGGAAAAAAAAAGGAGAGTCAGACAAAAGGACAATGGACACAGTGGAAAAGCAATGCCATTTCAGAAAGCTCTAATTATTATAAATACAGCTATACACTTCACTTAAAGTTTACAAAGCTGTTATTGATCTGGTGCAACAAATATGATACAGAAAAAGAAGATAGATTCTCTCTTGATGTTGGTTTTAAGTGACACACATTAATTGGATGGCTGAGTGGCTAACATTCCAAATGTGAAATGGTAAAGTAGAGCACAGTCCTCCAACAATTAATTATTTAGTTGCAAGTTGGTGAGTGCATGTTTTAAAAACTCTCCAGAGAAAACTTACAAAGTCAAAAAATTGTGAATGGCGTATCACCTACTATAGATTTTCTCCCTGCACTTGAAAGAAAGGGTCTATGCATACAGTGTTTTTTGTGTTATAATATTAGTGAACTCTGTCTTTGCAAAAAAAGTTCTGTAAGAGAACCAGTGCATATGAGAGATGAAATTAGAAAGTCTTCTGTTAGACAAATCTACTTTTATTTAGGCTGTACAGTCTTTAGAGCAACTCTGCTCAGTGTTTGCCACAAATAAATTCATGTCCCAGGATCAGAAAATCGTGCAAACCTACAAAAACATCACTCCGTGATTTGGTTCTTGAAGCAGTAGAATGTGCCTTAAGGCTTTGCAGAACAAAGGGCTTAGAAATTTAAGGTTCAGCCTCAAGCATTATCGTCCTTGATAGAACAGCAGGAGGTAAGGACTGCAGGCAAAATTATCATAGCCTGAAGCCAACCCAGCTGCAACAGGAGAGAGAAGCAGGAGCCAGACAACCTGACAGAACGATAAGCCAGCAGCAGGACAGCAGAATGAAAAGCTGAACCCAGCCAAAACTGGAACCACTATATTACCAGCAATAGGAATTTAGGGTTGTAGAATGACATTGTTTGATTTGTGAAGAAGAGATGACATAACTGTGATTCTTGCATTAGTCTCACTAGGAGCTGAACGCTGCACTGAGTTACAAGAATAGTTATTTTCCAGTAACATTCAATGAGGAAATGAATAAGACTTGCAAATAGCAACAACAACAAGCTATGTTATAAGAGAGTGATTAAGTTACAAGTTCAAGTAATCCAAAGTTTGAACCAAAAGCACTCAGAAGTTGGGCCAGCCTTTTAATAATCCCTTGTGTGCATATGTTATGAGATGACCATTAATTGCATACTCATTATTTTCTGGATAGGAACCCTTCCTCATTGAAGTGCACAAAATGGGTGATGTTCACTGGGCAAATGTTCAGAGTTGTCTAATTTTGCCAAGAAATGTTTTCCCTGACCTCATTCCTCTGTTCTTCAAGATACCCTAATTGGTTTGGCAAAGATTAAAAAAAAACAAAACAAATGAAAACAAACACAACAGTCAGAGGCATGTGTCCAGGCTGTAAAAACATAGTTCAACTTGTTAAAGTTTTTTAAATTTATTAGTAATTTTTAAAAGTTTCTTATAATGAGCTATAAGAATGAGTCAAAGTAATAGGTAATTTTAGCAGCCACAAATTCTCTTGTTTTCATGGGCAATCTACTGTAAGTTCAAAGACTGCATATAACTCCTAATTTGGTTTAACATTTTTTATAAAGATAATATTTATATCAGAACTGCATGCAACACCATTTCTCCTTGTGCAATTGTAGGATCTCCAGGAATGTGGGAATACTGTGAGGACTTCTAACTCTTCCTTTTCTTGGGAATCCATTGGCATGAAAAAAATATACTGACTCTTTGACTGGATTAAGAGATGTTTTAATGTTCATAATTGCTACAAATATTGGGGACTTTCCCCATACAAGACAGTAGGAATAATTGGAAATTCTCTGTATTATCACAAAATAGCACCATATAAAGTTAAATATCAATTAATTAGTTACCAATAATAGGTAAATTGCTGTTTAAATAAATTTTCTGAGAATGCATCTCTTGCATAAATATTATATCTCTTGATATAATTTTGTTGTTTCTGTGTAATTCTTTCTTCTCTTTCACAGTTTTCTGTCTGTCTGTCAGTGTTTCCTCCTGCCTGTCTGCCTCTTTGTTTAGAGCCACCAGCCTTGTTTTTGTTGCCCAGTCCACAACAGTTTAGTGGTTTATTCGTGTCCAAAGCAGAGAATTCATAAATGATTCCACATTGCCGTTAAAATGCCTAATTTAATTCTTCCAACCCCATATATCTCACCCAAATGGACATGGCTGAGTTTGACCTGAGCAATATTTTTTGTTTTAAATTTCAATTCCTTACCTGGTTTCTGGCATGAATAGAAATAGACACTCCATGTCTCATCTTATCTGCGATGAGCTTCCAATTGTTTTTATGCATATTAGTGCTGACTTGAAAGTGCAAGTTCTGGATGTTCACCACATAGGATGTACACACAATGTAAAAAATTCATATTTCTGTGAAAGTTTTATAACACACAATTCAACTTTTTAAAATGGCATCTCTTATTGTTCAAAGAAAACTGTGGAAATCACACATTAAAATCCTGAGTGTTTACTCCAGTTTGAAAAAAAAAGGTGGATTCAGGTGGCAGATATCTGAGATCAACACATATTTTTCTTTTACAGTTTTAAAAATCATTCTTTTGGCAGATATGCTGGGATTTATTTGAATTTCTCTGAAATACAGATTGACACTGTAGATTTCAGCATTAGTGACATTTCCTTTGTATCCCTGTGTTTTGTTACACAGGTTGGAGCAAAGCACTGTGTGATCTGAAATGAATGGTGCACCTGAAGATGGGAAGCAGCAGCAACAACATGATGCCATAAAAGCCATTACAATTCAGAGGATCCATTCCTTTCTGGAGCTTTATGATGTGCACATAACCTTTTTGTGTACTCAGGAGGAAGACAATAGGCAGCAACCAGAGAGTTCTCTGTCATTAAGAATAGACAGAAGGTTCCCTAGGGAAAAAAAACGTGACTCCAGATTTTCACCAAGGGACACTTTTCTCAACACTGTTGGAGCACATTGTTATTAGTCTCATAGGGGGAGGATTAGCTCATCTACCATTTGTCATCTTGTCTATGCTGCTCTTTAAACCTCTCGTCTAAGTGATGGAGAAAGACAAATGGAAGAATTCCTTTCCTGCAGCAACTGTCTCCCCAGTGATGGCAGAAGAGTGACCTGGCCAAGTGGCTTGGTCTAGGCATCTAAATTTTGGAGAAAATACATAGTAAAATGACTGCTATTCCTAACTCTTTCAAGAAACCTATATGAAACCTTATACCTGAAATTATCCTGTGTCGACATTTGGCGATATGACATTCCCTGTCTCTCATATGGTGAAGCTGTTTAATTTTCTCTGAATTATGACACATTTTACTTACAGCCCATCATTTTGCTGTAGAAATGGAGAAAAATATAAGTGGACACAGAATAAAGGAGTTCAGGGAAACTGTGCAATTTGATGCACTTGCAACTAGAAGCCTTCAATGGTCAAAACTTAAATTTTGCTAGAAAGTTGCTTCTTATAGCATGACGATCTAAGAGTTTATACATATCTTTAGGAAATGAGCTGTTCTGCTATCAGCAGAACTCATAAACCTTTGTTTCCATTGGATCCTTGCCCTGGAAACTTCTGCACCCTCCATCACAGGATCAGCCTCTTCCAAGGCTCGCTGTGACAAACACAAGGTCCAAGAGAGCAAGGACTGCGGAGCAGTGCACTGAGATATGTGCATGGGCAGCCATCAGCCAATCCATGAATGCTGGTGCGCTCTTGGGCTATCACCCATAGAGTGGGTGAAAACTATACTGTTCTGCATGTCTTTCCCTTAGAGAGAGACAGGACAATCTCTTCTTTTTTCTTTATTACCCATTCAGTGACTTTCACATGCTTTCTATGAGTTTAGTTACTACGAGTGTAACTAAATAAGTACTACATAATTAATAACTAAGTACTTCACTTGAGTTTCTATGAGTTTAGTAAGTCAGAAGTCTTAGATTTCTGTGCCCTCTCAAAGGATGCTCGAGAATGGCTGTGACTTCGCATTGACCACAGATGACTGGCCATGTCTTCAAAATAAACTAAGTTGTCATTGTAGGTATGGTGTGAGTCCAATACTAGGAGAAGAAAATATCCCAGGGTGAACAGACAGTAAATCTGAGAAGCACTGTGGTATTAGGAAAGGATTATCTCTTTTTTATGAAGTGTGCAGGACAGTGAAACTCTAGGTGTTCCTCAGAGCTGGGTTAAAGTCACTGGGTATCAGAAGTGCTGTCTTTGCCCATGAATTGGTGCAGCTCTGTTCTCTGCCTGGTTGAATCTGACCCCTAAAGTCACACATTCACATTATACCTAAATCTAGCATGCATATTTTTCCTAATAATTAATCTTCTCTGGCATACCTTCAATCAATATTGATGGAAATGAACATATGTGGTTTTATTTTTTGGTAAAAAAAAATCAAAAACATTCCAGAAAATCAAGTATTTTGCTGACAGAAAACCAAATGCAACAGCTCCCCATTTTTTTAACCTTTTTTTTTAGTGAAAGAAATACCTGGGAGATCACAGAATGCCATACCAGTTTCCAGTTTTTCCAATGCACATAAAAATAATGAGGGCTCCTTTCAGCTCCATTCCATACCTGAACACCAGAAATGCCAATGTACTTATATGGAAAGGTATTGATATTTATTTAAAAATGTAATAATAATTTTAAAATATTTATTCTCACTCACTATATCAGCAGAGATTATGTCCAGCAGAATGGTGCGTTTGTCTTTTGCTCATCATTTAACTTTCTTTCCAAAATCATAAAGGGAAAAACTTTTCTGCCTTTTTTTTTGCCACTGTGAACTAAAAATTTAGAGACTGATGGCATTTTCAGAGCCACGATTAGAAACTTCATTACCCAGAGCACTTACAATGCCTTTGCATGTCATAGCCTGACAACAGAGAAAACCCAGGTGATGTTTTAGAGAATAACTCTGCAACTGTTGGCAGCTCTACAATAGCACATCAGGTATCTGTGGCTGGCCATCATTGGATAAGCAGTTTTCTTTATTAACTTGTCTGAGCATGAAAAAGTGTTATGAAATACCACAAAATCAGCTTTGTGAAATACAAGGCAATCTCTGCTGATGTTTCATTTAATTTGAAGTAATTTTAAATCATAGCTTTTGACAGAATAATTCTGGTCTCTAGAAATTAATTCCATAATGATAGTCTTTTAAAATTAGAAAACCTATCTTAGTATTTGAAGAGATTTCCTTTCCTCCTCACAATAAAGCATTTATTTAAAGACAACCACATTATTTCTTTTCCAGCCTTTGTTCTATCTCTCATTTAGAGAAGAGCTTGTTTTATCAAACTTTCTTTGAAGACTGGACAAGATATTGCCAAGACGTTATATCATATTACTGACTTCATGCAATGACATGACCTAAAAGATATTGAGATTGCCAAATAATCCAACAGCTTTCACGTATTTCTATTTCTTGAATTGTGCAACATGACATAGTTGTTTTGTACACTATTAAAGAGTGTAATGAGTTCTCAGTGTAAAACCAGACTTTGCAGCTGACAGTGAATCAAACTAGGGGCAAAACAGGACTTTCCTGAAGATGAGCTTCCCTGAATTACTGACTGGGACCTCAGAACAATGAAAAGAGAGGTTTTTCTGGCAGAGTTGGCTTTCTGAAAGACACAGATTTGGCAGATCATCAAAAAGCAATGTTAATCAGTTAAGATGGTCCATGTATGAACATAAAAGTCAACCTGTGGAGAGGCAACTGTCTAAAAAGGGCTTTGAAAAACAGAAAATAGGAATTGACAACGCCCCAATAGTACATTGTCAGCTCCAGTGAGATGTCCATCCTACTGAGTACTGAACCCTTCTGTTATAGAGGGGGCTCCTCAGTCTCCAGTTCCTTTTGCTCCAGGACCTTTTGTGAGTCAGATGGATGAGACACCCTTCCACAAAAAGAAATAGCAGAAGACTTTTCTAAGATTTTGTGGAATTCGTTTGCTTCTTGGCAATGTTACAGAACACAATGCACAAAATGGATTTTCTTCATGCATGGGTTAAAGTATTTGACTACTACTGTCTATAAAAATAAATCCTGTCTGTGACCTTTTGTATGCATTTCAGAAACGGGAAGAACACAGTAGGTCCTAAAAACTGATTATACACTGTCTTCTGGACTGAACTCAAGTGAAATGCTACACTAAAATTTTTAAGTACTCCTTTGAACCATCAGTACCAGGTATTTTTTGTTGAAAAAGCTGAACTGATCAGTGTGGCTGAGAGTGACCTGCTTGATTTATGCAAAAAATTATGGTTAAGATTTTACAATTTACACCTTTTAAACATGGTAGTAGTTTATTTTTTTTTTTAAATGCTGCTGTAATAACTGCACAGACCATTAAATAATAGTGGTCTACCAGCCTGACACAATAAATTAATTTACTAAACAATAAATCAGAACAGTTAATTATATCTCTCTTCCTACCTTCAAGGGGAAGGAAGGAAGGAAGGAAGGAAGGAAGGAAGGAAGGAAGGAAGGAAGGAAGGAAGGAAGAAAGGAAGGAAGGAGGGAAGGAAGGAAGAGGTTAATTTCCCAAGATTAACTTAATTGATTGAAGAATGAAAACCTGGTCCCATAAAATTTCACAGTAAAGGAATGGACTCCACTGCTTTCAACACTGTTTCTTAATATGTTTTTAAGAACTGATTCAGACCAGTTCTTATTGAAAGCATCTGGGATCCAGATCAGGCCCCATATCCTCTTCCTTTGCATTTCCCTCATGTAATATGACTATTTAGTGTAAATAATTTTTTAAAATTTTCCTTACTTTTTTAAACTTTACTTTTTGGTTCTGAGTGAGCATATGATTAATGATTCTGAGAATATGGTGTAGAAAATTGGCATCACCCTTTTCCTGTCTTTTCTTTCAATAAAACTTCATTTTTATATAAAAATGTCTTTGAATTAATATTTTTCCAACATTTTAGAATATTTATTCTGGACAATTATAAAAAAATATTTTCGTTCTAAACCATACAAATCTATTATTCATTGTTATAAACATTAAACAACTTTGCCTAGCTACCAGATGCTACAGAGGCACAGCTGTCAATATGGCCAACAGCCTTATTCAAGACCATTAAAATAAAAGAGCACCTATTTTCTGCTACAAGCTACCACCTTTCACCCAAGATGATGTGCAAAATGGACGTGGAGTACCATTTACAAGATTAATATTACCCAGTGTTTACAGCTAATGGATTCGTGTTACTGCTTCATTTTACAAGGCCTCTTTCCATCTTTTAATTTATCCTCAGGTCTGCTGCTTTATTTTTGTTCCATCATCTTCATAAAAGCCATTATCTTTCCATTAGCAAACCTGCTAAATAACTCTTCATATGCTCTTTGATCTGTCCAGCATTCTTTGCAGTGAGTTTTTCAATTACACTCAAGAATTTTAAAATACAAGTTTGCTGAGAGCTACTTCACACACTGTGGTACATTTAATTAACATAGGACGTAAGAAAGATTTGCAACCATGTTTCTGCTCTTTGCTGCCATAACAACTCCTGATTTCCTTCTCTTTTATGCAAATCAGGTCACAGACATTTATGTCAGTGAAAATTCTGTAAATATTTTATGCAATAGTGGATCAATTATATTTCTTAAAACCTGCACGAAAATAATTGTGCTTTATTTTTGCATTTGGTGCTTTGTCTGGAAAATTCTCTTTCTGGATACTAGATTTTGAAAGTACTCTCTGAGCAAGTTTGTATTTGTTTGATTTCACAAGTCATATTCTATTTATTTATCCCTTCTTTTCAATATTAATCTGACTAGAAAGTGTGAATTGTGACTCTTTTCTGAAGCTATATTTACTTTGTACCAATTTTGTGACCACAGTGTTGTGTAGTTGTATCCAACAATGGTTTAGAAAATAATTGTTAAAGATCAACTTCCATATTCAGATATATCAGTATTATTGTAACATTGAATTGTCCCTTGGGTTATGAGACATACTAGGGAAAATAATCTTTTATGTCACTCATATCTCAGATGTCAAAATGCCTTCTTTTCTGTGGTAGTTTCCAAAGTGGTTGTGCTATGATTCTATGACCTGCAAAGACATTTAATGACACAAAAATGAATGCATCAGGGGATACCTTACATTTCTCCTTCACGCTAGGAGAGGAGAATGTTCAGTGGGGTTGTATTGCCTTTCTCAGAAACTAAGATTCTTTCTTCTTTCTAGTAAGATCAAAATGCATTTTTTTATCAACACAGATTGTCTGGCATCCTGATTTCAGAATACACAGTGTCATTTTGGTTTTTACCTTCCAAAAAATTTATGTGTGCTATCACCAGTCTTGATCCATTTCCTCTCAGGTCCATAAAAGCTGCATTAAAACCCTGCTTTGAAGGGTGTGAATAAAATTCTGGGAGGTTGTGGGTGGTCAGATTTTCTATTTCTTCTGTTGTTCCAAAGAATTTCTCTCCTTGGTATGAGTAGGGATTTTAGGATCTTCCTGTGGTGTAGTTTTTATTTGTTGTGGAATGGATGGAGTAGAGTACAGGGTATTGTTTCTAATACTGAATCTTTGAGAGATAAGGTGTATTAACAATCAATAGGCAAGACAAGAACAAAAACCTACTGTGATAATTTAAAAATCTTCCCACGGTACATACTTGCTTAATTTTGATCAACAGTAAAAGATTTACTACTCTGTCCTTTTGGCACCAGGTAGAGACAGGTTTTAATTACTCACAAAATAACAAACATCCCTCTTTTACACCACCCTTCTTTCAAATACTTTGCTTCAAGATTTGCTTCAAGAATGAGATTGTTGTCCCAATCCCACATGCTGTACACTTTCTGTTTGACCTGTCTGTTCTGTATTGAATGCTGGATTAAGCAGTAGATGAAAATGTTTACTGATGTCTGTCCTAGGAAGATTTCTAAGATTCACTGATGATTCAGGTAAAATACTACCTGATATTTATTGAAGGTACCCCTCTCTGGGGTTGCTAAATCTTTTAACAGTTATGTTTACCATACTGGAATATTCATGAAAGTGTCTTATACCTTTCTCTAGAAACCACTCTTGTTCATCAAGAAGGAATAAAAGGAAACATTCGTATTCATCCATGTGCAAGGCTCGCACTTGTCAGTTTACTACAATTCTCAGAATGTTCACTAGAATAGCTTGCTTATATTTACAGAGATGTCATGAGCTCAGTATGATGCTCTTAGTTTTGTACACAAATAATTTAAAAGTTAAATGAAAAGACAAATGATGGCATAGAATGCATTTTTTGCCTTGTTCAGAAGTGAGAATACAACAAATTTCCAAGTTTCTGTTATATATGAAAAAATTGAAAGAGACATTTACATTTTTATGCATGTTTCAAAAAACCCAAACAACTAGCTATTTGAATGAAAGCAAAGAATTGTACAAATCAGAGAACATGCATTTACTTTTTGTCTCAGACACACTGTGCAACTGAAAGCCTATTCATGATTGCATTCTAAAGGTGGCAAGCTCAGGACTGAGAGTCTGCATCATCAGGAGGTGGGATGAAAGGAGCAGAACCCTTGTGGTGCTGTGCAAGAAATGTAGAGAGTCAGTGCTGGCCATGGCAGAGGCAGTGAATCCCCCACTTTTACAGAGCTGTCCTACTCTTTTCCCCAAGGACTTTGCTGCTTGTGTTTTGATGTTCCACTGTGATTTTTCAGAAACCTGTTGAAGAGCAGCCATTTGATATGTTTAGTTAAGAAAGGAGATTTCATTTTGTGCATGGTTTTAGATATATGATAGAGATCAAGTGACAAGGTAGCTGTTGATAAGTCTGGTAAAGAAACTGCGACTGGGCAGTGGTGAGTGAGGAGCTCAGGTATGGATACAGAGCAGGGTTTATTTCAGAGACACCTGGGGTCTTCCAATCAACAGTAGGAAATAAATAATCATGCAAAATGGTTGCAAAGGAGTGTTAATGTCGCAAAACCAGAGGCAATATCCAGACAGACTCTGTGACATACTGATTTATAAGCCATTTTGGTGGACTTAAGGTCCAATTTCACCATATAATTCATTGTATAGCAAACAGCATCCGGAACAGGCAACTTCATCTGTGTGCTCCATTGACTTCTCTTTATTTACCCTTGTGTTCATTCCTCGCTGTAGAAGTAACTAACAGATCTTAACCAACAGAAAAGTAACCTTAGAGGTGTCTTATCTGTTGGCTTATTTTCTTGAAAAAGTTAATCGTGGAATCAGAAAAGTGCTAGTGATGGCCTCAGTGAGGACAGTGGTGGTCATGGTGAGTCACACCACTTCCCTAAGCAGCAGTGAGATGATACTATTTCTGCTCAACTATATAGCCAAAACGACATCCTAATTTTCTGCATTTTTGTGTAATCCCCAGAACACATTATCATTTTTGAGTCAAGATTTATTAATACATTTAGAACAGAAAATACTGACTTTTATCCTTCTTGGTTTCTGGTGTCATAAAGGATGTTATAACTATATGGTTATTACCTTAGTTGGTGCCTAAAAGTATTTAACATTGACAGATTCCTCTGAAATCCAGGTTACTTAGCGACTGCTATTCAGCTCACTGCAGGACACAGGAAAAAGTAAAGGGAAGATGATAACATTCAGAAAGTGAAATGGTTTCTATGAGCTCAAGCAATTCTATATACATTTTATACTTTCCTCCTCTAGCACTTTTATAGAGCTTTTTTGCTCTCCACATTTGAAAGAACTGTTGCTCTAATCTTGTTCCTGTTTTTCACAGCAGGCCTACACAATCCCTCCTGCTGTCTGCAACGAGTTACCAAATTGGGCCTATTACATTGTTCCCGTATTCAGAATGACACACAATCAGTAAAAACTCCTTTTGTTTATACCGTTAATAACAGATGTTGCTCTGCTACATCACACATGCTGTTTAATATTATCAAAACAATTATTCATTTATTCATATTTGTGCAGTGTGTGCAAGCTGCCATTACAGATCTTGCAGACATGGCCTTCATGAATGCATAAACAAAAATTCATGTCATAAAAAATGAATCATCCCCCATTCCCATCACCATTTTTAATCCTATATCCAAAAATTTTATGATATCTTTATTGCTTGCACATGGACAAGGGGGTGACAGACAAAACTCTGAGCATGTGGAAAAGCTACTGAAATAGTGAAGGGTCCCTTCCTACAGAGAGCTGCTGTATATGCATGAAAGGGTGTAAGGTTTGCTTTGTCAGGGTCCAGGGACAAGCACTCTGGTCTTAGTTCATGTTTCTTCCCTTTATCCCCTCAGACCTCCTCCAAAAGAAAAACATAAGGAAGAAAACCAATTCAAGAGTTGGTTTGATTCCTTTTGATTGAATTAACAAGGGTTCATTTTAATTGAATTAACTAGTGGGATAACAGCATGAGTGAATTTTAAAGTATAATTAAAGGATTCATCTTCTACTTAATGGCAATGGGATAGAAAATTACCTCAGAACACACGCTACACGAGTTGTCTGTTTTCCCATTATAGATGTGCATCTTCAGGTAACACGGCCATTAAACCTTCTTCTATACATGACAGAAGGTTTGGAAAAACTTACCAATTTAAAGGAAATCTGTTTATGCTCTTGCAGACTTCAAATATTTCCATTGTTTATGATGAATGCCACTCTTTGCTCTCGTTAGGATGTAGGACCTCTTGGGTTTTTAATTAAAATAGTTGTTAATAAGGCTGTTTTTTTCAAATAAAAACAGTCTTTTTTTACCCATACAAATGTAACATTCCTGAAGCAGTGTGTTTATGTTCCTGGTAGTATGCTTATGTTCCAAACAAGGATGATATTTTCTTCATTTGTTTGGCAGAAATCATATTTTCAAACTAAGGTAAACCATTATTTTCCATTTCCTCCTTTTTCAGCACCACCTTCATTGAAAAATGAGATGAGCTAGTCTTTACAGCCTTATAGCAGTTAAACAGAACTTAAGGAAGAAATTTAACCATTAAGAAAATGGTTTGAAGTGAGCAGAATATGCCCCTGCAGGCCTGAATATAATAGTTTTTCCTAGAAGTATATTCAGAAAATAAATATCAGGTGCCTGATGCAATCTTACAGACCTGCAAGCCAGCAGGCAGTAGGTTTGTCATTAACCTTCATAGCTTCATGACCTAGTGTAAGGCAGGTAGAGGTGACCAAGCAGAGAACTGAACAATTCTTTTGGAGTTTGTCTTGCAGAGTCTGGGTTCTCTGTTGAGTGTATTGTTGAAAGTAATGGTTTGACTACAGGTTAGTTTTCAGTAATTTTATTTTTGGTGTTCACTATGAATATTCTTTCTTTACCAAGTTGTTGTTCATTCTTGTGGAAATACTCAGTAGAAACTTGTGATCTTTGACACCACAGTAGACCTGAGGTTGCTGTTAAGACTGATAGTGATTTAAGGTTTAAATCTTAGGGTCTGTAGATATTTAGAGTGTCTAGAGTCATCTGAGACCCCACATGGTAACTGAGACCTCATCCTGTGGCCACTATGACATAGCAAATCCTGTGGGATCTCAAATTGCACTAGGGATATGCACATGCTTAGACCCAGGTGACTGAATCAAAGCCCAAATACCACAGAAAAAGAGGAAAGCCGAAATGTGAGAGTGAATAGGTCCAAGTTCTATTACTAAGCAGTTCATCACGTGTTCATCCAAACACTTCCAAGCTTTCTCAATTTCAATAGTTAAAGCCATGCTCTGGAAATAACTTCCCTTATGTAATCACAAGTTGGGTAGAAATTATGTTTATTGCTTTAGAAACATTTACTTTCTGTGTGTTGAAGGCTGATTTCCTGTAAAATCTACTTTCTCAATTCAATCTTATTTCATGCACTTTTATCACACTCCCCTTTAATCATTTAACATAATAATCTTTTAGTCTTTGAAGTAGAGATGTTTTCCTATACCAATAACTTGTTCTTATCTATCTTCACTCAACCTGTCTATTTTTGCAGTATGCTTTCTCTGATAAGATACCAGTCTAAAGCAAGAAGTATCAGTGACAATATAAAAGACATTTTCTGTTACTTACTTTCCTATTTTTTATGCACTTCAGGAACCTATTTGCTTCCTTTCAGAACAGCTGTACATGGAGCAAAAGTTCACTGTGAGCAGTGCACAACATTTCCTTTCTCCCTTTTCCATGAGACATTTGTACAGTCTGTATTTTTGCATTATGAATCACTAACACAGAATATTGCTTAACCCATGGTTAAAGACAAGATTATACATGTAACATAATTTACAGCCCTATATTTTCTTCAAGTGGCTTTCCAGTTATCAGTTATCAACAGGGATGTTTTCTGCCATTGTGTTGATGATTTCTATAACTTGATTTTGTCCTTTTTACATTCTATTCTCATCTCTCCAGATTTAGCCAAAGGTGACTATGATTTGGGTTATTTACACATTTTTTTTAACTTGTGCTCATTTTGCAATTTATAGATCATTGTAAATCTATTAAACAGTCATCCTCATATAGAACCTTTAGAAATCCATATGCTGAGCTTCTCTCATGATGAAAAGTGACCATGGATTCACTATCATTGTCTTTTGGCTATTTTTTGCTGCACAAATGAAGCACAGAATTGTCAGAAGTTCAGATTATTTCATATTGGCATACATAAAACTTTAGTTATGTACCAAAAGATAGCAAACAGTCCAGTTAGGAAGTACCGGGCCACTTTTTCAAAACACTGTTGCCAAATTATTTACATCAAATGATAAATTTAAACCACCCCTAATCAAAGCACTCATGAGGTGGTTTGTGATCATACAGATAGTGTTTTGGGGAGAAAACCAAGCAAATATCTACTAATGTATATGTTTACATTTTAAGTTAATATTATTACTATATTGAATGAGTTGGGTGCAGCTTATCTCATCATAATTGAGAAAAAATACCTTCTTGATTAAGAGTTAAGGTACTGAATTCTTCCAAAGAGTAAGAAAGACTGTCCACCTTGTACTGACACTGCTGCATGTAAACTTGGTAACATGTTTGAAAGAAAAGGTATCTGCATCTTAACTTTGCCATTTTCAAGATGTTTGCTATGATTTTGGTATTTATTTATTTTCAATGATTGCCATGTGGGAAATTTGTAATACTGTTGCAAAACACAGAATACAATCTTTTTCTGATCTAAGCCCAAATCTTATTTAAGGACTCAGATTTTGGGTGCTAAACATCTTCGTATTGATATAGAGCACCCTCATTGCTCTTTTTTTTCCATAGTGAGAATGGAAAGAATTTGAAATCCCTTAAAGTTAGTCCCTGTGTGTTTCCCCTTTGTCAAATGCAGATCTTTGGCTGTGTTTCTATTTAATGTCTTTTTTAAATACATCAGGATAGCATATGTCAAATACATTTATTGACAATGATGCATGAATTAGCAAAAAAATTGTTTTAATGTATGACATAAGAACAGAAATCAAGCTAGTATTTCAAGCATCAGTAAAATATAGGAGTTTACAATCATATAAATTTAAAATAAAGAAATGGTTGGTTAAGCAAAAATTGTCAAATGATAGGGTTTCTTCAGGACACAGGTTAAATAGAACACATATGTCCACAAAAGACAAAACAGATGAAGGGGTTATCAGATTTCCAAATTTGAAAAATGGCTATAATAATAATAATTATATTATTCCACATGCTCCAGAGATTTGTATGCACAATTTTATTTAAAGCTGGGGAAGTCTTATTGTATAGTCACACTACATTCAGGGAAATTGAATCATATAGAGGTTAAATAAATGTTGTTCAGGGTCAAGCACAAAGCTAGTACAGAGCTCCAAAAGAAGAAGAAATTCTCCAGATACTCTCCGAGGTGCACACCAACTTGAAGCACAGCAGCTGCTGTACCCATGCCATGTCTGTTCACCCCCCTGGCTGCTTGCTGCCCCCACCTCAGGAGCTGCCCCAGAAGCTGGGGAAAGTGGGATTCAGGTGTCTGCAGGGAAGCGGCCTGCAATATCCCAGAGTTTGTAAACGTGCTCAGACCCTTCCAAGCACTGGAAACTTTGGTGCTCATAAGTCCAAGCTCTGCATTTCCAGCATGCTGCTTGCACTGAGACCATCGGGCTCATAAGAACCAGCGTGGTACAACAGCTGCCAGGAAGGCACCTGCTGGCATTTGTCCTGTCCTAGGACAGTCTGGAACCAGGAGCTCTTATGCTTCTGAGGGAACAACCTTTTGGCATTCAGATCTATGTCAAATAATTATATGCTACAAACTTCTGACCTTCTAAAGGGTTGTCCCACTTTTCCTAGGCTTCAGCCAGATTTACCTCAAGCCAAAAATACTTGAATTTGCTCCATTAAGCTTGTGTTGCTGTATTTCCACCTCTCCCAGAAGGTTTAGTTCTGTTAGTACCTCACTGCCAGCAAACTATAAAGCTTCTCCATCCAATAAAATGAACACTTCATAATAAACAATCTTTATGTCCACCTCCATCATGGCACCTTCTGTCAAGCACTGCCTGATACATTCTGAAAATACACCCAATCTAAACTTCACCTTAAAAAAGATTATGAGATGTAAATTTTGATCATGGCATATATATGAACTTAAAATTCACCTCATTATGAAGTTTTGGTTTGAATTTTTTTACAACTAAAATGTTAGTGAAGCCTTGGTAAATGACACATTTTATTCCTCTTTGTATAAAAGACTATCCTGCTTACAGAGAACCAGTTGATCATTTAGTGTTGGTATTACCAATTTTTTTAAATGCTGGGACCATACAGCCAGGAGTACAAGGTCAGACCAGGTCTAAAACTCTAGCTGCTGTATTTAATTCTGCCTTGATTTGTTGACAGCAGCCGCTGATAGGGATCTTGCACAAAGTTGACCCTTGTTTGCTGCCACTGCTGGGACATTTCTATTGTAACAAGACTCTCAGAGCCTAAACCAAAGGTCACAGTTGTTGAGTGCACTGCATCCAGTTCCCATAATTAAAAGCATTTGTTAAACTCTTTGGTTAATGCACCTGTGTTTTTATTTGAGAACTCATTAACTATTATACACATAAAAGACAATTTTAAAGGAACTGCATTGCTATGTAGATGTATAGGAATCAGCTGTAAAATGAGAGAAAATAATGAACAGTTGTTCTCCAGGAATGAGATTGATACCGTCAAGGCCCTGGACACGACAGAGGAACTGGCCAAAGCCAGCAAATTCACAATTGATTAGTATGTTTTATCTTGTGGGTATAATTTCTCAGTTGAGTTTTCCATATTTGGAGAATACACAGCAAGAATTTGTTCATCTCTGATGACTTCTTTTGTGATGTTCAGACAGTATTCCTGGAGATTAGAAATAGCATAAAATGAAAATTACCATTTTGCTGAGGACTGTAATATTTGTCTTCTTTTCAACCAGAATATGAGGATTCCTGTAGTGGTGAGGGGAATCATGCACTTCTGGTCAGACCTCACTCTTCTACCTGGGTCCTCAGAAGAGGAATGCTGGCCAACCAGTTAAAGACGCTCAATGAGTACATTTTGATAAGTTCATAGGACCCAAAGGCTCTAATATTATATTTCTAAAAGTGTTTTAACCTATAACCCTCCTGCTGAAATTGTCAACATCTCTACTCAATTGCCGGGTAATCTTAACCTGCCAAAATTAACTTCCCAACCTTATCTTGCTGGGCATAAACAAAGCTAATGGGGGTGAGCTGCTTAGGGCAGGGCTGTATGTCCTCTGTGTAAGGATTTAAACCATTTCACCTGCAGGCTTTGTCACTATATTTTCATTGTTCAGAAATATCTTACAGTTTTGCAATTTAAAGGGTCAGTGGAGAACACTGCAAAGGCTAATAGCAGATGTGGGTTGCAATTCTTGTGAATAAATAAAGTGTTGAAAAATTTTCCCTAAAGAGAAACTATCTCTGTATGTTGTCTCGAAATAACTTGAAATTGAGTAATAGGGGGAAGTGGTTGACATAACCACACATCCAAGTTAGGCAGTTGAAGAAGATGTTGAGCTGGGCATGCAACATGTTACAGGAATGCTCAGAGGAATAATGCTACTGTTCTCTTTGGATGCCTGTTAAAACACCACAATCCAAGGATGGATTGCTATTTCTGGATGGCTGAGTTAGCATCTAGAGCATTTTTTTTGCTCTTGTCCTGGTGAATAACAGGTTTTAGTCCCACCTGTGTCTTCAGCATTTTTAATTAATTACTGTAAGTAGCAGCTTCTCCATGTTGTGGCATCAGTAAATCCATTATTAGTACTTAATTGTTTACATTGTATGGAAAATTGAAGCTAACAATTTCTGGACACTTCAGGTGTTTATAATGCTGTCCCTCTTTGAGGAGCCAGCTCTTACTTTTTTAATAGTCTGAATGTAGAGTTAGGGTGGTTTAAATTACTGAGACTTGTTGATACAGGACAGGTGGCAAGTTGTTGGTTACAAACTGCTCAGTCATCTGCAAACAGCTTCTCTTCCTTTTGTTTTAAATTAACCAGTAAACTCAGGACAGACACTGAGTAATAGCTTTGTTGTGTAAAGTTTCCTAAACATGGACTTGGGAATGTTTCATTCTGAGTATTTACATTTCAGTGAGATCAAATATAGAAGTTGTTACCTGTGATCAGTGGCGCTGTGGTACATAAATATGTTCTACATGAACATTTGTGCAAGCCAAGTTTTACTGATCTGAAATTTCTTTGGAAAGTTGTTTTCCAATTAGCTGTAAATCTTTTTAGCCAGAAAGCAATATGTTTCCTGCTGTTTCAAACCAATCTGTCCATAAAAAGCCAACCTTTCTCTGAAGCAGATCCCAGAATTCAGCAGCAAGAAAAAAAATCCAAGTAGAGATGTCAAACTTATCTCTTGTTGACCATGTCAGGATTGCTCCTCAGCAGATGGTTGCAATATTTCAGGATTTCAGTAAAGCTGTTGGTACTGTCTCTCACAGCATCCTTCCAGAAAAAATGTCCAGCATTCAGCTGGATAAACACATCATGTGATGGGTAAGCAACTGGATCATGGGCCAGGTGTAAAGGGCTATGATGAATGGGGTGACATCAGACTGGTGGCCTGTCACTAGTGTAGTTCCACAGGGCTCCAGCCTCGATCCTGTGCTCTTCAACATCCTCATAAATTACTTGGAGCCTGGACTGAAAGAGATACTGAGCAAGTTTGTAAAACTGGGAGGAGCTGTTGACTCCCTCAAAGGCAGGGAAGCCCTGCAGAGAGATCTTGACAAATTAGGGGGCTGGGCAATCACCAACCAGATGAAGTTCAAGAAGGGAAAATGCTGGATTCTGCACCTGGGATGAGGCAACCCTGGATTTACAGACAGACTGGGCAATGAGGTGCTGGAAAGCAGTGCCATGGAAAGGACCCTGGGGGTCCTGGTCAGCAAAAAGTTGAATCTGAGTCAGCAGTGCCCTGGCAGCCAGGAGGGCCAGCCCTGTCCTGGGGGCATCAGGCACAGCATCGCCAGCTGGGCAAGGGAGGGGATTGTCCTGCTCTGCTCTGACCTGGGGCAGCCTCACCTTGAGTGCTGGGGGCAACTTTGGGTGCCACAATGTAAGAAAGTCATTAAACTCCTAGAGAGTGTGCAAAGGAGGGCAATGAGGATGGTGAAAGGCCTTGAGGGGAAGCCCTGTGAGAAGTGGCTGAGGTCACTTGATCTGCTCATGCTGGGGAAGAGGAGACTGAGGGGAGATCTCACTGCAGTTACAACTTCGCCATGAGGGGAGGAGGAGGGGCAGGCACTGATCTCTTCTCTGTGGTGACCAGGGACAGGACTCGAGGGAATGGCCTGAAGTTCTGTCAAGGGAGGTTTAGGTTGGATCTTAGGAAAAGCTTCTTCACTCAAAGGGTGGTCAGGCACTGGAACAGGCTCCCCAGGGAAGTGGTCACAGCACCAGCCTGACAGAGCTCACGAAGCATTTGGATAATGCTCTTGGGTACATATTGTGGCTCTCGGGGATGATCTTGTGCGTGGCCAGAAGCTGGACTTGATGATCTATGTAGGTCCCTTCCAACTCAGCATATTCTGTGATTCTGTGAAGACAAAATTTTCTAACTGAACTCAGAAGCTGTTTGTTGAACTAGAGATGGATTATTTTAGGAATTCTAGGAAACCAGGAATATAAACCTTGATGCCTAGCAAATGTCTACACTGATTTTTTTAGTATACATTCCTTTCACTCAAGGAGTCTTTTCCATGCAGAACTGTGCTGTTCTGCCTCAGAGGCTTTCAGTTTCTCCAGCTATGAGATGTGTGCTTTCAACAGCTCATCATCCTCCTATATTAGCTACTGGGGGG
>VZTX01003597.1:59302-69430 GCA_013400915.1 Pardalotus punctatus | reverse complement strand
GGGGGTAGGGGGGAGGAGGGGAAGTGTTTGGCTTGAAATTTCTCTTGTATCATTTTCAATTCTTTTACTCAAACCAAGGGGTATTAATCTGTAATCAACCAAAGCGTGCATCACCAGAACTATAATGTTTAAAGAGTATATAAAAAAGGATGGTGATTATGAATTAGTGAAAAAGAATACTGTTCAGCTTCTCAGTTATGACCATGCATAAAACAACTTTGATACTTATGGATGGCACTGAGTATTTACCAGTGGTAAAGAAGATATTTGGTCTATTACATATTATACACGACATTTTAAATATAACATCACAGCAAAATATAATCACAAAAGGCACCTTTTCTGAAGAAGTCAAAAATTAATTTCTCAATAAGAATTGTGAATCACACTTGGCTAATAGGGTCATCTTGTCAATACACAACAGATATCATATTGATGCTTGAACAAGTTCTGCAGTACAATCAGGGAAAACCTACAACACAATGAAAATCAAAGCTAATCATTGTGGTGTGCATCGAAGCCATTTCTGTGCCCTACCACTTTTTCTCCCCTCAGGCCTTAACATTCACATTTGTGCATTCCCTCTCCTCTTTTTTTACCTTCATCATACAGTTCTGCCCTGGGATATATGCTGGTGATAGGGATTTATGTGAGTTAATTTCTTAAATCACTTTTGTCAAAATTGCCATTTGTCCTCCCAGTGTTTGCTCCTTGTAGGTGAGTTTGTGTATTCAGGATATCAAATAATTCTGTTTGGATTCTATCGGAGCTGAAATGTCTGCTTTTCTGTTGAGAAATTTGGAAAGGCATTTTGCCTTACAAAGGAAAGAAAGAAAGATCTCCAGAACCAGAAGAAAATTGCTGTAACTTTTCTTAGCAGGAAAAACATTTATGGTGATATTGTGAAAATGTGCTTGTAAAATAAGCTTGTCAAAAAAAATTGTGGAAGTCATTACTGTTTATTAATTTCTTTGAAGAAATTATGTTACATCTAAATAACTACCATTAAGGGTTTATGGAAAGTCCAACCTGCATATGAAGTTTTAAAGCCCTTTAGATTGCCAGTGGTAGAAAAATAATTTTCAGCCACAAAAACCAGTTTAACTGAATAGACTCCACAAAGATAACAACATGCAGTTGAAGTACATATGCATTTCTAATACAATTGCCTTTATGTCCCATATTAAAAATAAAAAGAATGAAAAAGAAAGAGATTATTTTGATTTTGTACCAAGAGGTGCTACTTAACAGCAGCTTCCCTTTTCATCCCTTCATTTTGTATCCTTCACCAAATCACAAATAATCTACAATAAGACAGTTCAGCAGTCAGGTATGTTTGTGTGCATGCCTGAACACATACTTGTCTGGTCACACAAAAATTGCAGTTGTGATTGCTGCTGCTACAGAAATAGACACAGCTGATTCCTAAAATTCTTCAAGTGTATTTTAGGTGCCTTTAAAAATAAACTAAAGGAGGAAGAGTGCAAGGGAATAGAAGGAACAGAGGTAAAGAAAATAAATAATCTTGATGGCATTTTAAAAGAATCTTGAAAGAAGGCAGAGATGTTCTAAAGACAAGAAATGTTGATAAAGAAAACACAGCATGAAGAAGGATCTATGACCAATGTGCTATCTCTTCATGCTGTACTTACAGACCATCCATTAATGGTGATGCTCAACTCCAGGCTCATTGCCATGGCTAGGATCCAATTTCAAAATACATTAGCACTCCTTACCTCTTGAAGCTTCTTCTGATCAGGCATTGTTCATGATAAAGAAATTACACATTAATTTGTTCAACAGAATTTAAAATTAGGTGCACCAAGATTGCCCTTGGCAACAGACATGAACTGATCGATGTTAACTGTTCCCTAATTTCATTTATTGTTCAGTGTTGTTCCACTTCATCTTGCAATCCATGGTATTCATAACTAAAAAGAACAGCAAATTACAACCTCTCTGGCATTTCTAATATAAACAAAGCTCTGGGTCTAATGGATCCACAAGCTAATTTAGAGGTCAACTTGTTGCAAAAGAGCTTCTAGTAAGACATTCATGGCTTATGTTTAAGTAACTGAAATGATGCAGACAAATCACTGTAACTACTTCACATCTGTTTAGAAGACATGACTGAATGGTTGCCCTGTGTACTTAAAGTACTGTGGCTTTATATTTATGCAGAATTGGCAATGAATATTCTAACCTGTGGTGTGGATACTTTGTTTTAATTTCATGATCTAACACTGAGTAGCTTAGATAAAAAGAGGTCTGCAAAGCTGTCACAGGAAGACACAGAGATACTGTGCTTATATGTAAGAACAATGTTCCTCAGACCCAGTGACCTCCTGACATCTCCTCCTGCTTAAGTTAGAGACAGATAAAACTGCTAAAGCAAATCACTACAAAAAAGCTGAAGCCTATATTCCCTGCTGCCTAAAAACTCCTAAGATATTTTCTGTGGCATCTGGTGGCCACATCTTGTGAAGAGAGAAGTCAAAGCCCTTCCACAGGTAGCTCTTGGCTTTTGAAAAAGCATTTTGCGCTCTACCTGCCAGCTGTGAAGCACATCTGGGGCTAAGGGCTTCAAATCTCATATCCATCTCTTCTTTCTGACAACAGAATTGTTACCACTAATTAAAGATAATTCTAGAAATCTCCTCAGGCAGACATGGCCAGTTGGTGAGGTTTAATAGTCTGGACCCTTGGTCTTTTTTTGCCCTGCTCCATTTAAATGTCCTGTGCTCTGCATCCTCTGTGCTGGTGTTGTCCAAGGTGCAATGCACAGAGGAGCAAGATCTAACATGCTGACAGCAAGGCCCAGAAGAGGAGCTGTCAAGCCTGCTTCTAAAAATAAAGGATGATGGGATGGAGGTTCATGGATGATTTTATGTAGAATAAAACAGCTCATTCTCTTTCTCAGTGAATCGTGGACAGTTATTAAGCTGCAGTATATTAGCCTTTAATTAGCAGGAAGAAGAACATGATTAGAGAGCGTAGGAAGGAATGGATCAGAAAATAAGTCCAACTAAGTTTTTCTCAGTAACTTTTTACCTTTAAGAAATTCCTAAGGATTTTTAGGATCGTGATGCTAATTTAAATATCTAGTACACTCTGGGTTGTGCCTCCTCTGAATGCAAGGAAGTTGCTTTTAGAAAACTCATGCAATGAAGATGTTTTTATATTTTGCATTTTTCAAACTGTGCTTCCATGTTAGCAATAAAAAGCTTTTTTATTTTTATTTTTTTTCCAATGCTTAGATCATTTTGGAAAGCATCCCTGCTGGGTCCCTTACAGGCTGCCTACTCCTCTCATGTATAAAGTTCATACCTTTTGTGAAGGCAGTTTAAATTCTGACAGACTGACGTCCAAGCTGGCACTCTGAATGTTAGTGACCAACATGGGAACTAGCACTTTCCCATCCGTCTGTGCAGGACTGGTTTGAGCAGCCCCTTCTGGGACACGCCAGCCGTGCTTCCAGACATCTTGTTGGAGTGCCACCTTTCAGGATACCTAGGGACCACGCAGCTGCTCCACACCAGGAGGACTTCGCTCAAAATAAAAATGACAATAATGCAGTCTTTCCCACCTGGAGCTGCGCATAGCAGTGATCATGCCATTTCCTGCTCAGAAAAGCTCCGTTAGGACTTTTTAATAAAATTAAACATTTAAAATGTTGAAACTGGATGTGATTTGTCTTTTGGCCATCTGGAATCACAACCTGTCCAGATCAGATGCACGTATCCAGAGCATTCTTCGTCCTGCTGCTGGCTCTGTGCCACCTTGCTGAGTCCAATGAGATTTACCATACACATGGGCTGTTGCTTTTGTCTTTTTTTAACCCAACCACTTCCTTCTGTACTCTTTATGCCTGAATCTTACAGACTTCATCATTTGGTCTTACTCTTGATACACTGAATAACTGCTACCCAGTGTCCCATCCTTTCCTTTAAAACACTGCTACTTTAGCTGCAATGACCCATGTGTATGTCAGCTTACAACAGTTCTGCCATTTATAAAGCACCATTACAATTGTGCACTGCTGTTGCAGCTGTGCTTTCTGATGGAACTAATGCCTTCAAAGCAATTTTGCAAGTCGTGGGGTGAATTGTTTTTTGATGTAGAAATCTGTGTCAATTGTCCAATGCCTATTAAACAGTAACTTGCCCATTTGTCCTTTAGTGTGGCACCAAAGTCTCCTAGAATTTGCCTAAATTTTCTTTTAGGTAAATTTCTACATTATTTACATTCTGACATTATATCACTTTGGCAAATTTGGTTGAAACAGTCCTCTAAAACATTTAGCTGGTATGTAACTCACTCTGGCCTTCTCAAATTGAGGTCTTCCCTTGAGCTTAGTTACAACAGGGCACGGTTTAGCAGTCATGTGTATGCCAAAACCAGTTCCAGTTCTGTATTATCTACACTCCCGCCAACCAAACAAAAACCAAAACAAAATACTTGTTTTGTTTTGCAGAACTTAATAAATCTCTCATTTGAGGACCAGAAGAAGAGCAGAAACAGAAATCCAACCTGAGACCTCTGCCTTCTTACCTTTGACATAAAAAGGAAAGAGAATTTTCAGTGGTCAGTCTCTTCAAAAAATTGACGTTCAACTCCCCTGTGCTACGTTTCACCTTTTTAAAGTTTAATTTGTTTTCTAATACTGTTCCTTCCACAAGTATTTATTTTTTCACTGTTGAAAAACCTTCATGGCAAAAATGCTGTATTCAGCATAGAGTAGCTATGAACCTTTCTTCTTTAGATTTCACAATGTGTCATTGAAATTGTCTTCAAAACTTCCCAGTAAATTCTGTCATGGGGTTTTGTAGCAGCAACAAACATTTTATCTGACATTTTTTGTCCTTCCAATGTCCTTGAATTTCTGTTTCGCCAGTAAACATTGCATTGGTAATTTAGTATAAGCTACCATTGCAAACCAATAATATGCTGTGTCTATTTTTTCCCCCCACAAAATGTAGCAGCATCAAGAGCTAAGTGCAGAGTTCTACACAATTAATCTGAAAATTCAGTTCACCATATTTCTAGATGGTGTATATTTCTTCTACAGATACTGCAGTACATACTATCTTGCCAATGTTCCCATTAAAGATCTGCTGGGATTTGGCAATAACTATGTTAAAAAACTGTTGGAAGGGTCTCTAAGAGACAGTCCATCCCTGAAGACAAGATTAACTATACATGTTATCATTGCTGACAGATGGCTGTCTAGCATATTTCTAAAGACCTCAGTGGCAGAGAGACTCAAAACAAAATACTCAGCACTCTGTTTTTCTTAACTTTTCACAGTTTAAATTTTCAGCTTCATTGTCTCTCGTTACAATTTATTCTACAGACATAGAATACCTTCTCACTTTTTTACAACAACTTTCAAACTTGAAGGTTTTTTATCATGATCTCCCTCAAGTCTTCTAATTTAAATCATTCCTCACAGAGCATGTTTTCTAAACTTCTAGTCATTTGCACTGCTCTTCTTTAGACTGCCTGTGTTGTAGCCACACCCCAGCTCGAGTCTTCTCCTCTGCCAGATGAAGCAGAAAATGTTAATTTGTGTGTCTTGCCAGGTATACTCCTGTGTGATGATTGCCTTATTCTCAGTAACATTTTACCTGGATGTGGTTCAGTGCAGCTCTTTTTCTCCCTTGCCTTTAGATTCTTTTCCAAGGGACTGATGTTTCATATCCTTTTCTTCATCTGGTAGTTTTTAAATAATTTTTTTAAAGTACAAATCCTTTCACCTTTTTTTGTAGTGACTTGTATCCCAATGATAGTAAAATACAATTATGACCCTTTTCAATGTTAATGCTATTTTCCAACCAACATATAGTCCTTTCCCCCAGGTAGGCCCAGTAAATGTTTAATAATCATACCTTTTATTGCATTCACCAGATTTTTAGTAAAAACATTGAACAAAATCAAACCAAGTAAAAAAGCTTCATTCAAAACCATCTTCCATTTTTGCACTGAATTATTGTTAATTACTTGTTAACATGGTGATCCACCCTGTTGCTCACCTTCTCTGTGACATAGTCTATCCAGAACAGCATGGACCAGCAAATTCCCCAGCTGGGCAGCCAGGCTTGAGGGTGTCCCAGCACTGGCCATACCCTCACCCCCAGGGCACAGGTTGGTCCATCAACAGCCCCCAACACGGCAAGTGACGAAGCTTGGCAAAGAAGATGGGAGCAAAGATGGGGTGGAGACCTGTACTGCTGCACCACTGCCAGAGCAGGGACTGATGGCCCTGGGGGGGCTGAAAGTGGGTCCTGAGCACTGGGGGGGGAAGTCCCAGGTTGGCTGAGGACATCGTTGCCTACTGGCGCCCATAGAGCCAACATATGTCAGAGACTGTCCCAGGAGAAGGTTCAGAGCTGTGGTGTTTGCCCTCTACTATGATTTCATTCCTTTCCTAAAACCTGCTCTTGAAGGTGGTTAATTTTTTTTTTTCATCTTGATTGTCAGAAGCCATGAGTGGTCTATTTCCTTCTGCAAACAAAAGAGGAGCTTAATGCTGTTCTGAAGTGAAACAAGGACCTTGTGACATTTTTTTGTGCCTCTGTTTTCAAACACCAACTCCTCTCTTCTTTCTGGGTACAATATAATTTATATCTATGGAATATTAAATTCCTATGAGCAGAGAGATTATTATATTATTGAATATTGTATTAATAATAATGTATTATTATTAATAATATCCTTTATTAAGCTTAAACAGAGAAAGTGATCACAGCATACTTCAAGTAAAAGATAAATTGAAGAGTGGACTTCTTTCTAGTGTATCTGATGTATTTGAGTTCGTTTCTATGGTGATCCCACCCATGTGATATTTAGTTTTGACTCACAGCTGCTGGGGTCTCTGGCATTGTTCCGGATTTTTTTTTTTTTTTTTGTTATAATGAAAATGCTCAGACTATAAGCATCCTGCTTGAGGCATAAGAAGCAGCTTGAAAAGGAAAAGGTGCCTGCTGCTTAAGCAATATATTTTACTTTTAGGGCTCTTTTTAAGGGAAATGAACTAAATTGCATCTGCCTCATCTTACAATTTTAAACTTGAATTGCACAAAGTATGTTTAAAAAAATTTTAAGCTGCTGCAGTAAAAGTGTGTTTGTTTTTTCTTAGATTACAGACTTTGAGGGTCTTCACGTAAATGCTTTTTCATAGACAATAAATTGAGCAAGACTATGTTTGAGCCCAGAGAGCCATTCTGTTCTCTGTGTGGAGCTCCTAGGGCAATGGGAATTCTGTACCAAAATAGACTCAGAGCAATTTGCAACTTGCAATCTGCAGAGTCCACAAAACTCTTCTGCTATTTTTCAAAGCTAACTTAGATTTCTGTTTAAGACCCTTGCTCAATAAAGGCTCCTGCTTTGATCCAGTTCTTACAGCTACTTTCTCTACTCAGCATACCTTAACCCAACCTCTCCTTAAGTATCAGAAGATGGTTTTTCCCCCCACCCTGTCTTTTTATTTAATTGTGTATAGTTCTACCTTTGTTTTATTCTCATTTCTTTGTTCTCCATCTCAGTGCTTTAGGGCATCCTGATCCTGAAATAGCCTAATTAAAACCATAAAGTGTATTCTTTTGGGAACAGCAGACCAAGAACACCTAATCTGGCTGGTAATACCATTGCATTCTTAGAACACAAAGACAATTGCTAGGAAAATATGTAAAGAAAGAAATCTAACATGGCTGTAATAATCAGTTCAATCTTATTTGAAATCACTAATATAACTTATGCATCGCCATATGGATACTGTGTGATGTATCACATGAAAGGCTTAACGTTGTTTGTTAGCTTTGCCATGCACTAGTTATCAGAATATATTTTACCCTAAATTACTTTTACTCTCCAGCTATGCTTTTGGTGTAATACATACTAAAAATACTGACATTTTTTTAGACACTATATTACTTCAGTTTACTAAAGCTAACTACTGTATTACTATGTGTTGCAGAGTAGAAACTTAACTGGGTTCCTAACATAACTTTTTATTTTAAATGTTTGGAAAAATGAGTTATAATTTGTCAGAGAACAGGGGTTTTCTAAAACAGATTTAATGCATACATTGCAAGTTTGATTATGTAATCAGCAGCCTACTCATGTTCTGATGGTTTATTGATAGTTTAAAGCATTTTAAGGAATATGATGAATTTTTTTCTTGTGTTCTACTTCCACTAGGGAATTTTAAAGTTCACAGTGGAAAGAAGGGATTGACAAAAAGATACTCACTTCCTCCTGCTGGTCCCATTAAAAATTCTGCTTGGAAGCTTGGCAAGGTGAACTTACTGAGAAACTAACATACCCTGACAGCCCAATTTCTTTGATAAAATCGCCTTCATGAGTATATATAACTTTGAATACACATTACAAAATGCTACATGTTGGTATCTCCTGAGAAAAAATTGCCACCAGATACTTGGTGAGGATGACAATATATAGCCTTTATTTGCTGTTTACTTGCCTTGAAATGTACTTGTTTTAAGGCTGCATTTGGACTCCACAAATCAACATGTTCTTAGAAAAAAAATCTTATCGACAAAAGTGACAACTACATGAACTAAGGGAACTCTTTTACCTCGCTGTTAAATACTGCTCTGTTTTTGGATTATACTGTATCTCCCACTTGCATCACTTGTTTATGGTCAAACATTTTGTCTTTGGCGTAATTCTGTCTCAACTGTGTGTGTAAATAGGTTTAAGAAGTCTAATAACACCAGAATTTTGTACACTAACAGGTGTAACCTAATCCTAAAATGAAATCCTACTACGTTTGATTTATGTATAAGTTCAAATGCCTCACAAAATATTTTTTCATAAATATTTGGCCACGCTGTTTTTTGTTGGTTTTTTTTCTCTAGTCAGTAGAAACAATTTAGTAAATCTAAAGCTTCCAGAAAGAAAACCTATTGTCTGATTTAGATTTTTAAGCTTGATCACTCAGATTCTGTCACTGAAGGTCTTTAAAAGTGAGTAATTCTTTCCATGGATAAATTAAGCAAATACTTCAGGAAATAATTAAGACGCATAAGGCTTAGTCAAAATTTAGGTACATTAATCAGGTGAATTTGATTCACTTAAGGATTTTCCCTCACACACATTTTTCATGACTACCATGCTATCTTCTCTGATACAGAGCTGAACAAAAATAAACTTCAGCCGCAATGTCTTCTACCATCCTCTGTATAATTTGTAATCTAATGTTCTCCTGTCCCTATATTTCAATATTGTTTTGAATTTGTTGTATGTTTTGAAAGATTCATTTGAATTTTTATTTTCCAGGTTTCTCTTTAGATCTCTTGTCAGTTGAAGATACTCTCCATTAAATAACAAATTTCATTCTTTTGTTTTGTAGGGATGCTTTCCTGAGTGGTTTGGAAAACACCTGATTTCTAATGTTAGTCCTCAACTGTTTTTTCTTAAAATTAGTGGTAATTACAAGTTGCTTCAGAATGACTTTAAAAAATAAGGCCACCTAGATCCTCTTTTTGAATCTTAAAAGTATAACTTCTATTTTTGTGGGGTTCTTTGGGTTTTTGTTTTTTTTTAAGATTTCCTACACCTTGTTTGCACATTTATTTATTTTTCTTCTCTTTTGTATTTAAGATATTCCCTGTCTCTTTGTTCTTCATAAAATTTTCTTGGCCTGGTTTCTCTTTTCAATCACTGTGTATTATTTACATTCTCTATCACTTAATTCATTCCAGAACTGACTGACTTAAACTCCTCTGTGCACTTAGTAAGAACTTGACTCATTATCCACTCTGTATACTTTGCAGAAATAATAAGTTTTTTAAAAAGGAGTAAATATTAGAATGTCCATGATTAGATTACAATTACAGAATGGTAAGATTGTGCTATAAAGATTAAAAAAAAAATGTTTATGCCTGTAATGGAATATTACCTAGTACATTTTTTATCTTAGAAAACCCTTTTCTGAAGATCTTGACTTCTGATAGAAACATGATTATATTTGAAGTGCATTACTTCTGTGTGACTGGTAAGGTATTACTGTTTAATGCAGTTTTGTTCCTACATTCCTTTACATACTTAACTCTTCCTGTAATTTCTTTTTCCTTTTTTTTTTTTTTTTTTTTTTGTGCTCCCAAG